>OZ020604.1:106794927-106797427 GCA_963971545.1 Philophylla caesio
ATCATTATCATAATTATTATCATTATCATTATCATTATCATTATCATTGTCATTATCATTATCATTATCATTATCATTATCATTATCATTATCATTATCATTATCATTATCATTATCATTATCATTATCATTATCATTATCATTATCATTATCATTATCATTATCATTATCATTATCATTATCATTATCACTATCGTCCTCATTATCATTATCGTTATCATTATCGTTATTATTATCATTATCATTTTCATTATCATTATCATTATCATTATCATTATCATTATCATTATCATTATCATTAGCATTATCATTATCATTATCATTATCATTATCATTATCATTATCATTATCATAATTATTATCATTATCATTATCATTATCATTGTCATTATTATTATCATTATCATTATCATTATCATTATCATTATCATTATCATTATCATTATCATTATCATTATCATTATCATTATCATTATCATTATCATTATCATTATCATTATCATTATCATTATCATTATCATTATCATTATCATTATCATTATCATTATCATTATCATTATCATTATCATTATCATTATCATTATCATTATCATTATCGTTATTATTATCATTATCATTTTCATTATCATTATCACTATCGTCCTCATTATCATTATCGTTATCATTATCGTTATTATTATCATTATCATCATCATTATCATTATCATTATCATTATCATTATCATTATCATTATCATTATCATTATCATTATCATTATCATTATCATTATCATTATCATTATCATTATCATTATCATTATCATTATCATTATCACTATCGTCCTCATTATCATTATCGTTATCATTATCGTTATTATTATCATTATCATTTTCATTATCATTATCGTTATCATTATCATTATCATTATCATTATCACTATCATTATCATTATCATTATCATTATCATCATCATTATCATTATCATTATCATTATCATTATCATTATCATTATCATTATCATTATCATTATCATTATCATTATCATTATCATTATCATTATCACTATCGTCCTCATTATCATTATCGTTATCATTATCGTTATTATTATCATTATCATTTTCATTATCATTATCATTATCATTATCATTATCATTATCATTATCATTATCATTAGCATTATCATTATCATTATCATTATCATTATCATTATCATAATTATTATCATTATCATTATCATTATCATTGTCATTATTATTATCATTATCATTATCATTATCATTATCATTATCATTATCATTATCATTATCATTATCATTATCATTATCATTATCATTATCATTATCATTATCATTATCATTATCATTATCATTATCATTATCATTATCATTATCATTATCATTATCACTATCATTATCATTATCATTGTTTTTATTATTATCGTTATCATTATAATTATCATTATCATTGTTACTATTATTATCGTTATCATTATCATTATCATTATCATTATCATTATCATTATCATTATCATTATCATTATCATTATCATTATCATTATCATTATCATTATCATTATCATTATTATTATCGTTATCATTATCATTATCATTATCATTATCATTATCAGTATCATTAGCATTATCATTATCATTATCATTATCATTATCATTATCATTATCATTATCATTATCATAATTATTATCATTATCATTATCATTATCATTGTCATTATCATTATCATTATCATTATCATTATCATTATCATTATCATTATCATTATCATTATCATTATCATTATCATTATCATTATCATTATCATTATCATTATCATTATCATTATCATTATCATTATCATTATCATTATCATTATCATTATCATTATCATTATCATTATCATTATCATTATCATTATCATTATCATTATCATTATCATTATCATTATCATTATCATTATCGTTATCATTATCATTATCATTATCATTATCATTATCATTATCATTATCATTGTCATTATCATTATGATTATCATTATCATTATCATTATCATTATCATTATCATTATCATTATCATTATCATTATCATTATCATTATCATTATCATTATCATTATCATTATCAGTATCATAATCAATATCATTATCATTATCATTATCATCATCATTATCATTATCATTATCATTATCATTATCATTATCATTATCATTATCATTATCATTATCATTAGCATTATCATTATCATTATCATTATCATTATCATTGTTACTATTATTATCGTTATCATTATCATTATCATTATCATTATCATTATCATTATCATTATCATTATCATTATCATTATCATTATCATTATCATTATCATTATCATTATCATTATCATTATCATTATCATTATCATTATCATTATCACTATCGTCATCATTATCATTATCGTTATCATTATCGTTATTATTATCATTACCATTTTCATTATCATTATCATTATCATTATCATTATCATTATCATTATCATTATGATTAGCA
>OZ020604.1:107502470-107962584 GCA_963971545.1 Philophylla caesio
AGGAACACCACTCCGACCGATTTGCTCATCCATTGGATCACCATCATACGGACTATGCAAATACATTATCAATATTCTAAAAAAACTGACTGCAAACTCAACTTACAATATTCACAACACAATAGAATTTAAGAAAAGGACAAATAACACCTATATTTGTGACAATGAAAAACTAATTTCATTTGACGTAGTTTCACTGTTTCCAAGTATACCGATACAGTTGGCACTTGACACCATACGAGCAAAATGGACAACAATAAAAGAACATACACAGATACCAAAACAACTATTTATGGAGATAGTCACTTTTTGCATTAAAG
This sequence comes from Philophylla caesio, assembly GCA_963971545.1. Taxonomy (NCBI): domain Eukaryota; kingdom Metazoa; phylum Arthropoda; class Insecta; order Diptera; family Tephritidae; genus Philophylla; species Philophylla caesio. The sequence goes on from OZ020604.1 coordinate 107,502,791, forward strand.
AAAATAGGTATTTCAAATTCAATGACAAGGTATACACTCAATTAAAAGGCATGCCGATGGGTTCACCTGCTTCCCCGGTAATTGCAGATATTGTAATGGAAGAGTTATTAGATAACACGATGAAGAAATTAACAAAAATACCAAGAGTGTTCACCAAATATGTTGATGACTTATTTGCAATAATTAACGAAAATGAGATACAAAACACACTTGACGCACTAAATTCGTTTCACAAAAATATTAAATTCACAATAGAACTGGAAGAAGACGGAAAATTAACCTTTTTGGACTCTATATTAATCAGACGAGGAAACCAATTGAAACTCAGGTGGTACAAGAAGCCAACATCATCAGGACGAATCATCAACTTTAATTCTAAGCACCCTAAGGCGATGATAATAAATACAGCAATGGGCTGTATACGTAGAATGTTGGAAATATCCGACGACACCTACCACAAAGAACTAGAGAAAGAAATAAAGCATACACTAAAAAACAATGATTTTCCGGATCATATAATTAAAACATTATTAAAAAAATCACTATCTGCAAAATCCCAACAACGTCCAAAACAGCCAATTAAATATAAATCCGTAATTTATGTACCAAATTTATCAGAACGCCTAACAAAATCAGATTGCTACAAAAACACTGAAGTAAAAATAGCCCACAAACCCACAAATACATTAAAAAATGTATTCAACAGGACAAAATCAAAAATACCTCAAGGGGAAAAAAGCAACGTTATTTATAAAATTCCGTGCAACGGTAAAAATAACGAAATCTGTGACAGTATTTATGTAGGGACAACAAAATCAAAATTAAAAACTAGACTATCACAACACAAATCGGACTTCAAACAGTGCCATAGTACAAATTTCCAAAAAACAGCACTAATGGCCCACTGTGTAAATAGCGGCCACTCACCAAATTTAGAAGAAGCAGAGATCCTCCAACAAGAACAACACTACAGCAAAAGATTTACATTAGAAATGCTACACATCATCAACATACCGACAAACGAAAGACTGAATTACAAAACGGACACAGATAATTGCGCTCACTTGTACAGACACTTGCTAGCAAGTAAATAAATACAAAATTAGTATCAAACTCCACGTCAAAAGGAGCGGACGTGTTAAATAATGTATGTATGATTATTGTTATTTGTTATTTTAAAATGTACGTATTTTTAATTTATGTTGTTAAATAGTTTTTGCCCTGAAGACGATTGCCGGAGTGCAATCGAAATATATCGACAAAGAAAATAAAACTTCGTGTTTTATTTCTATAAAAACTTGACCTCGAGCCAGCAAAAAAACCCCTTATTTGTTGTAAAATATTTCTAGAGTTTATTTTTGGAATATGTAGACCATCAAATATTGGTTTTGTTAATGTATTAAATGGCTCACTATCAACAACACTATTAACAAACTGATACAAGGATTAACAACTTCATTCACGGACATTTCAACGGTAAATTTAAGTTTTTTATCGTTTTTGTATGCTTCACTGCTTTCTATTTTAGCCCTTTTGTCATCGTATATATCACTATGTTCCGTTTGTAAATGTCTTTTCATATTAGTTAAACATAGCGCACTAATTTTTTTTCACGAAGTTTACATTCTCCATTGGCGCCTTCAATAATATAAAAATTACGGAAGTTTACATTTCGTTTTCTTCCCATTATGAAATTATATCAAACTTTTACCTTTTCAGATTTATAAATAAACAGTGCTCATCACAACTTCTCTCTCGCTTTTGAATGATATCATGTAATATGCAATATGCATTGAAATTAGCAAATTGAAAACAACAATAAGATTACGCTAATAATAAAAGGTATACGGTTATAATAACAACAACAAAAATGAAATAACAAATAATAGCGTTATTTCAAGTTCAGGGGCAATGCACAGCATAAGTTGGAAACTTTGTTACAAACATTTTGTTGTTATTATAACCGTTTTACTTTAATGCGTAACAGAGATTAAGAAACATATTATGTCACGAATTTTGGATTGATTTTTATGGGATCGCCACATTACGTGGGATTACAAAATTCCACATCGCAAAATTCTGCAAAATGTAAAAAAATTCAGCTCCAGCAAAATTCGGTATATTTAAAAGTCTGTTTTTTTTTAATTCTTCTTTTTCATAATTCCGCATTTGAAAGTTCAGCATTTTAAAATTCTGTTTTACTGTATTATTAATGTCACCTACCGCGATTTACAATGGCATGCTATTCTTTTGGAACAAAACCAATTATATGAACCTTTTTTAGTTATTCGTTCTAAATACATAATAAGAATAACCATTAACACTTGACATGTCTCTATTATTCTTGGATTTTAACGTGATTATATGTGACATCTTTACAAATAGAATAAACCACGCTTTACGATAAGAATAGAGCACAAAACAGGAAGCAAATGTAACTTTTAAGAATACATAGATCTAGTAGGAGATGGTGAAATCATAATTTCACCACTATAATAACGGCTCCCACTCATGGTTCGATTTTCCATCAATCCGCAACCAAAATGCAGATATTATTGTGCAAACATATAACTAACTATAGTATTGTTTTTTATATTTTTAAACATTTTTAATTTACTAAGTTGTGGGGTTACATAGAGATTAGTTTAGGTTTTAAAAATAATGTAATTAAAATTCTGTGTTATAAAATAATATAAGCAATGTTAAAGAGAGGACATATCGTCATTAACATTGTTTATAATATATTATAACGCAGAATTTTGTAATCGAGTATTTGAAAAGCAGAATTTTCAAAACGCAGAATTTTAAAAAACAGAATTTTGAAAACCAGAATTTTGTAAAGCACAATTTTTGTGTTTCGAATTTTGTCACAACAGAATTTCGGTGCCAACCCGATTTTTATTATTGATATAAAAGTATAAAAATCAAAAATAACTCTTATTTTTTTATATAAAAATAAAAATCAGATATAACTCTTATTTTTGATTTAAAAAAATTAAAATCAAAAAAACTTTTATTTTTGATCTGCATATATACCTACATATATAAAAATCAAAAATAACTCTTATTTTTTATCTTAAAAATAAAAATCAAAAATTTAAAATATTTTGCATATAATTCACCTAAAAACTATGATGGTGTAATCAAAACTTTTCTACGATGTTCATTTATCTAGGATTTTTTTATTCAAAAATTGAAAAATAACTTTTATTTCCGGTCCCTGCTTTGTACACTCAAAAGTATATGTACATATCTGTGATTCTATGATTTTCATTGCATTCCTCTTCCAAAAAATTAAAACCAGTACTTAAAAAGAAGGAGGCTGTGTCAGAGACACGGCCATTAAGTTTAACGTAGAATACGCCATCCGATAAGACAGAAAACATATGTATAATGATAATTTATAATGATAAATAATGCAAGCAAATGAATTTCTTTATGTGATAGTTACTTTTATGATATACATAAGCTTATGATAGGAAAATAAGATAAAAATGTTTTTAAATTATCAATTAAATTTCTCGCAAAAACGAAGTCAATGGTAGTTATCAATAGTAAAGATAAATGATAAATAACAGACCCAAATCTATTTGATTATTTGAAAGTTACTTTTGAGAATATAGGCTTATGATGGGAAAAATAGGATAAATATGTTTTTAAATTAACATTTAAATTTCTCGCAAAAACTAAGTCAATGGTTGTGTTATCAATAGTTGTGGGAGCATCATTTCGAATATAATCCAAATTAAACGTATCGCTCATAAATTTCGCCAATCTAGTATTTGAAGTGATTTCTGTGTTAAAATCACCACCAATAAGCAATAGTTGGCAGCGCTTTCTCTGCCTTTACTCTACTTTAACTTGCCCGCCTAAAATTATGCAATACAAAGAAAGGGCTGCACGAGTACATTTAAATCGCCCAACAGCAAACACTCAACCAAACACCACACACATATTTGTGTGCATGTGTTTATACAATTTTCATTTGAGAAATTTAAATATTAGGAATATATCAACGAACATGAAATGTATGTCAAACGAAAGCTAACATCTTCATTTGACTACAAAAATTTTTTTAAAAAAAGTTACCGAGCCGTTTCCTTATAATTAAAGAAATAGAGATTACAACAATAAAAACCTGACATGGGTGCCCATACCGTAAGGTAAGACGTATTCTACGCCAAAACCTTCATTCATTGAACTTATTAAGTAAGAATCACATCTTTAATGATATAGTAAATTTTTATTTCGGACTTATTCGAAAATTACGTACGCAGAAAGAAAGAACAAACTTCTGCTGACCAACGGATGACGTATGTACACATGTAACAACGAAGTATTTTCAAAAGCCAACCGGTCACGTTGGCGAATAAACGCAAATTTTCCCTTCGATTCTTATGCCAGGTGCTTATAATCTTATTATCTTTCACCCAGACTGCTAAAAACCCGTACATTATCGAAGTCTCATTATCAAAAATTGAAAAATGTTTGTGAAATACTAAATACCGGGATGTAGAGCATATATTTGCTCAGTGAACACCTCTGGAAGTGCTTGACTCCGTCACAAAAACATCTATAAATAAAGCTCAACTAAATGACTGCCCGGTTTGTTTTACACCTGGCTTGAACACCTGGGCGCGGCACAGTAATATGCGACAAAAACAATTCCATTTCATCCTGTAAAGCATCCCGCTTACACCTTTCTTGCTTTGAACACTTTGAAGACAGCAAGCGACAGGCAGCAAATATTAAAATACACACGCTCATAGAGGCATAGTTATTTAGACAACAGCATGACTTCACCGCAGCAGGATTGCAGTTCTAGTTGTCGCCGAATTAAATCCAATCCTAATTTTGCCGACGCAAATAAGCAATTGTAGTCATGCCACTGTAATGTGAAATGTAAAATTGGTCAAAACTTTAGCAAGTCTAACGTTATTTTACCAACAAAAGCATTAAATCGCTCTGATATTTGATGTATAATAACAATCGATCATTTGAAGCACGAAAAAACGACTTATTTACTAGTTTTTTGAACAAAAAATTTAACTTTGAACAAAATATTTTAGTATTATAAAAATGAAATATTTTAATGTGATCACAGGAAATGAGCTGTTTGGTACGACGCTGCCGTCTTCAAAATGTTCAAGAAGCTGCCTTCAATACGACACTTGCAGACAAGGAAATTTCGCCGTCGCTACGTCGTAAAGTGCAGTCGTCTAATGCTGTGAACACTTATACGACGTTTCATTAAGAATATAATAGAAATTGAAACCCCACATACGCTCAAAAGCATGCGCAATATCTGAAATTCTATGCAACAATTAAAAGATAAGCTGAAAAAAGTACAAAACATTATTTCCTTCAATAAATTTATTTTTTTAATAATTGACAATTTTATGAGCTCGAGGCCAGTGGGCAGAAGATTTTTTTATTTGGAAAAATAACAACAGTTTTTTAAATTGGTAGAAGTTATAGTACTATTTCGGAAATCACCACATTTCCCCATCAGACTTCTTTATTTTTAATTAGTTATATTTTTATTCTTCATAACCATTTCTCCAAGGCTATGAACCAAGGAGCTCGGAGTTGCAAAGCCAACACGCTAAATGCTGTGGTACGCTAGCCGAGTGGACTGCTGCGTTTCTCCATCTTCCTTCAACAAACCAACTACAAACAAGAGCAACTGATCTGCTGCTATTCAAACTTGTTTGTGTGGTTGTTGTTTGTGTGTTTGCAATTCTGTGTGCGAATTTTTAATTGGTTTTTACCAATGACTTGTAATTCCTAGAATGCTATTCAGGTGTGCTCATCCTTGCATATATGCATTTTTGTGGTTTTCGGCTAGCGTAGCACAGCATTTAGCGTGTTGGCTTTGCAATTCCGAGCTCCTTGGTTCATAGCCTTGGAGAAGTGGTTATAAAGAATACAAATATAACTAATTAAAAATAAAGAAGTCTGATGAGGAAATGTGGTGATTTCCGAAATAGTACTATAACTTCTACCATTTCAAAAAAACCGTTGTTATTTTTCCAAATAAAAAAATCGTCTGCAAACTGGCCTCGAGCTCAATAAAATTGTCAATTATTAAAAATTTATATGGCCGAAAACCACAAAAATTCATTATTTTTTTAATTAAAATTTTGAATAAAAAACTAAAGCAAGTGTAATGCGCACACATATTTGCGCAACGTTTGATTGAAATTGTATACGAAAAAATGGTATTAAGGAAATAAAACCACACATAACAATTGTTATTTTGTCATATCTATGTATGAATATTTAATAGTCCAATATCTATTTTTAAACATGCATTACCTGAGTTGGTGTTAAATGTATGAGGCTGGCTAAGTGTTCTCTTTCTGGAGCTGACAGGTACCGTTGCTGTTTGAAACGTCTCTCTAATTCATACACCTTAAAACAGAACAAATTAATACATATAATTGGTTGCTTTTAACAATAATATATTTTCATTGAAATTATTATTATTATTCACACATATGGTGATAATTTTTGGAATAGTGATTGATACTCATGAAATATTTTTTTTTTTTAATCTGTTTCAGAGTTGACTTCTACTACAGAGTCTGAAATGAGGCCCGTTTCGAATAAAGATGTTTTAATGCTTAGAAAAAAATATCTTTATCTTAATAACGATATAAGGTATCGTCACAAAATTTGGTGAACAAATTTTCCTCAATTTCGCTGTTATCACCGTTACAAATTTTAGAAATCGAACAATAACTTCGCCCACCTCCCATATAACGGAAATTTTGAAAAATGCAAAAAAACTTCGTTTTTCAGTATTTATTGGAAGAAATTGAGTAAAGTTTAATACCAGCAGCGATTTGAAACAAACAAACGGGGTTTTTATAAAGTTATGGGCACCGCCCATGCCAAAATACATTGCGAGAGTATATGTATACAAATCGGTTTTGCCCGAATTTAGCTTTTCTTACTTGTTTCCCAAAAACTTCGCTTTAAAGCTGGTAAATAATTAAAAATTTAATAGTTATATGGCCAAACAATAACAAACAAAATGTATAAAAAGCCAGTTTTATGCAAACAAATTCTAGCAAATAGAAAATGTGCATACAACAAGTACACAGTCAAGTGTAACTAGCGCCAGAACAGCCGCACGTGATTGGAGTACATAAGTTGTGACGGGAAAATAAGAAAAATTATAACAGCTCACACAGTGTAAGCTTAGCTCAGTACGTTTAGATGCCGCGTTGAGTATTGTTGTTTTTTCCTTACAATTTTCCCAGAAACAAATCGACCACAAAGCTAGTAATTAATTAAAATTTGATTTTTCCTTTGCATCATCTTAGGGATTGTCAAAACGGAATGTTTGTTTAAGTTTTACAAAAAGTGGAAAAATACAATTTTTAAAATGCTTGCAAGGGCAAATTCAGGAGAAATAATAACTTTGAAAAATAAGCGATCGAAGATTTTTAAATATTTATGCGCGGCAAGCAATTTCTTCTGTTTTCTTTTTCCTCTGTTCGTTTACACTGATTTTTGGCAATCCGCATACTGAAAGCAAAACAAAACCCAATCAGGTATTTGTATTTGTAGGGATGCCACACCATTATTCAAATTCAGTCCTGCTACTCCTTAGAGTAAGACTGCTTCTGTTTAACGTTTTGAGAATTTTTGGAATAATTAACATCCATTGTTTCTATCTTATTAAGTTTTTTATCTGATTCCCTATTACTATAATGCTGCGGATATTTTTGTTACTTGTTTTCAAAGAATTTTTTTTCGTTTATTGTTGAGGAAAAATTTCGCGAGTGTGCCGTTTGTATCTAGCTCAAGTTTTATATGAACTTCGTAGAATTATTGAAATGTTTAATAAATCTTATTTAATTGTAAATATTTTATTTAAATAAAATACTTGTGGTGGTAAATGTTATGGGTTTCAGTTTCTGAAAATATACGTATTACAAAGTAAGCAAAGCCTTCTTTAGGGTTTTCTGCTTTAGCTACCATAGATATCTTATCGCTTGAAGATGGTCCAAAAAAAATTTCGTGTATGTACTTTTCCAAAGAAAATGGCTATATCTTTAGAGAAATATAATTATATAATGGTACGGATTTAATAAATAAGGTTATAACAATAATTAAGATGTAGAAGGGAAAAGTACCTATATAACATATGTAGATTTTAAGAAAGAATAAATTGGGCGGGCAAGCCAGCGCCTCACCCAATCTTTAATATAAATACATATATTATTAGTTTTTAAAACATATTTAGAGGTCCGCAAATTTGGGTGACAAGGATGACACTCGGAACCATATAATAATACAGCGGTCAATCCTATTGACTCTTGCAATATCTTCTAAAAATCACACAATTGATATTTTGTCACTAGACGCCTGAGGGTTTTACTATATCTTCAGAAGATGTCGAACTCGCAATCTCTAACCTTAAAAATAGCAATAGTCTTGCTACCATTCTTTTTAATATTCCTGTGCTCGGGATAGAAAATTTACGTATCCGTCCGTAAGTCTACATTTATAGCAAGCATGTATCCGTATGGAAAACAAAAATGATATTTGAAAGGAAACACTTATGTTTGTGAGAATTCTTTCAATTGTGTAATATATTAAAAATGTTTGACCTTAAATAACAAACTTTGAAGAAAAATGTTTAATTTTGATCAGTAGAACGGCATTTACCCAAAGTGTGACGGCATGTGCTTCTCACACGGGTTTTTTGCACCAACTGCAAACCTTCTTGTTTTACGTTTGCCAATTTCGCAATATTGACAGCGGACTGGAGTATTTGGTTTTATGTTGTTGGAAATATCTGGTAAAGCTGGTGAAATTGACTGAGAATTCGCAGAAGGAGGACGGCCGAGTGCCATTTCGATAGCGAGACGTGCTGGAGTGTAGCCTAGTATTCGCTTCGGAAAAACTTTCGTCGCTTGTCTAAGTGTTGAATTTGGTTATTATTTTCGGAATAAATGGTAAATGCAGCTAGGGCACTTATATCTAGTAGGTTAAAAAAAATTGCCAATGGGCAGCGATTAGTTTTTACGTTTATTTGAATATGCAGAAAACATTATATCCATTGGGTCGACGCCTCCCGCTTGCGTTATAATTAAAGATTTATTGTGGCTTGTTTTTTTTATTTACAACGGAATCTGTCAACGGCATACAGGAAAATAGTTTAACTGATACCAAAGCAAATTTTGATTCTAAAAACCCGAAAATCTTTGACTCTTCTGCTCGTTTACGGTCTGCCTTCATTTCATTTGGTACAAAGGTTTTATTTTGGCGAACTGTACCAAGAAGAGCAAGACCTTTCGACATCAAACACTTACCTAAGGCTAATGATGTGAAAAAATTGTAACATATAATTGTTCTTCCGGTGTTTTCCCAATGATATGCCAACTTTTGCACGACGCTTTGTCCCACGTTGATTGATCTATTTGCATTTGAACTCTTTCCAGTATAAATCTCGCTGTTGAGTGTAGAACGACTTTGCATCACATGCAAACCAAATCTTTATCCCATACTTTGCAGGTTTAGATGGTATGTATTGTGTAAATTGTGTTCGCCCGCGATAAGCAAATAGTTGTTCATCTACTGTTATTTCTCCCGATGGTTGGTAATACATGCAAGGGTTGTTATTCATTTGCATCCAAAGTGCGGAGATTGGATCAGCCTTATTGTTAGCAAGTCTGGCTGCTCTAGTGCGTTGACTGTCAAACCGAGATTTTGCCATTGTTGCTCGATAGTAGCAAATGCCTTCTGCACTCCACAGTAAATTTACATCTTCGTCGTGCGACTTAGTTACGCCCGCCAATTCAATATACGTCAACCTATTTCACTCTCTTTCTTTTGCGGTCGGATTGTTTTCGTTCCAATGTTGAAACGTTTTCTGAGCTTTCTCGTTAGTATCTATAAGAACTTGTTCAAGCATGGATGGAGTAAATATAAGGTCAAAAATTGCAGACTTAATTAGCTCTTTGGTAGCCCGAGATGGGCCAACAGCATTGCCATGAGAGACATTATGGGCATTATTGCGAACAACGCGGCTTGGCAGTTTGGTAAGCCAAACGGTATGATCTTTCGCAATTAACTCACCGGTTCTCAATGACTAATTCCTCTTCTTCTGAACTATCCTCCAATTCTGTTTCAAACAATACGCCTTCTTCCTGCTCATCACTTTGAATATCGTCTTCTTCAATTACTATTTCATTTTCCGCATCGGAATCCTCGATACTGATGCCGATCGGACCACTTGCAGTAGCCCCAGCTGAAGCAAAGTCATCGTCCGAATCATTTCCTTCCTCATCAATCTCACTCATCAAATTTTGTACACGTTGTTAAATATCCTAGTACCTTAGGCTGATAGTAAAATTATTTCTTAATAGGTATTTCTGTCAAAAAAGTATTTACTTACCGCTTAACTACTCTATGCTGCTGATTTGATACACGTCGCGACATGTTTATTTTATTATTTCTACAAATGATGACAGCCAATAAAGTTTTAAAATAATACCTCTTTATTTTGAGCTAACTATTCACATCAATTGCACCAGCGTAATAATTCGTGAAGTAAATAAACGGAAATTTACTCCAGTTCAATTATTTTATTGTGAAATACTGATCAAAATTTGGTATGTATGAGCGCATGAGCACTCAAAAATGTATTTAAAGAAGCTAAGAACAATAATGGTTACAAATAACCACGTTTTGACAAGCCCAAATTAAAAATTTTTTAATATAATACAAAAGTGATTAAATTTTGTATGTATATTGTACGGTGTCTACATTTGTAGACTACCGGCCAGGAGATGATCATTTTTATGGAGGGTCTGGGGGTCTGTCTTATAAATTTGTTTATGATTTTATCGATTAAAACTCTTAAGAATTGATTTTTAGGAAGCTACTGAAAATTTCAAAACCTGTTGTTATGAAAGTTTTTTTTGATGTATTTTGGAACGATTTTCTGTCGATCCTTGTCAAATTTGGTTTTGAAACAAACCGGTTCTCAGAACGAAAAATAACACTGAAGATGGCACAACGCCGAAACCGGTTTGTTTCAAAACCAAATTTGACAAGGATCGACGGAAAATCGTTACAAAATACATCAACTTTCAACCTTGTCGGAGTAAAAAAACAACAAAAAAAGTTTTTTTATTTTTTCTATCTTTCCACGGAAATGCTACAAATGTAGACTACTGAGCATATGAAGGTTAAAATACATTCTTCTTTCATATCAATCCCAATAGCCAAACTTTTTAACAAGTGTATAGATACGCTACGAGTATTTCCTTGGATACTTGGAAACTGTGTGTTCCTATTCACAAATCAGGCGATTGTAATAATGTATGCAATTACAGATCAATCTGCTTGCACCAATCTTACGCTCATTGCTAATAAAATTATTAATGCATTTGCAGATCAATCTCAACTTGAAGTTATTTATACAGATTTTATAAATTAAATAAACTCTCTGCATTTGGAATAAGGGGAATTCTCTTAACATTTTTCAGTAGTTTTTTTATCTGGAAGTAAGCTTTTTGTAAAAAGGTGAACCATGAAATCTTCCGTATTAGTAAACGCGTGGTCTGGCATACCCCAGGGAACACATTGCGGTCAACTTCTATTTCTTATTTATATTAATGATTTACCAAATAAATTTCTCAAAGCGAAATGTTTAATGTTCGCTGATGATGTGAAGCTGTTTTCAAAAATCCGTAATGTGACTGATTGCAGAAATCTTCAAATTGATCTTGAAATTTTCCATAAGTGGTGCACTGCGAATAATTTACATCTAAATTTTCAAAAATGCTGTATTTTATCATATTCACGGAGAACTAATCCTTATAATTTTAATTACAATTTGGATGGAAAGATATTAAAAATGGATAATAAGATAAAGGACTTGGGTCTGATTTTCGATTCAAAATTTAATTTTGTGGAGCATGTGGACCATATTGTGTCTAAAGCATTTTCAATGATTGGTATTATTGATGTACAATATGGAACCCACACTACCAAACCCATTCAAATAAAATAGAAAGAGTGCAAAGAATTTTCACTAAGTATGCATTATCCAAACTTCATTGGCCAAATAGCTTTCCCGAGCTGATAAAAGAAGTTATTTTTCAATATGATCTAATAAATTTTCATAATCCTCAGGTTAGAATCTTTACGGTCGCCGTTTCTAAATGAACTTATGCACATAATGAGCTGATATCAAGATGCATCCGGCTATGCAATACTTATTCTGAAGTTATAAATTTAAATTTAAATGTACTTAACTTTAAGTTAAATTTATTCAAAATCCTTAACAAATCTAGGAGTCTGTAAGAACTTCTGTAGACGAATTAATTAAATAAATAAATAAAATATGAAAAAGGTGTATACGAGTACACCTTTAAAATGACAATACTTCTTCGATTTGGAAAAATCATATTGGTTTGCCAGAATTGGTGAGCCTTTTTTATTTTTTTTTACTATTTCAAAACATCAACGACCGTTTGGCCCTATAACTCAAAAACTTCACATTGTACTTATAATACCTTTAATTTGAAACCCACATTTGAAGATTTTTGAGGAATGTTTTATTGCATGATATTAAAAAAAAAATTAAAAATTAACGTATTTTGTTAAATTTTAAAATTTTGCTAACGAAAAAAATAGATAATCAAAAACAACTACCAATATTATTTGTTTGTCTTATAATTTTGACAAATTTTTAAATATTTGTAATTTCTATTGCTGGTCGCGTTTGCTGTTGGCATCAAAATTTAAGATTTAAAAAATCCCATCGGGTTTCTCATCAGTTTCTAAATCTTTTGGGTCTGCTGAATCCGAATCTGAAGTCAAACTTTTCACGTCACCCTAGGTTTTCTCTACCGTACGTGATTTGTCCAGATACCGCCGTTTGTAAAAAAAAATTCGAACATGTTTTCTTTATCATGGAACAAGTGAAACTAATGGTTTTGGGGTCAAGGAATCATAACATAATATTTATTTTTAAATTTGCCCGAATGCAGATGTCATTATAGTTCATACACAAAAATGTACTAATTTTTACTCATTTACATTTTTAAATCAAACTTTATTCAAAATAAATATATTGGAAGGCAAAAAAAATGCACAAATATGGTACAATTTTTATTGAGTTGGTAAAAAACAATACCAACCTAAAATCAGCTACAATTAGCTGCGGTAGAAAGATTAGCCATTTTAATGAATAGCACTTCACCATCGTCAGATTCCTTTCAGGTACAAGGATTTAAACTCCCAGATTGACTTTTTGCTGCAGTTGTGAGTAGTTGGTCATCAACTAATTCAATTTTCGATGCCCTGTTTGTTACCTCATATAAAAAAAATTTTAAAGAGTGAAAAATGTACTATAGTCGTCATCTTTTGTAAGCGACTAGCAAAAGAACGTCCAACTATCTTATATTTTGAATACACTTTACAACACTAGCCTGTCAAAATTGGTTCTTACTTAATTTGATGTTTAACGAAAATTTTCCAATTTTCCTTGGTACTTTCCAATGATTTTTCATAATAGCACCACTTTCTTACTTTCCAACACTTTCCATTTTTAAAGCGAGTTTATTTCAACTCAATTCGCTAATTTTTGTTTTGCTTTCCACGCTATCCAATAAGCTACCTAGTGTTCTTTTCAAGTCGCTTACAAAAGATGACGGTTCAATTTTTCTCACTACAGCAACATCTGTATGCGGTCAAATCTAAAAATAGATATCATATTATGACTTTTTTTTTTAAAGATTTTTATTTATTGAATCTTCTCTTAAAGCGACTGACATCATGTTTTTAAATCTTAATTTAATTTCTTAAAACTATCAAAAAATCATTTCGCCTTAGTCGTGTTTGTTTCGCTTGATCAATGAGTGATTTTGCTAGTTAATTTGGGTGCACGTTTAGTATGTCTAAATACTTTTGCTTAATATTCGCTATTTCCATTTTTATGGATGTTATGTTGAGGTCGTCATGGATGTTCTCATTCCGGATGCACCAAGGGGCTCCAGTGAGCGTCCTGAGGATTTTTGATTGAGCGCTTTGAATGATATATACATTAGTGGCATTACTCCACAACTGTAACCGTATGTCCAGCATGGTTTTACTATACTATTGTACAGAAGATATACTACTTCATTCACTTGCGAGATCATAATGATATTTAATGGTAGCGGCGGACAGGAATTCCTATTCAATGTAAAAGTGACGTGTTTACTCTTCTGCCCATTGACCTTTATGCGTCAGTTGGCCTACTACTCTTCAACAAGTAGTAGATATTGGGCTAGAAATATGGATGCAGTTTTTGGATATCGAGATCGGTCAAGGATCGCTGTGTCATCCGTAAACTTGGATAAAGTGAGACGAGGATCTGTTGGAATATCTTCTGTGTAAAGAATATGCAAGAACGGCCCTAGAACGCCTTGTGGAACTCCGGCTGCAATATCGAATTCCTGCGTTATGAACTCTTTATGTCGTACGGTTGCTAACAAAACTTTCAATAACATTATGTGTATTAGCAGGAAGCAACGTCCATCAAGAAAAATTGCTGAACAGTACTTTCCTCGTTCAAATGCCGTCCTTATTACGGATGTTAGACGGTTTACTTATTCTATAGTCCTGTCTTGTGCCCGGAATCCAAATTGATGTGAGGGCATTTCCCATTTTGATTTCTCAAAGGGGTGTTGACTTTCGCTGCTTCCTGCAGACTAGATTTGTCTTTCCAAATAGAACACTTAGTGCTGGTTGGTAACAATATTTTGGGTTAATCAAGCGGGAGCCCCAGTGTGGATGTTTAGCATTATAGTCGATGAAGCGATCACCAAGAGTGTTGTAAAAGTCCATAAATTGGTTTTCTTATATGGAGAAGCGTGGCGGACAATACACGGTCGAAAGAGTTATATTTCCAGAACTCTTTTTCACGCTAATTGAAGTAGCCATGTGCTTTGTCATCCAGATGATTTGTTGTATAAACAACGTATCCTGGTATCTGGAAACAGTTTTTGTTTGTCAAATGAGTTTCAACAGAGACAATGACATCAATCTCCTTATCGTTGAAGAACTTCAAGAGCTCTAGTCGGTGCTGAGAAATGCCGTTGGCATTCCATAGGCCTAGTTTTAGCGGGGGCATTTAATTCTTATGTTTGTCAGCTAGCGGTTGGATGAGCTGATTTTTATTCCTCATACGCTCTTGCATTTTTGATTGCATAAATGTCATGGAGTTCATCATGTTCTGTTGCAAGGAGACGATTAATGCCTCGATACTGTTGAGAGCTTCGCTAGGGATAGGTGCTGAGACCGGTACAGTTGATTGTGTAGAAGGTTGCTGAAGTCTGGTCTTTACGGCATCAGGAAATGAGACGCTAGAAGTAGTCTTTGAGTTAAACATGGGTGAACGCGAGAAATATACCTTAGATGTGGTTTTAGATAGCAAATACGTTAGTTGCCCACGGATTGCAGTTTTTCGGTGACCAATTCCCATTTCTAGTTCTTGTATACAGGGCAACCCCTGTAGTTATCTGTGTGGTTCTTATTCACATTGCACGAATCTGCGACAGGAAGGTCTCCGCAAGCCACGCAAACGGCGCGCTGGGTGCAATATGTTTTCGTAAGTCCAAATCCTTGGCAATTGGAGCACTGGACAGGGCCGTTTCGTTTATGTGGTTCTTCGACGGTAACTCTTCGGTGTAATAGAGACTGTAGGTCGTAAATGGGGTGAACATCATTATTTCCAAGGGACTTATTTTCTGGCTCCAGCTCAACTTTGAACATAGACTGTGGTATACGTACCATATTTTTATAGATTATATTTACACCAGCTTTTGCATTGAACCTTTTTAGTTTAAGAGCAGGATCTACAGTAGGCTCGCTACGCTCAATGACGACTTGCAGGCCCTTCGCACTTTTAAACTTGTATGTGTAGAAGTTTGTTATACCGGAGCGTACTTGTACACAATGGTATATTGACTTTGTTCGCGAAACGGTTGTTTGTAACAGCCAAAAGGAATCGAGATAGATATAGACATATATATACCAAAACGATCAGAATGAAAAGAGGAACCGATATCGCCCCAACGAAAAACTTCGTTATTTCAGTATCTATTAGAGCAAAAAGAGCACGTTTAAACAACGAAACTGTATTTTGCGGAGCGAACTAAATGTTAAATTTTTGAATTTTTCTACAAATGACAGTTTCTGGACAAACCGCCTACTGTAGAAAAAACATAGGGTGACCCGAAAATTCTGACTTCATATTCGGATTCAGCAGACATGAAAGCTTTAGTAACCGTTGAGAAACCCTTTGGGAATTTTTGCCTGTTGTACAGTGTAATTCGTATAAATAACATTTTTCGCTGTAATAAGCTGATAAAAAGATGTCCTCCAAAAATTACAAGAATTGCAGTGACTGAAAATATGAACATCAAGATGTACAAAACATTTTTTTTACCTTTTTAAAAACATTTTGTCTCCGATTTTTTCGTAGTTTGCAAGTTTGTGGGAGTGCAATTTTCAAATACTCGACCGCGTAGCCAACACTTGGCTAAATGCGTTTAAAAACAAGAGAGAATTTGTTTTTGCAAAAACATATCACATATGTACAATGTACTGGCCGTAAAATTTTTTTTTTGGAAAATCAATTATATTTGTTGCTTAAAATATGACGTTTGGTGTAAGAAATAGTCCCTGAAATTTACAGCTTGATTAGATTATGCCTAGCCGTGCCTAGTGGGGTCCAAAGTACTCCCATAAAAAAAATTTACTTTTTGTTCATTTATATTTAATTTTAAATTTGACATTAATTTGATGTTTATGTTCAATATTTCTGTTTAATAAGTGACGATTTTTTATGGGAAGGATACATTTCCCTGTAATACTCAATAGCTTGAAGTAAAAATTGCTTTTCCTCCTCGTTGTGTGTTAATGACCGATTATAATCTGTCATCAATTTCAATGCCCTTTCAGCCGCATCATTTACAACATTTAAATGTTCGCAAATTTTTTTTCCAGAAATGAAATCCGCTCGTCCCTTCCATGTCGAAGGATCTGCTTTCAAAAAACTCGTATCGATAGATAAACGATTAAAAAAGCGCATAGTTTTTGGTGATACCAATGAACTCATGTCTCTTTTATTGTATCTTTTGAGATCTTCCATAGTCGCAACAACCTTTTTTGGAGTGATTTCACCATTTTCATCATTATCTTTATCACCACCACTATCAAGAGCGAGCACCATTTTTTGTCTAATTTCTGTAAGAATGTTGTCATCGAAAAATGAAAGACCAACTGCTTCTTGAGACAAATACCATAAATGGTTTCTCATTTTATGCAACAAGGCATCGGAAACTTGCCGATCGAAATATGTGATAATATTCTTTATAAGTGTAAGATCTTCTCTGGGTGCATTTATAGCATTTACGCACTTAAACCAATATGGAACATAAATACATGCCAAAAATGTAGAAATGCTGCGAAGACTCTTTAATTCAGTTGCGGTCATTTTAAATTGCTCACGGAAAAGAAACATTTTTAAACAGTAAAGACACTTTGGCATAAATCGTGCATGCGATGTTGCCCCAGGAGAACGAAATTGTGTAAAACCTGGTACATTTTCACCAATAAAAAGAAGTGAAAGCTGCAGTAACTCCTTGTAATCGGCTCTCGCGTAACCCGAATTCAATGCATTGAGACAAAACTGTTTCAAATACTCTACTTTTGATGAATCAAGAATTCATTTAATTTCTTTATCTGAAACTCCACTTTTAAAGTTATCTGCATTAAAATTTGTCCAGAATTTGGAGAAACGATTGAAAAGTGGTACGTCTGGAGCAGATGTTTTGCCGAAGTTCAACTCAAATACGGCACGGACCAGTAATTCACTTATGTGATGTCGGCACGGCAAAAATAGTAAACTGTGTCCCAATTTCTTTTCTAACAAGTATGCAGCGCCATTATTTACTCCTGTGTTAGCAGAAGTCGTGTCAAATGAAACAATTTCCACCAATTCGTCAAGTTTCCACTTATCCAAAAGGTTATAAGTTGCTTCTGCTGTATTTCCTCCCGAAGAACTTTCTATTATTGGAATGCCGAGCAGTTTCTCTGTATTTTTACCGGTCACAACGAGGGCTAATCGATCTTTTTTTTCAGCACCTTTATCTTCTGGAAGTAGTTTTCCATCCCCATGAAGAACAAATACTTCAGGTATCTATAATACAATACAAATTCTTAACAGTTTTCTTTCTTACGTATTTATGATATCTATATTTACATTAAATTTATCAATAACTTGTTTAGCTTGCCTACGACGGTAGTCTTTCCTCATTAAATTAATCGTGGTACGATTAATAACAAGGTTTTCCAATTTCAGCAACATTCCCGGTTGAAAATCTTGTAGCTTCTGAAGGACTGCACCAACAGTTGCTGTAACTAAATGCATGGCATCTCTTGTAGAGAGCTTGCATTTGTCCATGCTCGCAAGCATTCTATCATCAATAAAATGAATGGTTCCGCGATTTACCGAACTTAACTTTCCTACATCGAAATTGTTATCAATTACTGTATTTTCGCCATCAATCATAGTACTTGAGGAACTTTTATCACTCAATGATATAACCATGTAATTGTCTTCGCCTGCAGTGTCCCCTAAAGCGTTTATAGTCGATCCCTCTAAAATACAGTATCATAAATAGTATTGAAAATTACAAATGAAAATAATTCTTTAAAACATCAATCAAATACCGTTGATACGATGCTTTTCAAAACGCTTGTTCTCTTTCTCCAAACGCTTCTCTTTGCGTTTTTCTTTTTGTAACAATACTCTGTCAAGTCCACACATGCTTCCTGGACGTCCCCTTTGCCTTTGAAGCAAGAGAAAATGTATATCCTCCTGTATTTTCATAGATTGTAAAGCATCTGGGGCTGCAATATCGAATATAAAATTCTCTATCAGATCACGGAATTCTGCTTCGTTCTTCCGACACTTTTCATAAGGCGTTTTCATATTCTTTTGCAAATTTCTCCACTTTTCATACGTTTTTTTTAGTTTATCTATGCAATTTCGTTCAAGCATTGTAGGTATCTTAGCTTTTTTCCAAAACTCAAGTACAACGCCTATGGTATATTTAAGACTGCTCACTAAAGTTCTGAGTTCCACACGCAAATTATGAAACAATAATTGCAGCACTTGTTGTATTGATGGTAATTTCACACCCAAAATATCATTTTTACATATGCCTACTAAAAATATTTTTGGCTGATTAGAACGTAATGGTTTCTTTTCAATAACCGATGGTGAACTCATGATTATCACTTTTTTATATTTATTTCACAACGCCACAACCTGTCTGTTCTATTATATTATTATGTTCTATATAAAATGTGTACAAATTTAAATTAATTCTTTTTCACGAGCACATTACGAAAAACATGCCAATTTTTTATGCTGTGTACTTGCTTTGTCTGCCAGCACAACTTTCGACGGCGCTTTACACATACTAGCGGAAGCTACACACTATTGATTTGGGAATCCCCATTTTACAGGCTTGATGTGATATTCGTACCGTTATTTTTGCAAATTAAAAGTATGCAAAAAGTACATAAAGACATATGCTTTTAATACTGGATTGCCTTTCGCAGAATTTAAAATGCCACATTATACAGGCTTGATCTGCTGCCAGTACCATTACTTTTTCGAATTAAAAATATGCTGAAAATAAAACAAAACATTTGTTCTTACAATGGGATTGTCTGTCGAGGACTTAAAAAATTCGTCCACTATATTTTACACTAAAAGATAATTTTAAATATTTATTATGGTATCGTATGGCAATTGATGACAAACCAAGCCCAAGTGTTTTATGCTTTAACATGAAATTATTGCAAATTTGAAGATTATTTGATTAATGTAGAAGATAATTTAATGTATATAACTCTTAGAAAATTAAAAATAATAAAAATGAACAAGTAGTACATTTTTTTATATGTGGGTACTTTGGACCCCACTAGGCACGGCTAGGCATAATCCAATCAATCTGTAAATTTCAGGGACTATTTCTTACACCAAACGTCATATTTTAAGCAACAAATATTTCTACATTTCTTATTTTTATTTTTTCCCATACAAGGCCAGTCTAATGTACATATGTGGCAGCAAATGGACAATTTCATCCTGATAAATGGAGACTTTTCATAGACGGAAATAAGTTCAGTATATAGGTTGTACGTTTATATAATGACAATAACAAGCCAATACCAGTTGCATATGCAAAAAAAAACATTTGTAATCAATGCAATATTTTAAAAGTATTAGCATTTTCGAATGGCCTTCAAAGCGGATAAAGGTACGAAATATTGCTGTTATTTGTGATTGTAAGGCAGCATTACTCAAGGAAAAAAATGGCCAGAACGACTGGAATATATTATAGGTAAAGAAATGTGAAAGGAACTCAGCTGGTTTAATCAGATTGCACCATTCCTCCGCCGTTATTTACGTACATATACCGCTCGATCTCTTTAAACATTTTGTAAAAGTCCTATACGCGATAGAAAGCATTTGAATATTTAATACAAACATTCCCAGCTATATCGACAGCAAATATTAAAGAAAGCATGTTTTTCGACGAACAATAACCTCACTCGAGGGTGCAATGGGGCACAGCGGTGCTTCTAGGTACGCGGTTACAATTGCACGGCTGTACTCAATCCCGATCACGGCTAATAGAGAGGGAGCTTTAGTGGAGCCACTCCGACATATTCGGTTTAACTGTCTACTAAAGTCCGCAGCGTCTGTGCACCAGAAGGTGCTCCTGCAAGCGGGCGTCTGTCTTGGAGCAAGCGGCTCGTTATATAAATGTACTCAAACTTGTTTTTACCGCCAGCCAATGAAAATACCAACACAGTCTCGGATAATAACCTCCCCACACGCACCTGGAATGTCCGGACCCTTTATAGGGAAGGTGCCTCTGTCCAACTGCTGGATGTCCTACAAAAATATAAGGCTGACATCACTGCAGTTGAGAAGATGCGCTGGACGGGCCATGGATGCAAAAAGTACGTATCATGTGACGTCTACTACAGCTGCCATGCGTCGGCGCACAAGTTTGGTGTTGGATTTGTGGTTGGGCGGACACTCGGAGACCTCGTCTCCAGGTTCCCCCCATCATTGAACCAATTGTCACAATCCGCATCAAAACGAAATTTAATAACTTAAGGTTAATTTGTGCGCATGCCTCCATGGGGGAGAAGGATGACGGGACCAAGGATAAGCTCTACGAGCGCCCAGAGGAATCATAAGATGTAAAATTGTGATTGGCGACTATAACGTTAAGGTGGGCAAAGAAGGCAATTTGGGTCCAACAGTCGGAAGATTCAGCCTTCATGATAATACCTCTGGCAACGGAGAGAGGCTGATCGCCTTCGCCGCGGCGCGAAACTTGGTAGGAAGAAGCACCAGATTCCAACACCGAAGCATCGACCAAGCCACTTGGGTGTCCCCTTACCAAAAAACTTGAAATCAAATTGATCACGTTGTGATAAGCGCGAGATACATTTCTAGCGTTCTTGATGTTCATTCTATTCGAGGAGCAAGCGTTGACTCGAATCACTACCTTGCTGGAGCTAAGGTCCGCATGCGCCTCTCTACATTGAAGAACGCTCATCAAGTGTCACGACGAAAGTTTGACGTCGAGCAATCGCAATCGCAGCGGACAGCTGAGATCTTTCAATCTCGACTCTCGATCCTGCCAAGGCAAGCAACTCCTCGTCGCCCTGGTATTAATGAGCAAGGGGATAAGATCTCCAGATCTCTACGTACTTCTGCGGAGGAGGTGGTTAGGTACTAAGAGCCACGGAGAAACAGGGATATCGGCTGAGCTGTTTAAAGTCGGCATCGAAGAGCTGGTAGGAAGCATGTACCAACTTTTAAGCACAATTTGGTCTGACGAGTATATGCCAGATGATTGGAACCTCAGTGCACTTTGCCCAATCCTTTAGAAGGGTGATCCTGCTGTTTGTGCCAATCCCACAGTAAGTGGCCTTCTAAATATCCCATACAAGGTACTATCGACGATACTGTGTGCAATACTGAAACCGTATATAAACCAGCTGATTGGACCGGATCAGTGTGGTTTTAGGCCTGGTTCACCCACGATTGTACAACGATATGTCTAAATTTGGAATTCCTGCTAAACTAATACGGCTATTCAGAATGACGTTGAGCACAATTTTAGCTCCGTCCAAGTTGGTAAGGGCCTATCCGAACAATTTGAGACCAAACGAGGTTTTAGACAAGGCGACTCACTTTCGTGCAACTTCTCCAATCTGATGCTGGGATCCGTAATTAGAGCTGCCAATCCGAATCGCAGTGGCACTATTTATAACAAAAGTACGATGCAGCTGGCTTATGCGGATGATATTGACCTAGTTGCCTTAACAACAGGGCCGTTAGTGTCAAGGATTTTACATATATGTAGGGAAAATGATTATAACACTGAGTTTCGTTTAAGAAAGTTTAATATGATATAATGAGTACATTTATTAGTTAAAAGAAAGTTACTTCAAACAATAAAAATTAAGTTTTAATACAAAATTAAATAGATAGTATTCGTTCGTTGATTATTTCGCGACCGCTCAATCTCGCTTCTCTTTTCGGACTGCTTCATTCGTGAAGAAGTTGTACATGCAACATGAAGATAATGAGGGTTGCCAACTGGTTTTTAGTACACAATCCACTCCCACACTCGGCCATCCTGTTATACATTCGCCTCGAATGTATTGTTGTTGCTGTCGTTATCTCTAACCCATAGCTTCATATATTCGGCACAGGATGTCGAGCTAATAGGTCCTTCGGTATTTCTGACCTTTACCACATCGTAAGAGTTGTTACCTTTTACCTTCGTTATTCGATATGGACCCAAAAATTTAGGCTTCAACTTCAGCCCACTACCGAACTGCGTACGTTTGATAACAACCAGATCGTTGACTTTATATTGGTGTGCAGGTTTACGTCTGAGATTGTATGTTTTCCTGTTTTCTTGCTGAACTTGAAGTATTTGCTGCTTTGCTTGCTTTCGTAGTTCCTCTCGATTGTTATTAAATGATGTGTTTGCTTCTTGCTCAATAAGTTCTCTTAAGTGTTGATCTTCTTTTGTTCGCATTTTCGCCCCTACCAAGAGCTCAAGGGGGTTGTGTTAATACTTCTTTGAAACGTCGAATTAATCGCTTGTTGAACCTTGTCTACGTGTTTGAACCACTTTGTCGGATCTTCTATACTTAGCTTTGACAAAACTGAAATGATAATGGAGTTTAATCTTTCGATTTGGCCATTCACTCGTGGTAGGCCCGTCGTAATTTTGGTAAGCTTAATATTCTCACTATCGCAATACGCTTGAAAATCATTTGAGGAAAATGCCGCGCCTCTGTCAGAAATTATGTTCGCGGGATTTCCGAAGATCATGCTTTGATTTCGAAGTTTCGTTATTACTTCTTGTGTAGTTGTCGATTTTGTTGGGTACAACCAACAAAACTTTGTGAACGCATCCATAACGGCAAATATGTGCTGGTACATCTTGTTCGTTGATTCCAACGGACCCAAAAAATCTACGTGAAATGTATGTAGAGGCACCTCTTCTTTTTGTATCGGATGTAGTAAGCCTTCTTGCTTGCCGGACTTACGGTTACTGAGGATGCACGGTATACAGCACGCGATGTGTTTTTTAATTTTTTCGTCGAGGTTTGGTATATAAAAGTCTTTTAAAATTAGCTCTTTAGTTTTTTTAATTGAAAAATGACCTCTATCGTGAGCGCTACTAATAATTTGTTTTTGCATGTTTTCAGGTACTACAATTACCTCGTCATCTTTGAATAGTTTATATAATATATCGGATTTAAGAAAATAGTCATTATAGGAGTTATTATTTTTGAGAATATGTCGTATCGGTTTAAGTGCTTCGTCTTCTAATTGCGCCTGTTTAATTCGAACAGTAACGTCATCGCTGCATATCATCATAACTGGGTGGCGGCTCAGGGCATCGACATGCTTCATTCGAGTACCCGCCCTGTGCTCTACAACATAATCGAATTCTTGGAGTAACATTATCCAACGGGCTACACGTGTACATAAATTTTTTTTTTCTAATGTTTTCGTAAATGCGTTACAGTCCGTAACCAATTTGAATTTTATGCCGAGTAAATACACCCTAAATTTTGCTAAAGCCTCAACTACGGCTAATATTTCCAACTCATAGCTAGTAAACTTCTTTTGCGCATCCGTCGTTTTTCTACTCATATAATATATAGGATGTAGAAGACCATCGTGAGGAGATTTCTGCAATAGTATTCCGCCGAATCCTTCAATAGAAGCATCAGTATGTAACTCGGTTTCATAGTTACGATTATATATCCCTAGTACAGGATTCTCGGTTAGCGCGTTTTTAAGTGAATTAAATGCGTTTTCTGCTTGTAAGTCAATACTAAATCTTACATTTTTCTTTGTCAAGTCTGTCAGAGGTTTGGCAATAATAGCAAAGTTCGGGATAAACTTCCTAAAATGCCCCGCTAAACCCAAAAAACTTAAGAGTTGCTTCGGCGTTTGTGGAACTTTATAATTTAATACAGCTTGTATTTTTTCCGGTAATGCGCGGATTTTGTGATTTTCTATTAAATTAACTTTGGTCTTTAAAAATTGGCACTTTTTAATATTTAGCTGTAAGCCATAGTCACGACAGGTATTTATTACTTTAATCAGATTTTGTACTGCCTGTTCTTCGCCTTTTGCAGGAATAATAACATCATCAATATATGGCAATGCAATACCCTCTCGTGTCAGTTCTCGAAAAATTGCGTTAATATGTCTCTGGAATACCCCTGGTGAATTAGACAACCCAAAAGGTACCCTACAGAACTGGTACTGCCCACTCTGCGTTACAAATGATGTATATTTTCTGCTGGATTGTGCAACTGGCACGTGGAAAAACCCATTCTTCAAATCAATAGTGCTGAATATCTCAGCATCTTGTAAGCGGTCAAGTTGGTCATCAATCAAGGGAAGGGGAAAATTATCCTTAATTATTACCTTGTTAATTCGTCGAAAGTCGATGCACAGCCTGGGTGAACCATCGCGTTTCTTTACTAGTACCACCGGGCTAGTAAATTCCGAAGTTGATTTCTCAACTACCCCGCTTTTAAGCCATTCATCGATTTGTGTATCAACGGTGGCTGCTTCAGAAAACGGTAGTCGACGTGGCCTCGTAAAAATCGGAGATTCGTTACTTAGTGTGATTTGCATTTCTACACTTGTTGTTAAAGTCTTCGCTGGCTTATAATTAGAAATTATTTTACTCACTTTTTCTTTAGCTTCTTTACTCGCTTGAATCCCGATGTCAATTTCATTATTTTCAACTATTGCATCAATTTTCATTAACACCATTTCATCGTTCATTTCATTACTTGTTTGTATTTTTTTTATCTTTAAACCATCTTTGTTGATTGCTATTTCAGCTTGCATACACAATTCCTCACCTAGCACAACTTTAACGTCCATACATTTCGTTGAAACCACGTAAAATTTCAAAATAAAATGTTCATTGTCTATTCGTACGTCGTGCTCGAAATAACCACTGGGTTGAATTCTGTTCTCAGCCGAATTGGCACCAAATCCAATAAGAAAAATATTACAAGCATTCAGCTTTGGTCTATTCAGATTTTCATACACATCTTGCGTTACAATATTAAACCTACTACCGGTATCAAATAACGCCAAATAACTTTTACCACCGATTGTTATATCTTTGCTGGTTAAATCGTGTTTTAAAACCACTTGTCGAGTATTTGCGCTTATATTAGTTTTGTCGTTTTTTCCCTCATCACAATTTGCCGAAATATGTCCATATCGGTTGCACTTAAAACACTTTTTACCTTTTTCTTTGTTCTTGCAACTATTTGATACATGTCCTTTTTCACCACAATTGTAACATTGTATTTCTTTTCTTTCACTCTTGTGCACACTTTGTTTTGTTATCTTTTTCACCTCTTTGACCGTATTGTGCATGCGCATCATTTCGTAACATTTTAGTTTATCTTTAAAGTCGATTAATTTCTTAGCTCCATAAAGTATTGTTTTATTCACAGTCAAATCGCAAATTCCATCAATAACATATTGTATTAACGCGTCCTCTTCAATATTACCACGATTAGCTATTTCTCTCATACTATAAAAATATTCTTGTATATTTTCACCGTCTTTAAATTTACGCGCACACAATTGTTTGTGCAGCAGTGCACTATTGGTCGTAGTCTTAAATTCGGTTATTAATGCGTTTTTTAATACCCGCCACGAGTTTAGACCTCTTTCATTTAAAACAAAGAGTTTTGCTACGCCTCGCAAAGATTTTTTTGCAAATACCAACTTCTGAAGGTCGTCCCACTGCATCAGCACGGACTGCTCTTCAAATTCTTGCAACCAGTTTTCAATAGGAATCTTATCAGATCCATCAAATGGTCTAATAGAATCCTCTATGTCTCTAAATGTCATCGCAAATTTTGTTTCGCGCATGTTTTTCTGTTTTGCGCACATTTCGTTTCTCTTATTTTCTTCGTCACCTCTCTCACTCACAGCCGTTGCAAACTCATAGTAATTTGTTGTTTCACCCTGATGTACGCTGCTCTCGTCATTTTTCCCTGCTTCACTGTTCCCGGCGTCGTTTTCATCTTTACCATCGTTATTTACATCGTCGTCATTCTCGCTGCCGTCGTCGCTGTCGTCAGCTTCGTCGTTACTCTTCTCGGTGAACAAATGATTGCGTCGTAAATTGCGTCCCATCGGCTTCGTCGTAACTGAGTCCCATCGTGTTGCAAATTGTTACCAAGTCGCGATCGTTTAAATTTGAATCAACGTATTTTCTTTTTCGCCTGTATTCTTCGCTGTTCTCCTCGTAATCGAAGCCATGAAATTCCCGAAGTCTACGTCGGTTATTTCTATCGCCTTCACCTTCAAAAACAAATTTGTGCAATGCAGCTATGCTAGATTTACTGCTGTTGCGCAAGCTTCCACATATAAAATCATTAAGGCAAGACATTTTTGCACTTGTGCCAACGATTGAACCGGCACACACGAACACACGTTTGAGATTGCCTTTTATGCTTTAGGTTGAGCCCCCAAATTATGTAGGGAAAATGATTATAACACTGAGTTTCGTTTAAGAAAGTTTAATATGATATAATGAGTACATTTATTAGTTAAAAGAAAGTTACTTCAAACAATAAAAATTAAGTTTTAATACAAAATTAAATAGATAGTATTCGTTCGTTGATTATTTCGCGACCGCTCAATCTCGCTTCTCTTTTCGGACTGCTTCATTCGTGAAGAAGTTGTACATGCAACATGAAGATAATGAGGGTTGCCAACTGGTTTTTAGTACACAATCCACTCCCACATATATATAAGATCCAGCATTAATACCACAAATAACGTCAGCCTCGAAATCAAGCGAGGAATAACTCTTGCCAACAGGTGCTACTTTGGGCTCGGTAGGCAATTGAAAAGCAGAGCCCTTTCTCGACGAACGAAAATCTCGCTCTACAAATCCCTTATCATGCCCGTCCTTTTATATGGCGCAGAAACATCAACGATGCAAAACAGCGATGAGAAGGCTTTGGGGGCTTTCGAGAGAAATGTTCTACGCAAGATGTATGGTCCTGTTCGCATTAAGGACGAGTACCGAAGAAAATGGAATGATGAACTGCATGAACTAAATAATGATAAGAACAAAGTCAAACATATAAAAATGCAACGACTGCGCTGGATTGGCCATGTCGTTCGGTGAAAAAATCCTTCGAACCCATGGGTGGACAACGGAGGCAAGGACGTCCACGAATATACTGGAAAGAGCAAGTGCAAAAGGACATGTCTTCACTTGGTGTGAATAATTGACGAACCCTAGCGAAGGAGAGAGGGAACTGGCGAATCTTTTTGGCATCGGCCCAAACCGACAAACGGTTGTAGCGCCATAAAATAATAAAAGAAGAAGAAGAAAATCTCGCTCAACAATTCCCTCATCAGCCCTTTTTATATGGCGCAGAAACATGGGACGATGTTGATCAGCGTTGCGAAGGCTTTGGAGGCTTTCGAGAGAGATATTTTTCGCCAGATTTATATCCCTGTTCGCGTGTGCGATGGGTACCGAAGAATATGAAATGATGAACTGTATAAGCTGTACATTGATATGGACAAAGTCAAGCGCTGACTTGGGCATCCCGTTGGTATGGATGACGACGCTCAAGTGAAAAAATCCATCTGCAGAAGGACCTATCTTAACGTGGTGTGAGAATTTTTTTGGTCGCGGTCCAAACCGACACACGGTTGTTGTTCCATAAAAGAAGAAGAAGGCTATTTAATAGTCCACAAATAGAAAAAAATCAGAGCAAGCTACAATTTTAACTTACATTTAAATGCTCAGGAGCTAAGAATGCTAAAACCCTGTAGACAAAAGGCTTGCAAACTGAAAAGAAAATCAGAGCCAAATGTCTTTAAAATTGTTTAAATAACGTTATTATACTTTCCACATATTTAAGGACAATTCAGAGAAGAACCTGGAGAAGGATTCCTTTAGGATATTGCCAACGGAGAAAAGCGTTTTGATGGACGTTTCGATATTGAAATAATCGGAGAATATAGCTGGACATAGCAGCGCGAATCAATATTTGCTTATACGATAGCAGAGAAGATATAAACCTGCTTTTGCATTTCTCTGGGTTACCAAAGTCGGTTGTTTTTTTCTATCTTCGTTATACGATCAACTACAATCCAGAGCAGCTAATATGCTGATTTTAAAAATTAAATATTTAGACGTTGTGGTTAGGCAACTCTATGTCTGAAACCAAATCTCAACAAAGAAAACGCTGTCAATTACACGTCGCCATACGTATTACAATATACTCAATAAGCACCACTTGTTCGTCTCCTTCCTACTTACGATTAACGAGTTTAGGTGAAATCATAAACATGCACATTCCCGTGATAGGAACTTACTCTTATATTAGTACCTTAGCTTCCAGTATTATAAATAGTGCTTTTCGAAAAAACGCTAATATAATATGAACTTGAGTTATATTTCAATATGTTAAATGACAATGAGGTGTATAATTAATAAAGAATGAATTGCAATGTCAAAATTTGATGAAAAATAATAAATTATTATTTTTTTTCAAAAAACCTTCTAGATATTCAGAAATATTCGATAAATTCAGAAATAAAAGAATTAGATCTTATTCAACAGTCACAAAAATGGAAAGATGCTCACGTTAGATCGAGTCAGTATTTCACACAAATTGTTAAATGTACAAGCACTTCCTGCTGTTCACCAATGCGGAGTTCCCTTTCGAATGTACTACCAAACCGTTTTTTCACCCCCTTTACCAATTTTTCAAAGGCAACATGGCTTGCAGATTTCGGGAAGTGAAATTTTCTGAATTTATTTTTAACGCAAACATTACAGGGCACAATTTGCAAAGATGTTTTCTTCCAATATAACGATATCCCATATGACTTGATGTGTCCTTAGTTGAAAAATGGATTAAAAATAAAAATAATAATAAAATTGCAGATATAAACAGACAACAATGCCACCAAAAGTTTTGTGGTGCATCAGATTTGACTCGAAAAGATTGCCCGGGACGAATTTTTGAAAATGAAGAAGAATTGGAATGGCTTGATAAAGATTCAGTGGATGACTGTAATGTTCATTTTGGCCGTGTGCGCGCGCTCACACGTTGGCTTTTGCTGCCCCGCATTATGCGCCATTTTTTGTAATGGTAATATATTCTTATATACTGTTTTCCTTAAAAATAAACATAACAATTTATTACTGTTCAGCAGAACATTAGTAAAAAATATAGGATATTCGTAACATTTTATTTATTCCTTCCGGAAATATTTTATAATAACAACCAGGCAAATTTTTGAAATTATTCTTCTAATTCTCAAAAAGAAAACAAATTTTATTTATACTTAAGTTTTTTGCAATTTCCAGAATTAGGAGTTATTTAAGTTTTGCAAAAATTCAATTCAATCACTACTAACATTAATTTTAAGGGGTAGTCTCAGCTGATTCATGATCCTCCTCAATATTGTACATTATATTTATGTGGTCATTGATCTGCATTTAGTTATTTTACATATGCATAAGTACAAACAAAAATATATATACATATGTATATATGAGAGACAATGAGAGAAAAGGAAACAAATACTAGGTCATATGGTGGGTCATATGTATGTATGGATATACATGATCTCTCAAAAGATCGACAAATTACTACAACTCAATATGTTCATGTTCGCATGCCGTATACAAATATATATGAGTATATATTCACATATGTATGTATTTATACATAAGAAATTGGAAAATTTTTTAAAAGTTAAATAAAATATGAAGAAACACAATGAATCACTTACATTTGACATCGATGAAGCGTAGAAGGCCTTCCATGCTAGTCGTTGTTGCTATATTTATGAGCAAAATTGTTGTTATTAACTTACAATAATTTTTCAAATAAGCATTTTCTCTTAGTCATAAAAAAGTATTATACCAAACTGAAAATTACACTGTGTAACACTGAAAATGAACTTTGAACGAGACCTAGCCTAGGCGTTAGGCCTTATAAAACTAAGAAAAACTGTATACTTGAAATTTGCGAAACACCCCCAAAATCTCATTTTAGGGCCAAAAAACTGTTTTTGAGGTCATTCGCTAGTCAATCATCAATATCTTTGCGAATTTTCATCCGATTCAAAAGTTGTTTATATATTTTGAAAGGTGACAAATCACTGTTTTAATGGCGTATAACTCATCAAAATCAAACGAGAACTGACGAAGCTACAGAGAAAAAAAATCGTAACTTAATAAAAAAAAATTAATTTTGAAACTTTGACTACGATTTTACGATAGTCTTAATTCAGAAAGGTACCTATCAAAGACAATATTATTAAAGTGAATTTAGTACTGCGTCGATTAAGCTATTTCAATCGAAAATCGGTTGGAAATTGACAGAGTTATTACTATTTAAATTATTTTAGATGATGACCATATTTAAAAATTCATACATTTTGATTATCTTTCAACTTCAAATTTTTATTGTGACTGAAAATAAAAAAAAATTAATCATTAAAATGCTAAATAAGTTTATAGCTAAAAATGTTTGCTTGATCTTCTGCGTTTATAAGACGAGTCATCTGTTTCACGTTTGAGTGACCAGCAGTAATTAGCTATCATCCTAACTTGGTTCTTTCCTGTAAACCGTTTTTCAATGTTGGAGATTTCTTGGTGAAATCTTTCACCTTGTTCGTCGCTGAATTGACCAAGATTATCCGGGAAAAATTCCAAATGAGAATGCAAAAAGTGAATTTTTATAGACATGTTGCATCCCATTTCTCCATAAGCTTCCAAAAATTCATGGACCACCTCAACGTAATTTGAACTTCTCGTGTTTCCAAGAAAGTTTCGGCACAAAGAAATGAAACTCAGCCATGCTCTTTTCTCTACTGGGTTAAATTTTTTTATGAAGTCATCATCAGTCATAATCTTACGAATCTGCGGTCCAACGAAAACGCCTGTAATTCATGATCAAAATGTAAAAATAAATTAGGATGAATTCTTTTTGAAGAATTCTTGTTGGGAAATTTTTATAAGTACCTTCTTTAATCTTGGCGTCACTCAACTTGGGGAATACAAGTTTCAGGTGTAGAAAAGCCTCGCTGTTTTTTCGAGTCGTTTAACAAACTGTTTCATGTACCCCAATTTTAAATGCAATGGCGGCAAAATTATATCATCAGGCTTAACTAATGCAATATTGAGAACATTATGTTTGCCAATTTGAAACTTTCTCGGTGGCCATATGTTACACTTGTAATGATTTTTGGCACGACTGTCCCATTCACAAAAGTAACAAGGATATTTAGTGTAGCCACCTTGCATTCCAAGTATAATTGTCAGGACTTTAAGGTCCGAGACAATCTGCCAGCGAAATTTATTGTATTTAAGCAATCGTAGAATTTTTTCCATCGTTTGATAAGTCTCTTTCATATCAGTAGCGTATGCCACTGGAACTGATGGCAATTCATTTCTGTTGTGCAGCAATACTGCTTTCAGACCTACGATGTTAGTCAATTGAAAATGAATTGATAAATTGTATTCAAATTTAGTTCTCTCACACTCATAACACATTAAATACTTACTTTTGCAAGAACCGTCTAGAAATAATCGCCAATCTTGTGGACAGTGCACGTGATCGAGTGCAGCAAACAATTCATCCACATCAACGCAATAAAATAGTTTGTTATTGGTGTCATCAGTTTTGAAAATGTGTTCGAACGAAGATAGGTCTCTGTCTCGTGCAGACGTTACTTTAAAGTTACTGTCTACTATATTCCACTGCTTTAATCTGGAGGCCAGAATCTCTGTCTGTCTTATAGACAGATCCATATCCCGCACAAGATCACAATAATCGTGATTTGACCCGAAATGACGGTCCGTTTCTATTGCTTTGGTTGGAACGTACGGTTCGTCATTTACCTCATTAGAAGATTTGTGGCTTGAATCAGGAAATGTAGCTGGATTTTTGTCTTTAGTTCGCTGATCTTGTTTTCCTCTTGGAATCGGTTTCGATACAGTCAACACATTGGCATATTCTATGAGGTGGCGACTTTTATAGTGGTGACCAGTGATTTTTGTTTGGCTAAAGTAGCAATCCTCCGGCTTGTGATATATTTGATAATGGCAAGCCATAGGAGTCACAAACGGCAGACGCTGCTCATCGCATTTACCGGTTTTCCATTGTTTTAATGTTGTACAGCACATCGAACAAATATATTCGGGTTCATAACAAGCACTTTCCACGTATGAGCAACTGAAAAAGAGGTTGAATGCTTCAACCACAGCTTTATTTGTTCTTAAATCGAACCGATATTTCTTATCAACAAATAGACCGCAGGCGTAACAAAATTTGTTGCGCCTATCACACATTTTACCACACTTATTACACAATATAATTGCGAAGCGGTCGCAAGGTTGAATTGACGGCGTAAATTTATTAGATGACCACTCAAAATTTTTGGAAATGAATGTGTTTAAAATAATTCCTCATACTTGCTATATTTCTAGTAAAATAACGCAATGAAATGCGGTCAAAGTAGAAAAATTAAAAAAAAAAAAACTTTACGCAATTTTTTAATAGCAGAAAAATTTAATAGCTTCGTCAATTTTTGTCCGATTTCATTGCATGAGCACTCAAAATTTTTGGACATAAATGTACTTCCAAAATAATTCCTCATACTTGATATATTTTTAGTAAAATACTGCAATAAAATGCGGTCAAAGTAGAAAAATTTGAAGAAAAAACAAATTTTACAAGTTTACCCGATGAAAACTTACAACACGCTAGCTCAGAAAATAGATCTTTATATCTCAATTTAAAGGTATAATCCTTACCTTTCCAAGACATATTTCATATTGAAAATCGGTAAAGAAATGGCCAAGTAATGAAAAGATTAGCGCGTACACTTCCGAAGAACGGTTTTTTAACGGTAAAGCAAGATTTTGAGGGTGTTCCAAGTTTTCCAAAAACCGTTTTGAGTTATATTCGACCAGGTGAACAATTTCCAATATGTCACTTTAAAAGTTCATTCAATTTTTTCCATTTTGTAACACTGTGTTATCAGTCTATCATGGTGATCTTAAATTTTTGTCCATATACTGTTTTAACACATGTTAAATAAAACGTAGATACATACATATGTGTGTAAGTATGCGCTTGCAAAAAAAAATAAGGAAAAGCAAAGGTAACAAGAGAAAAATAATAACAATTTTCGAAGATCATACCGCTCTCTCAAACCTAATTGATATGTCTTTAACATTTCCAGAGAACTTATATTTGACAGAGAAGCTTTTCACGCGAATATCAGTGTGAATTGTCAAAATCCAACAAGATATGTAAGCGTAGCTCACCTCGCCAGAGCTAACAGGGGAAATAGCAAGAGCGGCAAGTTAACAGAGATGAGTGAGGTCGAAAGAAATTTAACAGCTTGAATATTCTCATATATGTAAGAAAAATAGACTTATTTTGAGATAATTTTCATAATTTAATAAAAACCTGAAAAATTATAATATGTTTGATAAAATGTATATTCATACTTATGTATGTATGTGCATTTGTGAGATTAATGACTGAAGCCGCTCCTCTTTTGTTTTATGAATATGTATTTAAGTAATGCACAAATGTGAGCATGATCCACCTGTTGTTTTGCCGACGGCATTACGGAAATTTATGAATTTCGTTGGATATTGGGAAAATAAAGTAAACAGC
Source organism: Philophylla caesio (assembly GCA_963971545.1). Lineage (NCBI taxonomy): Eukaryota > Metazoa > Arthropoda > Insecta > Diptera > Tephritidae > Philophylla > Philophylla caesio. The sequence goes on from OZ020604.1 coordinate 107,537,159, forward strand.
CGAATTGTATTTATTAAATAGTAATAACCTTTGTTTAATTAGTTAATGAAGAGTCCTCTTTTGTGTTATTTGTGTGTACGTACATATGATATGATAAGATTTGCTATAATGGTGGTGCGCAAACGCAAATACTAAAATGCCGGCGGCGATTTGCATTTTTTGGCACATAATTTTTAAGCTTTTATATAATAAGTTATTCGCAAAAATTACTGCAAATCATGTGTATACATACATATGTACATTTATAAATACATGGATATTAATTGAAAACTTTTGTTCCACCCAAACTTTGTTTACACTTGAGGATTTATTATACTAGGTAAAATTAATAGTTATTTAAATACCATATGTATGTATGCATGTCCACATTTTATGTACGTAAATAGTACCCCAATAAATATATGTATGTATGTACATTGATATACATACATATGTATGTACATACATACATATGTATATGTACATACCTGTGCATCAATATAAACCCCCATTCAACATAATACAAATCGATATTTTACCCATTATATGTACATATATAATTATCTATACCCATTGTACATACATACATATAGGTATATCTATTTATATAAATACTTTAGATATATAAATGCTTATATAAAATCAAATGAACTCGTAGTTACATAATCATATACATAAATCAACCTTGACCTACATCACATGCCAAAATATAAATTCAAGGACAAATGACGTCTTTGTACATACAAATATACGCACATATTTATATTTATACATATTTACACATCAACGTGCGCACACTTCTGTCCTCACTTCCCGCAGCAACTGCTAAATCAACAGCTACACCGGCGCCATAAATCCTAAACCATTTCATTCATAAATTGCGCGTGCGTAAAACTCATTTCATTCATAAATTGCAGCACAACTTAAAATCTGCCAGCGAAGCACATTTTTCGCGATCTTGCAAAAATTTATAAATTTCAACATTTTCGTCTTCAGCTTTGCAAGTACAGGGGCGTTCGCTATTTATGGCCCAGTCCGGCAAATGTGTTGTTGAAGAATAAATGAAAATATGTATATTGGTCATTCCTTAGCTAATACGATATTCTTTTACCAAATTCAAATCTAATTTATGAATATTTTATCATTTCGAACCATTATATTGTAAAATACTACTCAATATATATAAATGCATTTGGTATTATTTCGCAAAATCGGCCTTGCCTAGAGAAATACTCAGCACATCTTCATCACCTCAATACGCGCTGTGTACATTTGTATGAGCTTATATATATATGTAAATATGTAGCCGAATTTTGTCGCATTTGAACAACAGTGTTGGTCATCACTGAATTTGCAAACCTTTTACTGCAATTTGTAGTCGGAGTAGGAAATCTACTACTTTATAAAAAATAGTTACAAAAATTCATAATTAATTTTCACTTTTAATTTATTTAAAAAATGTATCACACTATATCCCACCTTAATAAGTATTAAGCAGCTATATATTATTGATTTTCTCCCAGTTAAACGTCTGTGAAAGTTAAATCGTATATTTTTTTTTTATACACCTATTTTTCCTTGTACCTACTGCGAAAGGAAAAGTATTTGCACCCAACTCTAATTTATGGTGGTGGTTTATTGCCTTCGTCTCGCAGCAGAATTGTCGGAAATCCGAGCAGAAGCAAACATTTAGAGCTCAAGGGTGGTTTGCGGGCACGTGAACAAATGTACGTTTGTATTTATTGTATGTATGTATGTGCATAAAAATATGCGTTTGTATTTTTGCTTGCAAGTAAGATGAATTTTAGGATTCTATTTGTTTGATCAAATATTTTAAACATGGGTGATATGTATTAAATTTAGTTTCGGAAAGCAGACTAAATTATATTACATGTGATAATAAGTAACTAGTAAAATCAAAATTTTTTTTTTTTTTTTTTTTTTTTTTGTAGAGGTGGCACAAAGCATTGAAAGCCGAAGTGTGGGACTTGCCTTTCGACTCACCGCACTAAAAACCCACCCCCGCTCCGTTTCCCTCGCTCCGTGGAACTACCGTTAGGTATTACTTCGCGGAGGGGGAGCGGCCTATTGCCTTTCTATGAATCTATGAATTTCTGCGGAGTTGCTCCGCTTGACGCAGTTTAGTTAGGATTTTGTTCGCCATATTGCAGACAACGGACCAATTTTCTTTAGACTCGAGCATAGTATCTACCAGGTTTTTAACCGAAAGCAATTTCCCCAACTTCGTGCTCGAGTCATCCCTTTCAATCGCAAAGCGCGGACAGACAAAAAAACAGTGTTCTGCGTCTTCAACAACCTGATTTGCACAGAAGGTGCAGTAAGGGTCATCATCATGTTTAAACTTATATAGATAGGACTTAAAACAGCCATGCCCTGTCAATATTTGGGTAAGGTGGTAATCCACTTCACCGTGTTGCCTCTCTAACCATTTCTCTAACGAAGGAATAAGTCTACGTGTCCAGCGTCCCTTACTCGCAGCGCTCCACTGCCTCTGCCACAGCTGCAAACAGTTTCGCCTCACCGCCTCACGTTCTGTAATGCACGATGGGGTTATCGTAGCCTCTTTTACCAGGATCTCAATTGGGCAGAGCCCAGCCACTACTAGGGCGGCATCTTCTGACGTTGTTCTGAACGCACTGCACACCCGGATAGCGCAAAGGCGATACAGTGATCTGATCTCTCGTGCGTACGAAACTTTCTCAATCGCCGCCGACCAGATTGAAGCCCCATATAGAAGTACAGACCGTATTACGCTTGCATACAGTTGCCTACTTTGTTGCTTAGGTCCTCCTATATTTACCATTAGCCTCGATAGCGCTGCTGCAACTTTCTCTGCTTTCTCGACTGCGTATTCTAGGTGGGTCTTAAATACCAATCTAGCGTCAAACATAATGCCTAGATATTTCAGAGCAGGTTTCGAAACAATTTCATGTCCTCCAACTTTAATTTTAACAAACTCTAGTATTTTTCTGCTGCTAATTAACACTGCCTCAGTTTTCTGCTCGGCTAACTGCAGGCCATTCTCTTCAAGCCATTTCTGTATTCGCGCAGTCATTAAGTTCGCCTCTCGCTCAACGTCTTGTATATGCTTGGCAACAATAACCACCGCAATATCGTCCGCAAAACCAACAATTTTTGACCCTGTAGGTACTTGTAAGCGCAGAATGCCGTCGTACATAATGTTCCAGAGTAATGGTCCAAGGACGGATCCTTGAGGAACTCCTCCGGATATATTATACTCTTTGCTGCCTTCGTCTGTATCATATACTAGGACTCTATCTTCCAAGTAGTTACTTATTATTTTTCGCAAATATCTTGATACTTGAAAACCACGGAGAGATTCGACAATTTTCTTCCAGTTAGCGGAATTAAACGCATTTTTAACGTCAAGTGTCATGACCAGGCAATATTTTTTAGATCCGCCTTTCCATCTTACTCCACTTATCGCTTCTTCTGCCAGCTTCTTAACAAGCATCGCCGCGCCTACTGTTGATCGCTTTTTTCTAAAACCGAACTGCGTTTCTGAGAGGTTTGCCCCTGCTTCTATTTCTGTAGTCAGCCTACTGCTTAAAATTCGTTCGAACAGTTTTCCGGCTGTGTCAAGCATGCATATTGGGCGGTATGCTGACGGGTCACCTGGGGGTTTCCCTGGTTTTGGTAGAAGTACCAGTCGTTGGCGCTTCCATATTGGCGGAAATATGCCTTCTTTGAGACATTCATTATACATGCGTACAAACGCTTCGGTGTTGGTGGTTGCAGTTATTTTCAATATGTGGTTAGGAATAAAATCAGGACCTGGTGCCTTTTTTTCTTTTAGGCTTTTAACGGCTACTAAAACTTCTTCTGCCGTAACCGGAGGCGTTTCATTTTCTGTAGGGGGGAATGTTTCCCGGTCAAAGGGTGGTTGGGCTGGAAAAAGTGCGCTTACTATTTTTGCCAACTCTCTAGGGCATGAAAACTTCGGATGTAATGACTTTTGTATCTTTTTGGTTACGACTTTGAATGCTGAACCCCAGGGATCTTTATCTGCGCTGTCACATAGACTTCGAAAACATTTCTTTTTGCTGGCTTTTATAGCCCGTTTCAACGACGTGCGCTTTTCTTTGTATTCTCTTTGCTGCACCGCAAAGTTTGCGCTTCGATTTCTGGCTCTCTGGTAGTTTCGCCTTGCGCTGTTACATTGACGACGTAAGTCCGCAATCTCTTCGTTCCACCAGTACACTGGTGGGCGTCGGGAAGATGCAGATTTTCTCCTCATCGAGGCGTCGCATGCTAGTTTAATACCATTTATTAGTTGGTGTGCCAAGTTTATCGCTCCTTCTGGGAGGGTTATATGAGTTACCATCACCTTAAGACCTTCTTCATCTAGTGTATGCAGCTTCCAGCCAGCGGGTTTAACACTTGAGATATTTTGTACCCCTACATCGTTTTTTATCGAAAATATTATAGCTTGGTGGTCGCTATGCGTATAGTCTTCGCTTACATGCCACGACGTTCGTCTAAATATTGTATTGCTAACGAAGGTAAGATCGATAATGGACCCTCTCCCATCTCTTTGGAAGGTAAGCTTATCGCCTGTGTTAACAAGTGTAACTTCTAACATTGATAATGATGTAAGCAAGGCCCTTCCTTTGGCGTTTGTTCGTCTGCTGCCCCATTCTCGGGCCCATGCATTAAAGTCACCTGCAATTATCACTGGTGATGTGGCTCTCGCGTCGCTTACCAGACCGTCTAAGGCGGTTTCGAATTCAGTAAGGCTATAACTAGGCGGTATATAACAACTATACAAAAATAACTTCGATATTCTTACGCCAACGTAGCATGGTTTCGCTTTCAGTTGCTCAATCGCAATCGGCGTTTTGGCACAGCTCCATACCGCTGATTTCCCGTTAGTGTCACTAGCCCACAGTGGGGTTTTACCGATCTTATACGGTTCACTAAGAATTGCTATGTCGATATTTTTTTCTAGTACCGACTGCTCCAGAAGCTCTTGTGCAGCCTTGCAATGATTGAGGTTTAATTGCAGAAATTTCATTGTGCTCGTGCTTTTTTAACCGCCTCTAAATAAAAAGGACATTCCCTGCCTCCGGTTCTGTGCTTCACTTATGGCGCATTTCTTCTTGAACATATTGCGCATTTTAATTCTTTTTTACACTCGGCAGCTTTGTGGTTCGGGTCTCCACAATTAAAACATGTATTTTTTACATCAACCGAACTTTTGCAGTTTCTCGATAAGTGGCCAAACTCTAGGCATTTGAAGCATTTTATTGGCTGTGTTTTCACGCGTATACGGGCAATTACCCAACCAACTCGCACTTTACCGACTGCTAGTAGTTTGTTTGCTACTGGGACTGGAAGCAATAGTGTGGCTGTTTTAGTGCCGCAGTAGGCACCTCTTATTGACTTTACGCTAGTTTCGGCAAACTGTATTCCGTCAAACTCTTGCTCCAAAGCGGTACACAGCTCTTTTTTACTTGTTATTTCATCCAAGTCCCTTATTTCAATCGCCGTTTCAGCTGTTAGCGTTTGTACCGAGGCCTTTTCGCCTAGCGCGGACTTAACCGCACTTTGTAGCTCTTTAGTGTGCGTATCCGTGGATTTTTCTAATTGTAGAATAAGATCTCCACTAGCAGTCTTTCGGACTTTTGTTATCATGCTGCCAACATGTTTCAGCTGGGGATCACTTTTTACTATTTTTAGTACGTCTGCATACGATCCCCCGCAGTTACTTTTAATAATTAATGCATCGGGGCGTACTGGCTTTTTATGTTTTCTTTTGGGCTGTATTGTCGTCCACTGTGGCTCTTCCCTCATTTTAGGTACTTCAAGTGGGCCATTTGTTTTTTTCTCTTTTTCGGTTGGCACTGCTCTACTTTGCTGAACTTCCTTTTCTCCCTTGTACTGCGCCTTGCTCATGGTAGCTTTCGGAGAAGTCTGAGAAGATGCGCTTACTGTTTTTCGAGGGGTATGGGTCTTTGCCTTTTCGTAGAGTATCGACAGCTCGGAGATTAAATCTCGCATCTGCTGGTTTACTGACCTTCTCTTACCATCGTCCATCGTGTCGTGTAGCTCACGTATTTTCGCCCCTAGCTTGACCCACGCGGGGTTTTTCGGATCAGTGGGCGGTTGTTCGGGCACTGGTGAGCATGACCGTGACTTCGGCGGAGAGTACGCAAGTCTGGGACGCTTCGCAAGTGGATTTATCAGGCCACCGTCAACTGCTCTAATCCCCGGCTGAGAAGGACCTACATCCTCTGAAATCTTTCGCCCTTGGGGGGGCGACCTAGTGACACTCATTGTTTATTTTGCCTTATTTATTGTTTATTTCTGTTTATTATTAAAAGTTATTAGGATGTATAATTATGTTTATTGTAATTATTATTATTAACTTTTAGTATTATTATTATTATTATTATTATTATTTTTTTTTTTTTTTTTTTTTTTTTTTTTTTTTTTTAATTATTTTTATTTAAATTATTTTTATTAATATTGTTATTTTATTTTATTTTATGCTTTTATTCAATTTAATATATTTATTGGTAATAATTTTATTTTTTATATATTTACGAGCTACCCTAATGATCTTATACTAGAATACTACACTGCCTTTGCAACTGTAGGTTTGAAACTTGACTAACAGCTGCTTACACCGTCCCTGCTTTGTGAGACAGGATCAGCTGTATTTGACAATTAGTCAGATTGTGTTTAGCTCTTACCTGTCTTGCTTATATTTCCTTACACAGTTTTTTTTCCCCCTCTTTCGCGCGTATTTAGGAAAAGTAAAAAAAAGAAAAAAAAAAGTGAAAAAGTTTTATAGACCGCGAGTTTATTGATTTTCCCGTCGAAAATCAATATCACTTTCACTCTGGAGTTTAAAAACGGGTTACACGGCACCTCCTGGGTATGTCGTGTGGCGAATCCCCACTTTCCACCTGCTATTTCCACTAAAATTAGCTATTTATTTTGCAGAACTAACCACTAGTGCAACTATCTCCTGTGAATATATGTATATACATCAGTAAATCAACATATAAATATGTATTTGTTCATATGTTCATATATACATACATACATATGTACATAAATACTATGTATTAGGCATATTGTTGGCTTTTTACAGATTTTGTATGAACCAGAATATGATATGAGCCTTTCTATGTATGTACGTACATATGTACATACATAAGTACATAAAATAAGTACAAATGTATGTACATGTATACTATGTACATACATACATACATACATATTTACGTTCATTCATATATGTACATATGCATGTATGTTTGTAGAATATGTACTTATGTAATATTTATGATTGTAGGTAAATACATAAGAAACCTGTGAAGATTCAAAATTACTGAATTTATATCAACCAAATTGAATGTTAAAGAGTAAATAAATTGCTCATATGGCCAGATTTACATGTGTACAAAGTACTACTTGCTATGCATTGTACCAAATTTGGAAAATATTGCCTCAAACATTATTTTTATAAATTTAAGTGAATGAATTTTGACAAAATTTAAATAAATATTCGGCTCGACCGATAACAGAACGAAAATACATTAAAACTCTCGTTTTATCAATTCCCGCTCTGCTGCTGTTAGTTTTTTGCTCAATCGCTGTCGAATTGTGGTGAACATTTTTGAAAAATATTGTGGTGAACCACGCTTACATATACAGTACCCCTCAAAATCAGAGGAATGTGTGTCGGAATGGACTGGGATAAGGCTTCTCTGTCAATACACGTTCTCTGGGCAAGGCCTACTCGATTGAACAGTGCGATTGTCACTCATAAGACTGACTGCGTAAAGAAGCGGAAATACTAATTGCCACGACAAAGAGTTTGTTTGAGGGGTCGTGACGAAGAGGAGGGAAAGGGAAAGAGCTACTCGTGCTTGCGCAATACGCTTTATGCTCTCAGTCTTCCTAAAATTAACGTTCTGCTGACTCACGGCCTGCGGCGACAATTACATGAAGTGGCGTTGCCGTGCGTGAATTTCATCTAACGTAAATTTCTTTTGTGTTTGTATTTTGAGATGTAACCTAATTATTTTACATTCGGCCACTATTCAATGCTACCTTTGCTGATTCCACCCCTAATTGTAAGGCAGTTGCGACTTTTGCTTCTATCTCTAGCATGCTGTGTGTTTGCAGCGATTGCAGTGCGCGCGTTGCTCATTCAAACGAACGATATCAGCGAGAGTTTGCTTGAGAGAGTGAGAGTTTGAGTTTGAGTGATAGGTTTAATAGCTAAGCACATTAACCAGCGAGTATTTCGGCAACGAGGTCGTTCCTACGATTGTGGCACTACTATATGGCAAACAGTAGTTGTGGAGATTTGTATTCGACATATCAAAGTAGAATAGGAAGCATAATTATTTGAACATATAAATATGTAGGTATGCACAAATATATGTATGCAGCATTATATTGTTTCGTTTCTCTATTTAACGTGTACCCACTATAATTAAGATATACACGAATGCAAATGGAACTCGGAGAATGAGTTTCGTTGGAGACTTCGTTTTCGTTTTCGTTTTCGTCGTGTCGTGACTATTGAGTCATTTGGATTTTGTGTGTATACGCAAGCCATATCGCTTTTTAGTCTGCAAACAGAAATTATTTCATTGTTTGATCTAGTTTTGCAATTATACATACATAAGTATATCGAATCTTTCTGGGTTTTAAACTGATAGTTTTGATTTACTATAAGGTTGTTTTAACATATGATAAACCTAATAAAACAAGCTAATATTATTTGGTTGCAGTTCTTGATAATAATGCCGAAGTTGAAGAGGGTAGAGGAGAAGAGGCCAGCAAAGGCAAGCAAAGAATCAGCTTCAAAGGCAAGCAAAAGGCCAGCCTCAAAGGCAAGTAAAAGGCCTGGAGTATCAAATTCTATGAGAGGAACAAAGAAGCGGGCGATGGAAAATCTAACTGAAGCAAGGAATGGTGCGTACATACATATGTATAACGAGGTTCACTTTAGCGAATTGGAAAACCTGCGATTTTTGACAACATAAAAGAGGAAATCTTTAAAAGCGTATACATGCGAAATAGCGTTTTGAAACGTCATATGGGGAAATATCTGTAGTTTTCATTAAATGTGTAATGAAAATTTATTTGTATAATATATGTACATACATATATCTGCGACTTAAGCTTATATACATACTTATATTCCTTTACGGCGATACAGCGTTTTGAAAGCTCATTGGTTGTAATATTTGCCTTTTCATTAAATAAAAGTAAATCAGACTTATTGGAGTATGTATAAATTATGAATATCTGCGACTTTAACTTATTAATATTAATGCGAAGGGTCATCAAAGGCTTTAGTGACTTACTACATTATTGCAAATAGGTGTATTTAGGGCGAAATAGCGAGTTGACCATAAAGTCAAGGAAATATTTGAGACTTAATGAAGATTGGATAAATATTCTATTAACTGAAGTGTAACAGCCATCGTATGAGTTAATAAATTTTGTGGAAAAACAGCGACTTTAAGCATATCTAGTGGGTGTTGATTTAGTAGCTTGTGGAACAGTGTTAACATATCTAGCGGATTTCCAAAATTTAGGGATATATTTAAAGGGTAGTGTTTCCTTCTTATGTATTCACAGGTGATCCTCAAATAATGGTGGCGCGAGGAGGAAAGCGAACAACAAGTGCGGAAGTGCCTGCAGAGATTATTGCAAGTACAGACCGAACGGCATTCCGAGTTATTGAAGACGATAGCAATATTCGAGCAGATATGGATTTTGCGGTTTCTCAAATACAGCGTCAGTCGAACTGGTTGACATCAGCGGCATTCCAGGAGGCAAATATCGAGGTTATCAAAGTTCGCCTCGATATTCTTACTAATGCTTGGGGAAACTTTCAATCTAGATCTCGAGAGTTTCAACAGAGACCCCGAGATGAACTACAACGAGTGGATGATCTTACCCGTCAGCAGGAGGTTGAGGATGCTTACGTGAGAGTTCGAGCGGAACTGTGCCAAAAGATAAAGGAATTGGAACCGATTTCGTCTACAGCAGTGTGCAGCTATGCCAATAATAGAGCGTTACAGTTACAATACGCGGAGCTACCGCTGGCAGATCGGCTCCCAGTATTTCGCGGCAATCATCAGGAGTGGATACAGTTTCGAGACATATTTACGGCGGAGGTTATTCAAAATCCGAATTTTACGAACTTGCAACGACTTCGGCGTTTACAAAGCTGTGTAAAAGAAGAGGCAGCTAGGGCAATGGGATATTGGCCTCAACGAGAAGAAAGCTTCTTCGATGCATGGAAGACATTGTGTTTAACATTCGATAACGAATATCTTTGTCACGCAGCACACTGCTCTGCAATATATGCACTGCCTATCTGGTCAAGGGCCACCCATGCCTTGATAAGAAATATGCTGGACGTGACGCACAACAGCATGCGCATGATTTCGAGACAATTGGGAGCTGAGGAGCAACGTGATTTGCTTATTTTGAATTTTCTCGAATCCCGGCTAGACAGCACATCTCGCAGTCAGTGGGAAATGGTACGACCCACAGATCGCATCCCCAATTTGCAAAAGGATTTCTATGCATGGCTTGAACGTCGAAGTAGCGGGTTGCTGAATCAAGCAACACCAGCGTTGGGTAATCATAACGAAAGGCGTGCTATGAATACGTCGATCAATCAGCGCATGAGGTCGAACGTTTCGTCAATGTCCAACTATAATCCCTGTCTCAACTGCTCAGGTGATCATGCCTTTCACCGATGCCCTGGAATTGGTCGCATGAGCCGGGACGACAAAATTAAGCGTATTTTCGATCTGGGATTATGCCAGAATTGCTTGAGAAGGGGACATACTGCCCGGAACTGCTTATCAAGTCATTACCCAAGGTGCGCCAGGGCACCTCTCAATAGCATCATTTGCCCAAGGTTATTAGCAACAAACTCCAAAGAAGATAGATCTCGCATGCCCACGCTAGCAACGGTAGTAGAAGACGAACGGAAGGAGGATCAATAGCAACGAACTAATCAGCAGGAAACCGGCCTCGGGGTTTTCAGTAGTACTATTTCGTCGCAACCATCCGTGCATGGAAATTCTACCATAGCACAGAGTGCTTTTGATTTCCGTGCTAATTTGTTGGCTACGGCACAGGTACGTTTCCTAACACGTGGTGGAACAATAGTGAGAATGCGAGCGATATGTGATACGGGGGCACAGGTGAACCTAATTAGCAAAGACATTGTAACAAATAATCAAATTTCTACGCGCCGAATTAGAATTGGTGTATTATCTGCAATGGGAGCGGGATCAAATATTTGCGACAAATCAATTACTGGTCACTTGATGTCGCTTTACGGTGATGAACTCCGAATCCTCATAACATGTTTAGTAATACCTTCGGTATTGGGGGAAATTTTATTGCCACCAAGGCGGTTGCTTAAACAAGATTTACCTCGCGATATATCGTTTCAATTAGCAGACCCAACCTTCGATCAGCCAGCTAAGGTTGAAATGCTCTTAGGTGTTGGTGTATGGGCACAACTTATGCAGGATAATATGAGGCGATTATCCTCGGGGTTCGTAGCGCAAGAGACTCGCTTAGGATGGTTGTTGTTTGGTGAAGTTCCAACTGACCCCAGCATTGTTGGGGCTAACCTAGCAAAGGATGTGAACTCAGCTGATAACGAGAGCAATCTTGACCTGCTATTGCGGAGATTTTTTGAATCGGAGAATCTACCTGGCGATGAATCAACTTGGACAGCAGAGCAGCAAGCGTGTGAAGATCATTTTTTAAGAACGCATAATTTTAACTCCAAAACAGGTCGTTATATTCTACAAATACCATTGCGTCCCAACTGGGAAAGTATCGGTTGTAATCGGGCAATAGCGCTTCAACGATTCCTACGTTTAAAACAGCGCTTTAAACGAGATGCGGAGCTAAAGGAACGATATCAGAAGTTTATGAACGAATATATGTCAAAGGATTGGTTACGTCTAGCAAATATACCGCCAGACGAAAAATCTTATTATATTCCCCACCATGCGGTAATAAAAAAGTTTCGTCTGGTCTTTGATGCATCTTGTTCGACCGATAGCGGATTATCATTAAATGACGTTCAAATGATCGGACCTAAGCTACAATTGGATTTAATCGACCTGCTTTGGGGATTTCGCTTGAATGCGTACGCAGTCTCAGCAGATATCAAGCAGATGTTTCCTCAGGTAAAAATAGCAGACCTGCACTGAGACTTACAACGCATATTTTGGAGAGATGATACAGGACAAATAATGGAATACTGGCTCACTGGAGTTACGTTTGGAATGGCATCAGCGCCTTTTTGTGCAATTCGTGCAATGCAACAGTGTGCCAGAGACAATGCAGCTAGGTGGCCTCGTGGGGCAGAAGCCGTGCTGAATAATTTCTATATGGATGATTGTTTGGTCGGTGCTGACTCTGAGGAGGAGTTGTTGCTATTATGCTGGCAAATGAAGAAGCTTTTACTCACAGGGGGGTTCGAACTAACAAAGTGGCGATCAAATTCGAATTATGTACAGCGTTCTATCGATACACCAATAGCTGGTGATGACGCCTGGCTGAATAGCAATATGGAAACATCGGTACTTAGTCTAAAATGGATTCCCTCAACAGATGAGTTTGCCTTCATTGTGCATTCATTACTTATTGGACTAAGCGATCAGTTTTAAGTATAACGGCGAGAATATATGATCCTAATGGGCTAGCCGCACCTTTTATAATAAATGCGAAAATCTTAATTCAAAGAATTTGGAAAGAAAAGCAAGACTGGGATACAATCTTATCCGAGCCATTAAGAATGACATGGCAGAGTATTCTCTCTCAAATTCCGCAATTTAGCAATCTTCATATACCGCGATGATTAGGCTACAGGCGACGATTAAACATGACCTTTCATGGCTTTTCAGACGCATCAACACAGGCATTTGGAGCAGCCGTATATGCGGTATTACATACCGACGAAGGGGTGAAATCCAATTTGTTGCTATCGAAATCGAGAGTCGCGCCATTACGAGTGGAAACTATACCACGTCTGGAATTGCGAGCTGCAGCATTATTGAGCGAATTAATTCAGCGTGTGTTAACCGTCTGCGAAACTCAACATCATATAACAATTGGTTCAATCACGTGTTGGTCCGACTCTATGGTGGTACTCTGCTGGTTGAAACGCAATAGGGGTAGCCTGAAACAGTTTGTAGCGAATCGCGTTTGGCAAATCAATAAGAATACAGAAAACTGCGTGTGGAAGTATGGGCCCACAGACAAAAATCCTGCTGACCTCATTTCTAGAGGTATTTCGATGAGTGAGTTAATTGCTTCGCAAATGTGGTGGCATGGGCCTGACTTCCTCCGACTGCCAAAAGTCATGTGGCCGAAACTACCGGAAGGTGTGTCGGCAAAAATTTAAACAGAAGTGAAAAAAGAATGCCGTCATGCAATAATACATACTGAATGGACAGACAATCAATCGGCCGCTAAGGTCAACACCATATCCATTAAACTTGAGTAACTATTGGAGCGCTACTCATCGATCAATCGTTTAATAAGAGTGACTGCATGGGTATTTAGATTTGCGACAAATTGTCGATCACCATTGGCAGAGAGGTCAAAACTTCATCTAAGCGTTAAGGAGATCGAATTTGCATTGGCATTCTGGATCCGACAGGAGCAAGGTGATTATTATGGAGACGATATCCGAACATTACAAAACAACATACATAAGAAGAAACCCGCAGAAGGTTCTAAACTATCGAATGGTATTGGGATGTTAGCTCCGTTTATTCAAGACGGTATACTGCGTATGAGTGGGCGGCTACAAGAAGCAGATATACCTGACACTCAACGCAATCCAGCGATTTTACCAGGAAAGGGAATATTGGCCTGGTTGATTGCGCGAGCAGAGCATTTAAAACTATTGCATTGCGGAGCACAACAGTTAATCGCGACGTTAAGGCAAAAATATTGGATCATCGGCGTACGGTATTTAGCAAGATCCCTGATCAAAGGCTGCATAATGTGCGAAAGGTTGAGAGCCAAAATGGGTGAACAAATGATGGGAAATCTCCCAGCTTGTCGAGTACGTCCAGCGCGTCCATTTGTGCATGCAGGAATCGACTACGCAGGACCCATACGAGTACGCCCGGACCGTCGGAGGGGAAATGTAGTCCTAAAAAGTTATATCGCGGTGTTTGTATGCATGGTATCCAAGGCGGTACATTTGGAATTCGTATCGGACTTATCCACCAAGGCCTTTATTATGGCCTATATTCGTTTTACTTCACGGTATGGGCATTGTTTACACCTCTGGAGCGATAATGGAACAAACTTTGTTGGGGCCGAGCAAGAGCTAAGTCGAATGCTGCAAACGTGGCAAAACTCAGATCTTTATGAGCAACTTTCAGCGCGACAAACGCAGTGGCATTTCATTACTCCCTCTGCTCCGCATCAAGGGGGTCTTTGGGAGGCGGCTGTTAAGGCTGCGAAGCAGCATCTGCGTCGAGTGATGGGAGCGACGGCTTGGTCCGTAACGTTTCTCTTTGGACAGGTAACAGCAATATTAACCGCCCCATTCAAAAGCTATGTGTCTTACCTGTAGAACCTGTTGAGCCTCGAGATATATCGAGCCTCAAGGCCGGAGGATGTTCGAGCATGTGAGTAGTAGCGAGTTTACAGCAGAACGAAACGGTTTCGCTAGCGAATAGGCAGCATAAAAAACAATAAAATAGATATTCAAGCATTATACGAAAACAGTCTTTTTATTTAAATGGAACAGTGTGCCTTTTCCGAGGTATGTATTTATCGCTATAGATTGAGGAATGCCAGAGAAATTGAAGGTCCGTGGATTTTAAATGGTTTTTAGAAACTCAATGAAGTTAATATATGTATATAACAGTCAACAATTTTTGTAATAGATTTTATTGAACTGATAGGTACATTTTATTGAATTGACCAACAAATATAATAAATAAATTTACTTGAAATTAAATGATAAAAACAAATGTAAGTAAAAAATTAAAAATTTTGAAACGCCCATTACAAACTAGATAATGCCATAATTTTTTTAAATAGGAGCATTAGCCTGAAAAAGGTCTGTTAGCTTCGTATATATTTAGCATGGAATGTTCCTATTTGCCTGCCTTGAAGTTCATATGATGACCCATGAGTTATCATATCGAAACCGAACAAAGCGTGATATGGTGAACAGTTTAATGCTTGATGAAGGAAATTCCCAGCTATCAAAGAGCGATTTACGCGCTCAGAAGCGTTTGATTGCGGTGAATATTAAGCCGTTAAAACATGTTTTATGCCATGTTCTGTTAGAAATGCTTCAAAATTATTAACTTTAAATTGAGAGCTTTATCGGTGACAATAATTTCCGGTATAACATAGACAAAGAAAATCTGATTTTTTAGAAAATGTACTATTAAGTTTGTGGTACAATTTTTTAATGGACAAAGCCAATGGAGTTTAGATAAATGATACATTACAATAAGCAAGCCAATATTCCCGGACTTACGGTCCTAAGATATCGACTCATAGTCGTTAAAAAGGTCTGTCTGAAATCGCTTGATTACCCATCGGCGACGTAAAGTCACGTTAGGTGCTTTTGTCATTTTGCATGTGCTACATTTTCGTACATACGCTTTTACATCTCTTACCTTTCCTGGCCAATATAAATTTCTGCGAAGCAAATCTTAAGTTTTCGACATTCCACCATGAGCTGCAATCATGTCATTGTGTGCGTGTGACAGTACTTCACTACGAAACTCAAGAGGAACCCAAACTTTCCAAGCATTCTGTTCCGTTATTTTCCGATAATTTTTATATCCGGATACATTTTTCAAAACTTTCTCTTTCAGATCTCATAATTTTTATCATCGAAATGTGAAGAGTCTAGATCAATTTGTGGCCCTATTTCTAAAGGGTTAACTTCTTCGTGCATTCTAGAAAAATTCGGGTTTTGCGGTTTTGCAATCGTGAAAACATACCTTCTATTATTGGAAGTGAATAAGCATCTTTTTATGTTACTTTAATAATTTTTCTCGCATCAAAACATAAGCGGATTTTATTTGGCTTAATGGTCATGGCGCATTGGTGATCTCCAGGCGCTATTGGATTTTTCAATGACTCCTAAACTCAACATTTTATCTATTTGTTTGTGCATTAGTTTTTCTACCCCTGGTGAAACAGGAAAGAAGCGTTATTTAACTGGCTTCGCGTCGCCAACGTAAATATCATGCGCAAACAAACTAGTTCTACCTAAACCTATATTTTCAAAATCGGGAAATTAGGCGCTTTAACTGCTTCAAGCCTTCGACTTTGATCCTCCGTCAACAGACATGAATCAGAGCTGAAAGCGTTGGTGTCACGCTCTTTCGCAGAGTGGTCTAAAGATACATTAAAAATAATGTTTGGCGCTAGGCCGAACATTTTCCATAAATCAATGCCTGGAATCAAGTTTAGTTCTAACGACGGTATGACGAAAAGGGGAAGTTTTCTTGTCTGGTTTTGAAACTCGATATTAACTGTCAGACTACCTGAAACCAGATGTGGTTTACCATCAGCTGTTTTGACATTAGAGTGTATTTTCTTAAATTGTGGCAGTTCAGTAATATTTCTCTTTGCGAGCGTCGAACCTACGCAGATAATGTTTGCTCTAGTGTCCAGCAAACCCAACACTGTTTGGTTAAGAAATCTTTGAAAATCCGAGTTTTTCATCAATATCAATCCGCATGCTTTCGTGGAATGGTCTGATTGGATAAAGAAATTTGTACAATGCATTAGCCTTCTCATCGCGCTTCAACTTTTCATAAGGAATTGAATTATGAAAGGTATTTTGTAATTTTACTTGGGTGACATCCGTTTCTTCTCGAATGTCCCCTTTTGCGGGTTTTTTGCTTTTGCAAGACATATTTCGCACTGAGGTTTGTAAACGTTTTTGGTCCACAACCGTATTGAAAAATGGTTCGCTCAATGTCGCAATTCCAACGAACAAGTGAACGTGGGGTTTTCGCTATCGCTGCAACTCAAGATATGGGATCAGAATCTACATTACAATTTTCCTCCACAACATCTTTTTCACGTAATGCTGCTACATTACGTCTAGAAAAAGCTGCTCGAGTTGGTTGAAATCGTCTATAGGATTCCTTAGTTAAAAGGTGTTCGCGCATTTGGACGAGTTTGCGGAGATGCACTATCGACTGAATAGAAATGTATAAAAGTTCGTTTCGTATGTCAGACCTCAAATTTCTTGTTATCATTTCGATTAATTATGATTCGTATAGAGGAATGGGTAAACGACCAACAATTGTAACAATGGCGTCGTAGAATTTCTCGAAAGTTTCCCCGGGACTATGCTTCCGACTTCGAATTTATTTAAACTCGTACTTAAGTGCCGCACAAAACGTTTGCCATTATACTAGGGGCACTTGTTTGTGGTACCTCCAGTACCATGACTTGACCTTACCAGATAATAAGATATGCAGATTTTTGCAAACTTCAGAAAAATCATAATTTAATGTTTGAGCAGTAAGTGACCGAATTCGATAAATAAATTCTTCACAGCTCAGGCCTGTTGATGAACCATCAAAATTAATGCGCCAGTTTGGTATAGTGGTGGTAACCCTATCTGGTCGCAAAATGTCTAAATTGGTATAAAAAGTGGTTGAGTTTGGAGATTGACCATTTGCTATGTTGGCATTTACAAAAGTGCCGTTTTGAGTATCTGGTTGAGTGGCCAGCAAATTCAAGCTCGCGAACAAACATTGGACTGTCGTTTCAACCATTTGGTCAATCTGCCTATAGTCAACTAAATTTGGGTTTTGGCACTGCATAAAATTTTGGTTATGCCGACTTCGTCGGTGGTTGTAAGAACGAAAACCGTTTGGCGCAGAGTGATGCGTGTTGCTGTAATCCCCGACGGATGAAGAATTATGTTCGTAAAGTACAGAAAGAAAAAGATTTCCGTCATCTGCGTGTAGATTCGGTGTATCCACTACCGCTTCCTGATAAAGTCTACGATGGGTTTGTCTTGTGTTATATCGAGGAGCGGGTGAACAGTTAGCCAATTAGTAATTCACTTATGGTGATAAACATAATTACACAGCGTTATAAGACAATCTTGGGCTGGTTTCATATCCTGAAGACATATTGTACATGCACAAGCTGTCGAAATCTGTCTGGTCTTTAACACGCCAAGCAGTCGAAATTTGCTTTTAATATTAAGTTTTTTCTTTTTTCGCAAAACTTATAGCACATAACATATTCTTATATACTATTTTCCTTAACAATAAGCATAATCATTTATTCTTGTTCAGCAAAACATTAAAAAAAAATATAAGATATTCGGTACAATTTATTTATTCCTTCCGGAAATGTTTAATAATAACAGCCAGGCTAATTTTTAAAATTATTCTTCTAATTCTCAAAATGAAAACAAATTTAATTTATAATTACGTTTTTTGCAATTTCCAGAATTAGGAGTTATTTAAGTTTAGCAAAAACTCTCAGCTGATTCATGATCCTCCTCAATATTGTACATTATATTTATGTGGTCATTGATCTGCATTTAGTTATTTTACATATGCATAAGTACAAACAAAAATATATATAAGTACATATGTATATAGATATGAGAGACAATGAGAGAAAAGGAAACAAATACTAGGTCATATGTATGTATGGATATACATGTCTGTATGCGTGATCTCTCAAAAGATCGACAAATTACTGCAACTCAATATGTTCATATTCGCATGCCGTATACAAACATATACGAGTATATATTCACATATGTATGCATGTATACATAAGAAATTGCAAAATTTTATAAAAGTTAAAAAAAATATGAAGAAACACAATGAATCACTTACATTTGACATCGATGAAGCGTAGAAGGCCTTCCATGCTAGTCGTTGTTGCTATATTTATGAGCAAAATTGTTGTTATTAACTTACAATAATTTTCAAATAAGCATTTTCTCTTAGTCATAAAAAATTATTATACCAAACTGAAAATTATCAGTCTATCATGGTGATCTTAAATTTTTGTCCATATACTGTTTTAACACATGTTAAATAAAACGTATATACATATGTGTGTAAGTATGCGCTTGCAAAAAAAAAATAAGGAAAAGCAAAGGTAACAAAAGAAAAATAATAACAATTTGAAACAACAAAGGAACAATGCTAAGGAGATCAGTTAATGACCATGTGCATGGAACACGTGTTTTTGACATGTGTACCTAATGAACGTATGTAATGCATGTATGTAACACTATGTATGTAACTATTTCTTGTTCCTTAATATATGTATGTTTAAATGTAGGTATGTCTTACACCTAATACAAACTGATGCGCAAGTATGAAACTAACTTCTTATACTAACTTTTAATGTTCATAAAATTAGCTGACTAACTCATATTAATTATTTAACTCTAAGGTACTTTAATCAAATACTTTTTTTTTGATGATTTAAGTTACTTATTAACACTATTAAGAGGTAAGTATTTATGTATAAAAATGTTATAACGAAAAGTTTGTAAGAATGTGAATATCGGATCACAAATCTTAAAATCTCGTTATGTTGAATAATCATTTGTGTTCAAACAACTTGCAAAAATGTAAAGAAATTTAAGGCTCTTTAACGATTTATACCGTGTTAGCCTCTGAGCTTTGGTTTCCTTGTTGAGACTGGATTTTGACGCAAAGTAATTGAATGATGTATGTGCATATGTATGTGCAGGTGGTGGTTAGATTTTGTTCCGATAATCAAGGTAAGCATTAAATCACGCGTTTTTCAAACGAAAACTACAGAAAATTATAAAAAAGTTTTGCCAAACAACCATGGGTCTAAAATTAATTCCCAGTTCGCGCAGAGCGACTTTAGATTTTGAGGTCATACTTATTAAATTGTACTCAAAAACCTATACTTCCATAAGAAGCGATCCGGAAAATTGTGCTTGGTTTCTTCGATTATAACGAAAGTTTGTGCTTCTATGTATGCAGCATACAGATATTCCCATATTTTTTTTAAAAATCCTTAAACTGTGGAAAATACGGTAAATGTTTTTGTGGTGCAAGTTACAGACATTGGTTTTTTTGCTGATGACTGGGAATATTTTCTAGTTTTAGTTTTTTTGGATTTGAAAGTCTTTTTTGGATTCCATGCGTGGTGTTGTAGTACGACTTTCTATAGTTACGGCCATGATATCGTCTCTGTTCTTTGCGATAGCGCGTCGGGAAACTGTTCTCAGAAGCTGCACACAACGCTCAGTTGCTTGGGTATGACATGTAATCCTTGGGTCAGGAAGCGGCGGATCATCAGACTCAATAAACTGCAACAAGTGTTCGTACGGAATGTGTGCTGACAATGGAGGCTCAGACAAAACACTGTCATCATCTAGGCCAACCACATCAAAGTAGTCTGAGCATTCAAAATTTATTGCGTGCCCTTATATTAGTCGGATCACAAACTTTATCACGATAATGTAGTATCTTTTTTATGGCTCTTTCGGCAACATCTTTTCTCTTATCTAAAGCATTGTCAGTAAGATATTTTTAGGATGAGCGGGAGTATGAATTATTTTGGATTACAGTGTTAACAATTTCTCGCAGCGTTGGTGGTAAATATCGCGTGGACTGTATAAATTTAAAAAACAAGAGACTGCCGTATACAACTGAGTTGTAGAACTTTATGTTAAAGTACATCGGTACGTAAGCTTTCATTATGTAAGTTGCCAAAGCTTTTAAATTCGCTGATGGTGAACTAGTTGTCACGTATAAACGTAAGAGTCTGCTTGCCTTTGTTAGCCTTCGAGAGTGCACAATTTGTCCCGGTTTCAGACTGGCTAAATTTTCGGGGCAGAAACCATCACAAACTATATTTGCCATTCGATACAAGTACTGAACGTCAGTCGAGAGCGTTTTTGCATTAATGGGTGGAGGCATATCTCTCAACGAAATGGCCTCAAAGTCGGGTACAGTCTACAGAGAGATTTTATTTATTTATCGCTATAGGTTGATGAATGCCAGATAAATTGAACTTTTTTTGATTGTAAATGGTTTTTAGAAACTCTTGAAACCTTTTGCCTTTTACGACAAAAAAAAATAAAAATTGTAAAAAGGTAATCTTACCAAGTGTAAACTTGTACTGTGGCACGTTAATCCGCTAAGGTAGCCACAGACTTCTTAATTTTAGTTCGCCAATTTATATATATAAATTTATTTGAATGTATATTACTAAACTTTGAAAAGGACACTTGTATTTTATATTTGACCGCACAATCTAATTTAACACTTGCCCTGCTTCTGGTCTGTCGGGAAAGAAGGAAAATGGTTCAAAAGATGATGTACAACGATTTTACAGACCACTGTGCAAGTCGTTTAAGTGTTATATCCGCCATATGACAATGACGTTAATATACGTATATAACAGTCAAGAATTTTTATAAAATATTTTATTGAACTGATATGTATATTTTATCGAATTGACCAAAAAATATAATAAACAAATTGACTTGAATCCTTAATTGGGAAGGTACGTCTGCCCGGCTGGTTGATGTCCACAACAGAGCAAAGGCCGACATCACCGCCATCCAAGAGATGCGATGGACGGGGCAAGGGAAAAAATCAATAGGCCCTTGCGACATCTACTACAGCTGCCATTGTAAAGGAGCACAAATTTGGTGTCGGATTTGTTGTGGGTGAGAGATTGCGCCGTAAAATACTGTCGTTCACTCCGGTGGACGAACGTCTTGCCACAATCCGCATCAAGGCGAGATTCTTCAACATCTCCCTGATTTGCGCCCAAGCTCCGACGGAAGAGAAAGATGATGAGACCAAAGATCGCTTCTACGATCTCCTTGGCCGCTCGTTCGAACGCTGCCCCCAACATGTTATAAAAATCGTGCTAGGCGATTTTAATGCCAAGGTGGGCAAGGAGGGTATCTTTGGTTCCACAGTCGGAAAATTCAGTCTCCACAACGAAACGTCCGATAACGTATTTAAACTGATGGACTTCGCCGGGGCCCGAAACATGGTAGTACCAGGTTCCAGCATAAGAAGATTATCCAGGCTACGTGGCTGTCTCCAGATGGTAAGACACGAAACCAAATCGACCATGTTGCGATAGACGCAAGGCATGCTTCCAGTGTTCTAAATGTGCCTACGATCCAAAGAGCCAACATCGACTAGGATCATTTTCTTGTAGCAGCTAAGATCCGCACGCGTCTGTGTGCAGCAAAAAGCGCACGCAAATTAAGTATGTACGTATACCACCTTGAATGAATTCGCCTTGGGCAATTGTATACTAAAATATCATCGACAAAAGTGTCACCCTGAAATAAGTTTCAGGATCTCATGTATTAATACCTGTTATTTATTTTTGGATATAGGCGATACGTGGTAGTGTTATTTCACAATTAATCGAAGTTAAAAGTTTGCATACTCCTTGGAATATTTCGCCGAACTTTTGATTTATGTAACTGCAAAAATCGATGGGTTTGTCAACGAAAAGTAATGCAAAACTTTTCCTAGGGACAATGTAAACAATAACACTATCAATGACATAATAGGGCTCACAACAAATTCACAGCTGGTTGAAGATTTAAAAAATGAGTCGGCTTTAGAAGTGACATCAATATCTCACTCAAGCAGTAACTCCTCAAGGGCTGCAACAAACGTATAAATAATTTATTTAAACCTGAGTAAAAAATCATGATTTTCAATCGAACGATTAGCACAGAGGGTAATTAATTTACTGGACTTAGGTTCCAGAACCCCTCTAAAACCCCTTTAAATACGGCTTTATCAGTTTCTATTAGACACAAAATTAATCAACTCAAGGCAATTAAAAATGTCATAAAATTGCAATAATTACACAGCTACACAAAATAAATATAGCTTCTTTTGGGCAGATCATATTTATCATATGTTTTTGGGGTCGCTGAATCCAAATCTGAGGTCGGTTTGGCGTCATAACATCAAGTTTTTTCATAAGTTTTTAAGGCTTCGCGGACAGTTGCTTCAGGCCTGTTCTGTATTTAGATCTTGAAAATGTGGTCGGAATCGGAATGAATAGCTTAGCTATATTTCGAAAGCGGCCATTTTTATTTTGGTTTTAAAGTCTTGTATCAAATTCTGAAAACAAATACAAATAAATTCTGAACTTTTCAGAACTGAAGAAACTAAGAAACTGTAAATTTTTCAAATGAAAGTAAAAATAAAACTACATGATTATAGTAGGAACTGTTACGATAAACCCCATTTTTATTTCTTTTTACTCAAACTCGAAATCTTAAGTAATTCGTGTTCGGGAAGGTTCGTGAATTGGCTGAGAAATACCAAGCATCCGAAGGAACCTGTAAACAAAGTGGTTAAATTATTAGAATTCCTCCTAACTTGTTATATTAGAGCACAGTTACCCACCGACTTGTACGTTCCGTTGCGTAAACGTTGCTGCACATATCAAACACACACGAATTTACTACATACATTTTACGTCAACACTAAAATTGTGAGGTGATGAATAACAAGGCGCTCTCATAAAATAGGTCGATCTTACATTTAACTTACGTGTGAGTGTGTGCGTCTAACGCAGGAAAAAAAGTCCGAAGACGTTGGTTTTGCACTTGGGCATGTATAAGTGAACTAAAGTCAACGAATGCTAGGCTATTGACCACCATACGACTCCAGTCACAACTGCTGAATAAGCATTGGGCCGGATGTCGTTACATAGAAGGCAAACACAGCATATTTGCATGGCAGCTATGAAACGAATTGCAAAACTTTATGTTTCGCTTTTCGGTAGCTTAAGCATATGTAGAAATGTAAAATTCAGTTTGATAATTGCGAGCGACTGACCCCATCGTTCTTCGCTATAATAAAGCTTTCATTTAAAACTCAATAAGAAATATAATAATTGGCGCCCAATAAGTGGTTCTAACCCAATGGAAGTAAAGCTATTTTTTTAAGTACAAATAAAATTTCAACACAGCCACGCAACAGAAGCACTAAGCAATCTAACACATCCACCGAAGCTTGATTTGGACAGCGGAGACTGCGACGTTGGAGCACCAAATAACTGCAGCGAGGGATAGTATAAGAAAACACACATTTACAAATCATGTAAGTGGGCATTTCTTTAGTACAAACGAATTTCAAGTGTTGGTATATAACAGTTTTTTTTTGTTTTGTTTCGCATACCTTTGCGAGCGTTGCGATCGGCAATCGCTATCAAAAATAATAATAAAAAGCAACTGAAAGTTTTTTTTTTAATGCTGTCTTTGTGAATTATGGTTGACACTAGATTAATCTAAACAGTAGCATTTAGACGGCTATATTCATATCAAGCATACATAGCTTTTGCGCTTGAGTTTATTGTTTATTTTACTTTTGTCTCTTATTTTGTGTTGCCGTTCAGCGCTGAGGCGTAATACGATCGACCGAGTTTTAAACGTCATTGTTTTTGTTAGCACTCGAATTTGATTTTGTGTTCGCTGTCTATAGCTCATGTGCGACCCATCCTTACGGTATAGAGACCCTCGCCGTCAATATAGTGATTCAGAGTCAGACTCCGATAGTCGGCATCAGATACCAGCACCGAGACGTGCACTTACAACTACCCGCGCAGCCACTAAAATGGATGCAGAACAACTTGGAGTGATAGTGCAGGCGGCTGTAACCAGCGCATTAGCTGAGCAGGCGGCCGCAAACCGACGAAGGGAGCAAGCGTTAGTTCAGAAAGTAAACGAATTGTCTAAACAGATTACTTCAACACACATCGCCACTCCAGAAGTGCAAGTGTACACCGCAATAGAAATAAGAAATGATATTCGTTGTGACGAGCCACTTGATGCCGTCAAATGTTTGCCTGAGTTCCATGGCGCACAAGAATCTTACCTCTCTTGGAGGCAAGCGGCATCGGCCGCATATCACATTTTTAAACCACACAATGGCAGCTCACGCCACTACCAGGTAGTGATAATTATAAGAAGTAAAATTAGGAGTCCAGCGGATGCCGTGCTTGCGTCGTTTGGTACTGTACTGAACTTTGACGCAATCATAAGCCGTCTTGATTTCACTTACAGTGACAAACGCCCTATTCATGTCATAGAACAGGAATTGGGAATCCTAAGGCAAGGTACCCTTCCTTTATTGCAGTACTATGATGAAGTTGAACAAAAACTCACATTGTTGACTAACAAAGTCAACATGTCATATGAACCAGCAATCGCCAAAGGCCTGTGCGCAAAATTTCGAGATGACGCTCTACGAGTGTTTATTTCGGGCCTTAAGCGTAGCCTTACTGATCTACTATTCGCAGGAAAGCCCAAAGACTTGCCTGCAGCCCTCGAACTTGCGCAGGAAGTTGAAGCTAACCATGAAAGGTACACTTTCGCGGCCAATTTTGCAAAAAGCCAGGAAGAGAGGGAACGTAGGCCAAACCCCAAAGCTCAAGGCCGACAACAAGATAAGAGTTTTCCACAAACCAATGCACAAATGGCTGGTGTGAAAAATCCACACTTTAGCAAGCAGCAGGGTCAGTTCAACCAGCGTAGCGGCAAGCAGCAAACTACCAGCAACATGCAGGTCCCCATGGAAGTTGATCCTTCAACTTCAAAGTTCCGTTTAAGCAACCAATCCCCAACCTACAGGAATAAGAGGACAGCTACTTCTGATCGCACAGGCGGCCAGAACAAACAGCAAAGGGCGAACCATGTCACTCAGGATGCTGGCCAAAGGGGAAATGATTACGCTGGTGCTGCGGCTGCTGCAGTAGCGCAAATCGATGACGATACCGGTAGTGATGGTTCTGACGCCATTAATTTTTTAGGGGCAAGTCCCTGCTGCCGGTCATCAGACGAAGAGTAGCGGGGACAATAATGAAATTAATAATTGATACGGGCGCGTCTAAGAACTTCATCCGACCGTATATGGGGTTAAAAGGCGTCCGATCAGTAGAATCTCCATTTTCCATTCATTCAATTCATGGCACAACTAGAATAACAAAGAAATGCTTTGTGTCAATGTTCAATAAAAAAGCTACATTCTTCATTCTGTCAGATCTGTCAACGTTCGACGGAATAATAGGCCTCGACCTGTTAACACAGGCAGGGGCATCACTTTGTTTGGCAACTAGCCAACTGAAATGGGCCTCAAGAATTGAAAAAATTTCTTTCCACACTTGTGCAGATGTCAATTTCACTAACGTAGATTTCTCAGATGCACCCCCTGCTATAAAGTGTACCTTTTTAAAAATGCTCACTGGCAGGAAGAAAGCCTTCGCGAGCCCCAACGAAGCCCTACCCTACAACATCTCGGTTGTAGCAACAATCCGTACAGTAAATGAGGAACCCATTTATGCAAAATTGTACCCATATCCCATGGGAGCAGCTGATTTCGTCAATAAAAAGATTCAAAATCTTCTTAAAAATGGCATAATCCAGAAGTCAGTCTCGCCGTGTAACAACCCATTATGGGTTGTCGATAAGAAAGGCACCGACGAAGCAGGTAATCGGAATAAGCGCCTAGTTATCGACTTTCGCATGTTAAACGAGCGCACAGTTCCTGATAAGTACCCCATGCCAAATATTTCAATGATATTGGGTAACCTTGGCAAGGCCAAATATTTCTCAACGCTAGACCTTAAGTCTGGGTACCATCAGATCATACTAGCAGAGCGTAACCGAGAGAAAACTTCCTTTTCGGTGAACGGAGGGAAGTATGAATTTCGAAGACTCCCGTTTGGCCTTAAAAACGCAGCCAGCATCTTCCAGAGGACTATCGACGATATTCTCAGGGAGCAGATCGGCAAGTGTTGCTATATTTACGTCGATGACGTAATCATATTCTCCGAAAGCGAAGAGTCACATGTAAAGCATGTAGACTGGGTTCTAAGGAACCTGTATGAAGCAAATATGAGGGTGTCTGCAGAAAAATCACTTTTTTTTAAGAAAAGCGTGAACTTTCTAGGATTCATAGTCACTAGCTCTGGTGCAACAACAGATCCGGACAAAGTCAAAGCCTTACAAGAATTTCCAGAACCTAAAACAGTATTCGAAGTTAGGTCATTTCTGGGCCTCGCTAGTTGCTATATATGCCTCAGCAAAGATTTTGCGACAATAGCGAGACCCATCCCAGAATTACTAAAAGGTGAGAATGGTACTGTCAGTAGACACAGATCGCGAAATATTCCCGTACAATTTTCTGAAACTCAACGACAAGCTTTTCAAAAGCTGCGCAATATTTTAGCATCTGAGGACGTCATGCTCAGTTACCCTGACTTTAAGAAGCCGTTCGATCTAACGACCGACGCTTCAGCCTATGGTATAGGGGCAGTCTTGTCCCAAGAAGGACGCCCAATCACAATGATATCAAGATCATTGAAGGACAGAGAAGTCAATTATGATACATACCAATGAAAGGGAACTATAGGCTATCATATGGGCACTGGCTAAACAACGGCACTATCTATATGGGGTTAAAGATATAAATATCTTTACCGATCACCAACCTTTAACCTTTGCAGGAGCGGAATCGAATCCCAATGCTAAGATTAAAAGATGGAAAGCGCGTATTGACGAGTCTAATGCACGAATCTTCTATAAACCGGGCAAAGAGAATCTGGTTGCAGATGCCTTGTCCAGACAGCAGCTTAACGCTCTTGAAGAACAAGAAGCCGAGTCCTGTGCCGCAACAATTCATAGTGAGCTGTCACTCACGCACACTATTGACACAACGAACAAGCCTTTAAATTGTTTTCAAAACCAGATAATACTAGAAGAAGCGCGATTCCCATTGAAACGCAGTTTCATATTATTTGGAAATAAGAGACGGTATTCAATTAGCTTCACTTCCAAGGACTCCCTTTTAGGCGAGCTGGTGGATATAATTATACCTAAAGGAGTAAACACCTTTCATTGTGATTTACACACACTTGCAACGATACAGGAGGAAGTAGTTCGGAGATTCCCAGCTACAAAGTTTTGGCACTGCAAAAATCGAGTGGTGGACATATTCGCGGCTGGGGAGAGGACTGAAATCCTCACTACTGAACACAATAGAGCCCACAGGTCAGCCCAAGAAAATGTCAAGCAGGTACTTTCGGAGTACTATTTCCCGAAGATGACCAAATTGGCAAATGAAATTGTCCAAAACTGCAAGACATGCGCTAGGGCAAAGTACGACAGACACCCAAGAAAACAGTTAATTGGTGAAACACCAATCCCTTTATGTATAGGAGAAATGGTGCACATTGACATTTTTTCTACTGATAGGAAATTCTTTCTGACATGCATTGACAAATTTTCTAAGTTTGCTATCGTACAACCCATTGCTTCAAGAACTATTGAAGACTTAATGCCAGCCTTGCTCCAGATTATGAATTTCTCCACGAAGGCAAAATCGGTCTAATGGGACAATGAGTCGTCACTGAATTCCCATACTATCAAGACCATGCTAACAAACAATTTCGGTGTCAGTATTTCAAATGCACCCCCTCTGCATAGTGTCTTTAATGGACAGGTAGAACGCTTTCATAGCACTCTACTAGAACTCGCCAGGTGTCTAAAAATAGACAAGGGCATAAGCGACACTGTGGAAGTCATATTGTTGGCCACTGTTGAATACAACAAATCAATACACTCGGTTATCGATAAAAGACCAGTAGACGTGGTACAAGTAAGTTCTGATCAACTTCAGGTTAGTAAAGGAATCCATGACAGGATCAGACAGATCCAGACTGCACTGAGAGCTAGGGAAAATGCTTCCCGGCAGAATCGAGTCTTTGACGTTGGCGAAAAAGTTTTGATTAAGTCCAACAGAAGGCTTGGCAACAAGCTCACGCCTTTATGTGAAGAGCGAGCTGTGAAAGCGGACCTGGGGACCACGGTCCTCATTAAAGGGAGGGTGGTCCATAAGGACAACCTTAAGTAACAACATTTCGAATATTCTTTTTTATTTAGCCCTTTGCCACATTTTTATTAGATATAACTTTCAGCCACTTGGCATAGGTTTAATTAATCATAAGATGCCTTTGCGTCATACCTTCACTTAAGTTCATATTACGGTGGTGGGATGCCTTTTAACGAAAAAAGTTAATAAATATTTCATTCCACAGGTCTGGAAACATCTTCCTCTTATCCTTGTCATTGGCCCGTGCGCACATCACTGACTATTCGCACTCCAAGTACATTGTGGATGGTCGGGTGCTGGTGTGGGAAGAGTTTGCCTATGTCAAGCATTCGGCAAATCTCTCGGAATACATGCGTGTAGTGGAAGAAACGGTCAAGCTGTTCGACATGTTCCCGCAATCACACATGAAGAAGTTGTTGAGCGTGGATACTGCTCATATGCGGGACTTAGTGGAAGCACTAGGCGCACACCAGAGGATGGCTAGGAGCTTAGATTTCCTAGGGACCATGTTAAAGGTGGTGGCGGGTACACCAGACTCTAAAGATTTGCAGAATATTAAAATAACAGAGGCTCAACTAAAAAATTCAAACAATAGACAGATAGAAATTAACACAAAAGTTCAGGATCAGATAAATCAACTAACCTCTACCGTCAACCAGATTCTCAAAGCAGCTAAAGATACACAAATAGACACAGGCCATTTGTATGAAACATTATTGGCTAGAAATATAATGATAATGATGGAGGTGCAAAATCTTATGCTTGCTGTAGCGCTCGCAAAGGTAAATGTTGTTAGCGCAAATATTTTAGATCACACAGACTTGAAATCTATTTGGCTAGAGGAACCCACCAACACCCCCATAGGGTATCTTATGTCCGTGTCGTCCGTTAAAGTACTCCAATCCCCTAACGAAATAAACTTCGTCATTAAGTTTCCTAAAATTAAATTAGCGTGTAAAAAGATCACCATCTTCCCCGTCGCTCACGAGAACTTCGTCTTGCGGATGCCTAACAACATCATAGCGGAGTGTGAAGGAAAGACACACACCCTCAAGGATTGCATCGCTTCTCGGGGCGCTGTATTTTGTCAATTATCATTGGAAAGCTCGTGCGCTGGTGAGCTCCATTCTGGGTGTGTGGTTCACTGCGAAATACAGCCAAGCCAAGGGGCAAGTCCCTGCTGCCGGTCATCAGACGAAGAGTAGCGGGGACAATAATGAAATTAATAATTGATACGGGCGCGTCTAAGAACTTCATCCGACCGTATATGGGGTTAAAAGGCGTCCGATCAGTAGAATCTGCATTTTCCATTCATTCAATTCATGGCAAAACTAGAATCACAAAGAAATGCTTTGTGTCAATGTTCAATAAAAAAGCTACGTTCTTCATTCTGTCAGATCTGTCAACGTTCGACGGAATAATAGGCCTCGACCTGTTAACACAGGCAGGGGCATCACTTTGTTTGGCAACTGGCCAACTGAAATGGGCCTCAAGAATTGAAAAAATTTCTTTCCCCACTTGTGCAGATGTCAATTTCACTAACGTAGATTGCTCGGATGCACCCCCTGCTATAAAGTGTACCTTTTTAAAAATGCTCACTGGCAGGAAGAAAGCCTTCGCGAGCCCCAACGAAGCCCTACCCTACAACACCTCGGTTGTATCAACAATCCGTACAGTAAATGAGGAACCCATTTATGCAAAATTGTATCCATATCCCATGGGAGCAGCTGATTTCGTCAATAAAAAGATTCAAAATCTTCTTAAAAATGGCATAATACAAAAGTCAGTCTCGCCGTGTAACAACCCATTATGGGTTGTCGATAAGAAAGGTACCGACGAAGCAGGTAATCGGAATAAGCGCCTAGTTATCGACTTTCGCATGTTAAACGAGCGCACAGTTCCTGATAAGTACCCCATGCCAAATATTTCAATGATATTGGGTAACCTTTGCAAGGCCAAATATTTCTCAACGCTAGACCTTAAGTCTGGGTACCATCAGATCATACTAGCAGAGCGTAACCGAGAGAAAACTTCCTTTTCGGTGAACGGAGGGAAGTATGAATTTCGAAGACTCCCGTTTGGCCTTAAAAACGCAGCCAGCATCTTCCAGAGGACTATCGACGATATTCTCAGGGAGCAGATCGGCAAGTGTTGCTATATTTACGTCGATGACGTAATCATATTCTCCGAAAGCGAAGAGTCACATGTAAAGCATGTAGACTGGGTTCTAAGGAACCTGTATGAAGCAAATATGAGGGTGTCTGCAGAAAAATCACTTTTTTTTAAGAAAAGCGTGAACTTTCTAGGATTCATAGTCACTAGCTCTGGTGCAACAACAGATCCGGACAAAGTCAAAGCCTTACAAGAATTTCCAGAACCTAAAACAGTATTCGAAGTTAGGTCATTTCTGGGCCTCGCTAGTTGCTATATATGCCTCAGCAAAGATTTTGCGACAATAGCGAGACCCATCCCAGAATTACTAAAAGGTGAGAATGGTACTGTCAGTAGACACAGATCGCGAAATATTCCCGTACAATTTTCTGAAACTCAACGACAAGCTTTTCAAAAGCTGCGCAATATTTTAGCATCTGAGGACGTCATGCTCAGTTACCCTGACTTTAAGAAGCCGTTCGATCTAACGACCGACGCTTCAGCCTATGGTATAGGGGCAGTCTTGTCCCAAGAAGGACGCCCAATCACAATGATATCAAGATCATTGAAGGACAGAGAAGTCAATTATGATACATACCAATGAAAGGGAACTATAGGCTATCATATGGGCACTGGCTAAACAACGGCACTATCTATATGGGGTTAAAGATATAAATATCTTTACCGATCACCAACCTTTAACCTTTGCAGGAGCGGAATCGAATCCCAATGCTAAGATTAAAAGATGGAAAGCGCGTATTGACGAGTCTAATACACGAATCTTCTATAAACCGGGCAAAGAGAATCTGGTTGCAGATGCCTTGTCCAGACAGCAGCTTAACGCTCTTGAAGAACAAGAAGCCGAGTCCTGTGCCGCAACAATTCATAGTGAGCTGTCACTCACGCACACTATTGAAACAACGAACAAGCCTTTAAATTGTTTTCAAAACCAGATAATACTAGAAGAAGCGCGATTCCCATTGAAACGCAGTTTCATATTATTTGGAAATAAGAGACGGTATTCAATTAGCTTCACTTCCAAGGACTCCCTTTTAGGCGAGCTGGTGGATATAATTATACCTAAAGGAGTAAACACCTTTCATTGTGATTTACACACACTTGCAGCGATACAGGAGGAAGTAGTTCGGAGATTCTCAGCTACAAAGTTTTGGCACTGCAATAATCGAGTGGTGGACATATTCGCGGCTGGGGAGAAGACTGAAATCCTCACTACAGAACACAATAGAGCCCACAGGTCAGCCCAAGGAAATGTCAAGCAGGTACTTTCGGAGTACTATTTCCCGAAGATGACCAAATTGGCAAATGAAATTGTCCAAAACTGCAAGACATGCGCTAGGGCAAAGTACGACAGACACCCAAGAAAACAGTTAATTGGTGAAACACCAATCCCTTTATGTATAGGAGAAATGGTGCACATTGACATTTTTTCTACTGATAGGAAATTCTTTCTGACATGCATTGACAAATTTTCTAAGTTTGCTATCGTACAACCCATTGCTTCAAGAACTATTGAAGACTTAATGCCAGCCTTGCTCCAGATTATGAATTTCTCCACGAAGGCAAAATCGGTCTATTGGGACAATGAGTCGTCACTGAATTCCCATACTATCAAGACCATGCTAACAAACAATTTCGGTGTCAGTATTTCAAATGCACCCCCTCTGCATAGTGTCTTTAATGGACAGGTAGAACGCTTTCATAGCACTCTACTAGAACTCGCCAGGTGTCTAAAAATAGACAAGGGCATAAGCGACACTGTGGAAGTCATATTGTTGGCCACTGTTGAATACAACAAATCAATACACTCGGTTATCGATAAAAGACCAGTAGACGTGGTACAAGTAAGTTCTGATCAACTTCAGGTTAGTAAAGGAATCCATGACAGGATCAGACAGATCCAGACTGCACTGAGAGCTAGGGAAAATGCTTCCCGGCCGAATCGAGTCTTTGACGTTGGCGAAAAAGTTTTGATTAAGTCCAACAGAAGGCTTGGCAACAAGCTCACGCCTTTATGTGAAGAGCGAGCTGTGAAAGCGGACCTGGGGACCACGGTCCTCATTAAAGGGAGGGTGGTCCATAAGGACAACCTTAAGTAACAACATTTCGAATATTCTTTTTTATTTAGCCCTTTGCCACATTTTTATTAGATATAACTTTCAGCCACTTGGCATAGGTTTAATTAATCATAAGATGCCTTTGCGTCATACCTTCACTTAAGTTCATATTACGGTGGTGGGATGCCTTTTAACGAAAAAAGTTAATAAATATTTCATTCCACAGGTCTGGAAACATCTTCCTCTTATCCTTGTCATTGGCCCGTGCGCACATCACTGACTATTCGCACTCCAAGTACATTGTGGATGGTCGGGTGCTGGTGTGGAGGAGTTTGCCTATGTCAAGCATTCGGCAAATCTCTCGGAATACATGCGTGTAGTGGAAGAAACGGTCAAGCTGTTCGACATGTTCCCGCAATCACACATGAAGAAGTTGTTGAGCGTGGATACTGCTCATATGCGGGACTTAGTGGAAGCACTAGGCGCACACCAGAGGATGGCTAGGAGCTTAGATTTCCTAGGGACCATGTTAAAGGTGGTGGCGGGTACACCAGACTCTAAAGATTTGCAGAATATTAAAATAACAGAGGCTCAACTAAAAAATTCAAACAACAGACAGATAGAAATTAACACAAAAGTTCAGGATCAGATAAATCAACTAACCTCTACCGTCAACCAGATTCTCAAAGCAGCTAAAGATACACAAATAGACACAGGCCATTTGTATGAAACATTATTGGCTAGAAATATAATGATAATGATGGAGGTGCAAAATCTTATGCTTGCTGTAGCGCTCGCAAAGGTAAATGTTGTTAGCGCAAATATTTTAGATCACACAGACTTGAAATCTATTTGGCTAGAGGAACCCACCAACACCCCCATAGGGTATCTTATGTCCGTGTCGTCCGTTAAAGTACTCCAATCCCCTAACGAAATAAACTTCGTCATTAAGTTTCCTAAAATTAAATTAGCGTGTAAAAAGATCACCATCTTCCCCGTCGCTCACGAGAACTTCGTCTTGCGGATGCCTAACAACATCATAGCGGAGTGTGAAGGAAAGACACACACCCTCAAGGATTGCATCGCTTCTCGGGGCGCTGTATTTTGTCAATTATCATTGGAAAGCTCGTGCGCTGGTGAGCTCCATTCTGGTGGTGTGGCTCACTGCGAAATACAGCCAAGCCAAGGGGCAAGTCCCTGCTGCCGGTCATCAGACGAAGAGTAGCGGGGACAATAATGAAATTAATAATTGATACGGGCGCGTCTAAGAACTTCATCCGACCGTATATGGGGTTAAAAGGCGTCCGATCAGTAGAATCTGCATTTTCCATTCATTCAATTCATGGCAAAACTAGAATCACAAAGAAATGCTTTGTGTCAATGTTCAATAAAAAAGCTACATTCTTCATTCTGTCAGATCTGTCAACGTTCGACGGAATAATAGGCCTCGACCTGTTAACACAGGCAGGGGCATCACTTTGTTTGGAAACTGGCCAACTGAAATGGGCCTCAAGAATTGAAAAAATTTCTTTCCCCACTTGTGCAGATGTCAATTTCACTAACGTAGATTGCTCGGATGCACCCCCTGCTATAAAGTGTATCTTTTTAAAAATGCTCACTGGCAGGAAGAAAGCCTCGGTTGTATCAACAATCCGTACAGTAAATGAGGAACCCATTTATGCAAAATTGTACCCATATCCCATGGAAACAGGTGATTTCGTCAATAAAAAGATTCAAAATCTTCTTAAAAATAGCATAATCCAAAAGTCAGTCTCGCCGTGTAACAACCCATTATGGGTTGTCGATAAGAAAGGCACCGACGAAGCAGGTAATCGGAATAAGCGCCTAGTTATCGACTTTCGCATGTTAAACGAGCGCACAGTTCCTGATAAGTACCCCATGCCAAATATTTCAATGATATTGGGTAACCTTGGCAAGGCCAAATATTTCTCAACGCTAGACCTTAAGTCTGGGTACCATCAGATCATACTAGCAGAGCGTAACCGAGAGAAAACTTCCTTTTCGGTGAACGGAGGGAAGTATGAATTTCGAAGACTCCCGTTTGGCATTAAAAACGCAGCCAGCATCTTCCAGAGGACTATCGACGATATTCTCAGGGAGCAGATCGGCAAGTGTTGCTATATTTACGTCGATGACGTAATCATATTCTCCGAAAGCGAAGAGTCACATGTAAAGCATGTAGAATGGGTTCTAAGGAACCTGTATGAAGCAAATATGAGGGTGTCTGCAGAAAAATCACGTTTTTTTAAGAAAAGCGTGAACTTTCTAGGATTCATAGTCACTAGCTCTGGTGCAACAACAGATCCGGACAAAGTCAAAGCCATACAAGAATTTCCAGAACCTAAAACAGTATTCGAAGTTAGGTCACTTCTGGGCCTCGCTAGTTACTATTTATGTTTCAGCAAAGATTTTGCGACAATAGCGAGACCCATCCCAGAAATACTAAAAGGTGAGAATGATACTGTTAGTAGACACAGATCGCGAAATATTCCGGTACAATTTTCTGAAACTCAACGACAAGCTTTTCAAAAGCTGCGCAATATTTTAGCATCTGAGGACGTCATGCTCAGTTACCCTGACTTTAAGAAGCCGTTCGATCTAACGACTGACGCTTCAGCCTATGGTATAGGGGCAGTCTTGTCCCAAGAAGGACGCCCAATCACAATGAAATCAAGATCATTAAAGGACAGAGAAGTCAATTATGATACATACCAATGAAAGGGAACTATAGGCTATCATATGGGCACTGGCTAAACTACGGCACT
This sequence comes from Philophylla caesio, assembly GCA_963971545.1. Taxonomy (NCBI): domain Eukaryota; kingdom Metazoa; phylum Arthropoda; class Insecta; order Diptera; family Tephritidae; genus Philophylla; species Philophylla caesio. Next base: position 107,573,117 of record OZ020604.1, read on the forward strand.
ATCTATATGGGGTTAAAGATATAAATATCTTTACCGATCACCAACCTCTAACCTTTGCAGGAGCGGAATCGAATCCCAATGCTAAGATTAAAAGATGGAAAGCGCGTATTGACGAGTCTAATGCCCGAATCTTCTATAAACCGGGCAAAGAGAATCTGGTTGCAGATGCCTTGTCCAGACAGCAGTTTAACGCTCTCGAAGAACCAGAAGCCGAGTCCTGTGCCGCAACAATTCATAGTGAGCTGTCGCTCACGCACACTATTGAAACAACGAACAAGCCTTTAAATTGTTTTTAAAACCAGATAATACTAGAAGAAGCGCGATTCCCAATGAAACGCAGTTTCATATTATTTGGAAATAAGAGACGGTATTCAATTAGCTTCACCTCCAAGGACTCCCTTTTAGGCGAGCTGGTGGATATAATTATACATAAAGGAGTAAACGACTTACATTGTGATCCCCAGCTACAAAGTTTTGGCACTGCAAAAATCGAGTGGTGGACATATTCGCGGCTGGGGAGAGGACTGAAATCCTCACTACTGAACACAATAGAGCCCACAGGTCGGCCCAAGAAAATGTCAAGCAGGTACTTTCGGAGTACTATTTCCCGAAGATGACCAAATTGGCAAATGAAATTGTCCAAAATTGCAAGACATGCGCTAGGGCTAAGTACGACAGACACCCAAGAAAACAGTTAATTGGTGAAACACCAATCCCTTTATGTGTAGGAGAAATGCTGCACATTGACATTTTTTCTACTGATATTAAATTCTTTCTGACATGCATTGACAAATTTTCTAAGTTTGCTATCGTACAACCCATTGCTTCAAGAACTATTGAAGACTTAAAGCCAGCCTTGCTTCAGATTATTAATTTCTTTCCGAAGGCAAAATCGGTCTATTGGGACAATGAGCCGTCACTGAATTCCCATACTATCAAGACCATGCTAACAAACAATTTCGGTGTCAGTATTTCAAATGCACACCCTCTGCATAGTGTCTTTAATGGACAGGTAGAACGCTTTCATAGCACTCTACTAGAACTCGGTCTATTGGGACAATGAGCCGTCACTGAATTCCCATACTATCAAGACCATGCTAACAAACAATTTCGGTGTCAGTATTTCAAATGCACACCCTCTGCATAGTGTCTTTAATGGACAAGTAGAACGCTTCCATAGCACTCTACTAGAACTCGCCAGGTATCTAAAAATAGACAAGGGCATAAGCGACACTGTGGAAGTCATATTGTTGGCCACTGTTGAATACAACAAATCAATACACTCGGTTATCGATAAAAGACCAGTAGACATGGTACAAATAAGTTCTGATCAACTTCAGGTTAGTAAAGGTATCCATGACAGGATCAGACAGACCCAGACTGCACTGAGAGCTAGGGAAAATGCTTCCCGGCAGAATCGAGTCTTTGACGTTGGCGAAAAAGTTTTGGTTAAGTCCAACAGAAGGCTTGGCAACAAGCTCAAGCCTTTATGTGAAGAGCGAGCTGTGAAAGCTGACCTGGGGACCACGGTCCTCATTAAAGGGAGGGTGGTCCATAAGGACAACCTTAAGTAACAACATTTCGATTATTCTTTTTTATTTAGCCCTTTGCCACATTTTTATTAGATATAACTTTCAGCCACTTGGCATAGGTTTAATTAATCATAAGATGCCTTTGCGTCATACCTTCACTTAAGTTCATATTACGGTGGTGGGATGCCTTTTAACGAAAAAAGTAAATAAATATATCATTCCACAGGTCTGGAAACATCTTCCTCTTATCCTTGTCATTGGCCCGTGCGCACATCACTGACTATTCGCACGCCAAGTACATTCCTATTGTGGATGGTCGGGTCCTGGTGTGGGAGGAGTTTGCCTATGTCAAGCATTCGGCAAATCTCTCGGAATACATGCGTGTAGTGGAAGAAACGGTCAAGCTGTTCGACATGTTCCCGCAATCACACATGAAGAAGTTGTTGAGCGTGGATACTGCTCATATGCGGGACTTAGTGGAAGCACTAGGCGCACACCACAGGATGGCTAGGAGCTTAGATTTCCTAGGGACCATGTTAAAGGTGGTGGCGGGTACACCAGACTCTAAAGATTTGCAGAATATTAAAATTACAGAGGCTCAACTAAAAAATTCAAACAATAGACAGATATAAATTAACACAAAAGTTCAGGATCAGATAAATCAACTAACCTCTACCGTCAACCAGATTCTCAAAGCAGCTAAAGATACACAAATAGACACAGGCCATTTGTATGAAACATTATTGGCCAGAAATAGAATGATAATGATGGAGGTGCAAAATCTTATGCTTGCTGTAGCGCTCGCAAAGGTAAATGTTGTTAGCCCAACTATTTTAGATCACACAGACTTGAAATCCGTTTGGCTAGAGGAACCCACCAACACCCCCATAGGGGATCTTATGTCCGTGTCGTCTGTTAAAGTACTCTAATCCCCTAACGAAATAAACTTCGTCATTAAGTTTCCTAAAATTAAATTAGCGTGTAAAAAGATCACCATCTTCCCCGTCGCTCACGAGAACTTCGTCTTGCGGATGCCTAACAACATCATAGCGGAGTGTGAAGGAAAGACACACACCCTCAATGATTGCATCGCTTCTCCGGGCGCTGTATTTTGTCAATTATCATTGGAAAGCTCGTGCGCTGGTGAGCTCCATTCTGGTGGTGTGGCTCACTGCGAAATACAGCCAAGCCATCTGGGCCCTGTCACGCTGGTAGATGACGGTATACTCATAATCAACGACCGGCCAGCGAAGGTGCAAATAAACAACATCTCAGAAATGTGGGTGCGTGGTACACACCTGGGCCCTATTCCACAAAACAACTTGTCAACTTTTCACTTTGCACTTATCAATTGATATTGTACTGCAAAGTGAAAAGCGTTTCTGTTCCACAATATTCTTTGCGAATCTCACTTTGCATTGAGCATATTTTGGCAAAGACTTTACGCTCTTTCCGCTCAGTGCAAAGTCTTTGCGCTTTATTGGCAAAGTCTTTGCACTCTCTTGCAATGTGAGTGTGCAAAGTGTTCCACAAAGCGTTTTATCAACTTTGCATTTCTGTCTCATCACTTTTCACTTTGCATTGCTTTATATGAGTTGTTGAAATGAGCCGCAAAATACAAATTGAAAAAAACTTGCTGTTTTAAATGTAATAAAAGAAAAAAAAAGCATTTTATTTGCTAGTTTTCAAAACAACAGAGTAAGTATTTTTTAAATAAATAATTGTAAATTTCAAGCATATTTAAGTATACATTTCTTTGTGAAGGTTAACAAATTAGATAAACAGCAGCATGGGAGGATGTGTTAAAAAAAGCCCAATCCCTACAACTGGCGTCAGCACAAAAAACATGGACCTATGCAAGGGATAGTTTGATTGGGCTCTGGAAGAGCCGGACAATGGTAAGTACAACAATTTATTGCCTACACATAGCAAATAATTATTTTTGCATCATTTGTTGTTGCTGGAATTCTTATATTGTGCATTGTTAATAACTAACAAGCATGTTGTTGACAACAACAAAACAAAACGTCATCGTAGACATTGTTGTTGTGAGTTAACAGTGCACTCAATCAACAACTCTTGCTGATAACAACTGGTTTAACCAAAATATTACTAATTGCTATGTGTACTAGAGTGGGTCAATTTTTTTTTCGGCGAAGCGGTTATCAAAATCGTAAGCTACGATGAATTCTAAGAAAATTTGCCCAAGAAACCATGGCTTTAAAATCAAAATCGAGGTTCCGGTTTTTAACGAGAAACTTTTTGTATTTTTGTGAATTTAATTTTGTTAATTTGCAGAGTAAAAGGGATAACGCCCGAAATACTGGATCCGGAGGTGGGAAGGACAAGGTAATGGATGAAGCTGACTTGGCCATCCTCGATATTCTGGAATCAGACTCAGCTGTGGTAGAGGGTTTGAATTTGCCAGAAAGTTATGGCAACTCAGAAAATCTACCGTCAGCTGAGAATGATTCCAGAATATCTATTTCAGAAGAAACAATTGCCAATCCACCTCTAAACACAAGAAAGAGGAAGCGCTCTACCAAGTTTCCAAGTGAAACTTTGGATAGAGAGAAAAAATGCCGGATGGAGCTCCTTGAGGTTGAGGTTTACTACCGGAAACTTCAATGCCTAAAACCGGAGAGGGAGCTCCTACTTCCACCCTCTGCTATCACACTGGGAATTGCAACGGCAGAAACAGAAAATGTATCGCGTCTGTTATTTGAGGAGGTTTGATTACCAAAGGCCAATTTTTCATTTGTGTGTATTTGATTTCTAAACATTTTATTTTGAAATAATTTGTGATAAAAACAAAAAACCTCTGAAATTAATAAAATGATGTAAATAAATACAAAAATACTTCCTTTATTATTTATTCTCTGAGACCTTAATCTCAAAGCCTAAAAATGACCCAAAAAGATACAACGCTTTTGCAGTGGAAAAAGGTCATGGCCAAAACACCACTTTTATTTTAAAACAATACTATAATAGTTGGCATTAGGTAAAGTATTGTAGCAGGGAAGTAACCCTTTCCATTCCACTCTCTTGATCTATATTATTAAGGGCATCATTTTCTTCTTCAGCATTTTCATCCAATTCCTCGCTTTCATTGTCAGTGTCTTCAGTGGGTTGCATATTTTCACTACTCCTTCCGATGCTACAGGCAATATTGTGTAAGATGGCACAAACTATGACTGTCTTTCCTGCAAACTCAGGCCTCAGTCGCAAATAATTTAGACACGGGAATCTTTCTTTAAGAATGCCAAAACTATTTTCAATTATGCGGCGTGTTTTTTTGTGGCAACGATTGAAAACTTCTTCAGCAGGATTATTGGGATTTCGGCGTAATGGTGGTATCAACCAGTTTTTCAATCCATAACCACTATCACCTAAAACAACAGCATCCCGAAATGGTCTCCATCCATTGTCAAATCTTTGACTTACAGCCGAATTCCGTAGCACCCTTGAGTCATGAACGCTGCCCGGCCAACTTGCATTTACACTGTAAAATGTGTAGTCTGGCCCACATATCATCATCACATTCAATGAGTGGTTTCCATGCCGGTCAACATATCCTTCTTCGTGTAATGGAGGCGCATCAATTTCAATGATTGTGCCATCAACGCAACCACACACAGAAGGGAATCCACCCATCAGAAAAAACTTTTCAGCAATACCACTGACATCATCGGGCCATCGCACTGTTTTTGAAATAAAACGTCTATTATAATGTCGACAACTATATGGATGGTTCTGCAAACTGTGGATTTTGCAACACCATGCAAAGCTGCAACTCCATGGTACTGGCAACCATTTCCGAGCCAATGCAGGCACAGTAGCAGTTGATTTTCAGCCGACAAAGCATGACTGCGCTGTGTATTGTGCTCTAATTTTTGTCCAACATTATTTAAAAGAAAATCCAACTGGATTGGATTTAAACGGAAGCACTCTTTAAAATTGAAATTTTGTAGTCCAAAAAATTAATTCGGTCTCTATAATTTCTAGCCTCAACCGCGTCTTCACTATTGTCGAACAAAAACTCACGTCTTAACATTTTGAAAGCTTGACTAGTTATGATAATATGAATTTGCAAAGCGATTATTTACCTTGCAAATTTTTGACAAACTCATCAAATTTTGCTTTGCAAAAATAGAGTTTACAGTTTTTGTGGAACGGAACAGCATAATTATATGCAAAGTCTTTGCGAATTACACTTTTCAATATAAGCTTTGCACTTTGCACAAGAGAACGTACGTGGAACAGAAATTACAAAGAGAAGATAAAAATTGCAAAGGCTTTGCAAATTACACTTATCAATTTCAACTTATCACTTATCAAATTTCATAGTTCTGTGGAACAGAAAGCTTTGCAAATTGACGAAAAATTTGCAAAGTACAAAGTGAAAAGTTGATAAGTTGTTTTGTGGAATAGGGCCCAGATCACCTTTAATAAATGGGACAATAACATACAGAATAGAGTCCCCGGAATCGCTAACTCTCCTCTGTTAAACATCACGGCCAGCTACGATGTCCTCAGTCTCCCTTATCTTCATCGTTTAAATGAACATAATCTGGAGGCAATCCAACAGTTTAAGGAAGAGATCGATGTTGACCGGTTGTATCGTCTAGCATTTATCGTCGGAGCATTATGCTGCGCAATCATCTGCGTGGGACTTGTAGTTTGGCGGATTGTCAAGGCAAGGAAATCTGCGGGCCAAGTGAGGGAGGTGATTGCTAAACTTGGGTTGGCCGAGGGCGGCCTCAAACTTGAAAGGGGAGGAGTTAACTAAAGTCAACGAATGCTAGGCTATTGACTGCTGAATAAGCATTGGGGCGGATGTCGTTGCATAGAAAGCAAACACAGCATATTTGCGTGGCCGCTATGAAAGGAATTGCGAAACTTTATGTTTCGCTTTTCGGTAGCTTAAGCATATGTAGAAATGTAAAATTCAGTTTGATAATTGCGAGCGACTGAACACCATCGTTCTTCGCTATAATAAAGCTTTCATTTAAAACTCAATAAGAAATATAATAATTTATACATCAAACGGTCGAAGAAACCTTTAAATAAAATATCGTCTGCATTAGCTTATATTAGAATCCTTAACGGGACCGGCAGGCCTAAGACTTGATCGAGGGAGAACACTGAGGAGCACCTCTGTAACGATGTATTCCTTCATGAGAATATGGGTTCTATAAATATGAACTGTATCAGGCGGCCCTGTGGCAAAGTGTGCAGCGGTGTGTAGTATTCTTTTGGAAATTCTTCCAGAATTTGTCCTTTATTGCTTTTTCGGCTATGGCAGTAAACCTGCATATTACATCGACCGTTTGTCTACGTTCTCGAAATCATATTGGTTAGCCTAAAGTTGGTGGAATTTTTTAAATTTTTGGTTCATCAGTGAGCTTTCGACCCTATAAAAAACGTTACATCCTATATTAAAACTATTTCTATATTCTAAAACAAGATACTAAGACTTTTAAAGAAATTTTTCCTACACGCTGTTAATAGAAAGAGTGAAAAAGTTAGATTTTTGGTTAAATTTGCAAATTTTGACAAACGCACAAAAAATAGAATAACAAAAAAAACTACTTACTACCATACAACCGATGGTTCAGATATTGCATTTTACATCATAACCCCTCCGTTTAAGCAACTATACACGCTATTCACAAATATTAGTCATAGTTAGTTATATAGCGGTGAAAATCATTAAATTTGGAGAAATATTACGTAAAGCTCCCATACAACGCATAGTTCAGATATTGCATTTTGCACCTTAACTCCTTCATTCTTTTAGCTAAAGGCTTGAAATTTTGAACAGATATCAGTAGTGCGATTCACTAACTCTTAACAATTCAATATGTCGAGTTGTTAGTTAACAATGTTTGCGGTTTGCAACAGCTGACTTTTACTATTTATTTAAATTGATAAAAAGTGGCACAAATAGCATCGAAGTGTCAAAATTTACGAAAAACACAAAAAGGAATGCAAAAGAATAAAACTTTGCCAATCATCCGGCCAATAGTTGGAGCATTGGAGCGCAAATTCAGCAAACCAAAGGCAAGTATACTTAATTAAATTTATTAAATAGATTATTTACTTTTCTATTTTCAGAATGGCCTCAACAAGCCCAGCAGCAAAGGGATGATGGATTTCTTTTAAGTGAATCCGGGGCTAGACAGCAGAAAGTTTCATCGGCTCTATGGCAGGATGGAGCTAGAAAATATGTGAGAGGAGATGGCGATGGTCAAGCTTAACGCCATCGGAGGTGCAGAAAAGTCCGCCGAACAATGGCGCACGGTAAGTAATAACCCCATTGGGTTTGAATGTACCCACAAGAAGCTGTGCGGTGGTGGCAAATGTGCATTGTGCTTGGAATTGTGAAAAATTAACCCGCGTGTGTATAAATAAATTCATGACTTTCATTAATAGATGTGTTAGAATATTTGTAAAATAAATATCTTGTTTGTGTAGATAACCAAGTGCATATTACGAAGCCAATTCCATGTATAGCCACTACGCACAGACGTTCTTTGTATATATGTATGTAGAATTATACCTGTTTATTTCATTGTTTTTTTTCTCTTCTAACATATGTAGGTTTGACACGATTTAAAAAGTAGGACGAGTGTCCGAGTGCGCGACCGGAAAATGCAGCAGTCTTTAACCAGCAACAGGCCCTTAAAGTAGCCACCCTTAACGCAGCTGGATGAGCGGGTGCTGGAATTGATAGGAAGCCAGTATTTAGAGGGCCTCTCTGTGACAGAAAGCTTGCCAATGCAATATAAATAATAATAAATAAGGTTTATAAAATGTGTCTATTTATGTTTCAAATGCGTATATTTCACTTATATACCCATATATATGTACATATGTACATTTAACATTCATTGTTTTAATAAAATATGTATATACGTTTTTAATAAAACAGTCATGTTAATTTAATCGATTTAGTTAAAAGATGGAACTACAAATTTATAATAATAAAATAAAAAACATGTAAGTATATGAAAATAAATTAACTATCGCGTTTCTTAACAACACAAAACTATATGGCGCTAGCTTAACAACACAGCTGATTTTGCAATAACGTATGCATGTTGTCAAAAAAAGAGTTACTGAATAGCAGTATTGTTAACTTATGTTGTTTAGCTGATTTGGCAACTTCCAGTGTTGTTAAAAAAGTTACTGAATCGCGCTAAAGTTATTGTAGGCAATACTGGTATATTTACAGTGAAAATTATTTAGAACAGATATATGAAACAATTCCTCCATTTATGAAAGGTATGAAGCCTTCGGCTTTTTTACTTGTGTTATCTCATTATGAAGAAGCGATGCTTTATTTTTTGTTGTTGTTGAAGTTTCCAACATGGTAGGAATCTACTGAATATTGGAACGAATTTCAGTCGTCCATTGTCAAGTTTGGTTTTAAGGCTGTTTTTTTCCATGAGTACTAATTGAAACATATTGACTGACTACCAAGTTCTTATTTTCTGTGCTAATTAAATGTTTTTTAGCAACGAGCAGTGGCAACAAGATTTAAACTATTTGAGAAACTGTGCACCCATTATGGGGAAATTTTATCGTATTTAAATCAAAATTTTGAGGAGACGTTCTTGACTCAGTAATAGGTTTTGCTTTATGTTTTTGTTGGTGGTCTCATGCACGTCATTGGTAATGAGGTTTACTAAGATAAAGCTTTTATTTCTGCTTCAGCTCCCAGTAGATTTCCGCGGATACATTGGACGTACTTTAATTTCTTCTTGACTCACCTCTGCAAAAAATGAATTCATCAGAATATCTTATAACATTTATATTTTCCGCCTTTGGAAAAAGTGTAAACATTTCCTAAGTGCCTCCCACATGCTCACATTGGTAACTACAGCTTATGCATTTGTGCATGTACAAGTATGTGAAAGCCCATGGTTGCCATCTTTCGATTTTCTAAAAACACTTAAACTTTTATAAACTATATTTGTTATTGTTTGGCCGTATAAATATTTAATTTTTAATTGCTTACGAGCATTAAAGCCGATTAGAACTTCGACCGCTTTGAGTATTGTTCTCCCAATAATTTTTCCCAAAAACTAATCGGCGTTGATTAAGTGATCCAACGAGGTCATTATTGCTGACGAGCGTGTCCACCTGCGGCAGGCAGATATGAGTAACCCCCGAATCAGGGACCTAAGTATTTAGATCCTAAGTACGAGTATATTCGATAAGTACAGCGGGGTCAAGTGGGAAGCACATCTGAAGTCCTGCAACCTTTGGATCGAAGTCGTCAAACTATGTTCGCCCGTTATATCCCTGCCAAATCCGACGAGGAACTCTTTTAGTTTGCAATTTATGCTGCATCCTTCCGGACAAGCCTAAGTGACCAAGGACATTCTGAAAAAAATTGGCCGACGACAGTACTGTTAAAGCCAAAGGTTTCAAACTTGATGACGGTATCCCTCATCTGGAAATTGAACGTGGTGGTCCTACATCTGAAACATAAATCTACTCTTGTTGCTTTCTTTTACCAGTAGCAAAGACACTGGAGGCACTACTGATGCAAAACTTCAACCACAATGTGATCGGGACGAATCACAAACATGGCTTCCAGATATTGCACAGCGATACGTCGCACTTAATGCCAGAAGCACTAATATAATCCGCGGCCCTAACGGCCAGCCACACAACTCTCCTTAAGAACGGGAGACCTCATCTCTCCTAGTGGCGATGGTCCGTGAATTATACGAGTTGTAATTGGTCGTCGGTAAGTTAAGGAATGCAACCGCTTTCCCACCAAAACTGCTGACAACAATAAAGTCAACTATTCAACAACAACTAAAGCTACCACACAGAATTAAGGAATGCAATTTATTGCTTCCAAAACTGCTGACGACCATAATATCAACCGTTCAGATGATCTGACATCGGATGCATCCGCATAAATGTCTCACACTTACAATCAACACTCCAAATACTTTTTGCAAATAATATAAAGTAAAACAGCTTCCTGGAATTGCAGCAGCAGCAACAACAACCGACAGCAGCTTAGGTTAGAATAAGAATTGAATTATTAAATAAAGACAGACTCAATTTGGAGTTGGAACTCACAAGTACACACCGCGAGTTTCATTGGCGCCCGAGCAGGGACCACAGTAATAAAAAATTAACCATCGATCGGAAAAGGACTTGGCTATCCTTAAGATCAAATTTTTTATAAATGCATTAAAAAGTATCCTTGAAATAAAATAAGGAGAACTAGAGCAATAAGTGTTAATTCATATTTTGCTGTGTGCCTACGATCAACTAACCAAAATATTAAAGGATACCTAACAAACAGTTCGGGACTAAGCAATCAAGTTAGCTGATATCTGGACAAAAAGAACCTCCAAACGACAAAGGAGCTCTACCAGGAATCAGAACAATCAAGTATCCTACTAACCGGAGAAAAAGTAAAGTAATTAATTTTAAGTGAATACAATTTCAAACGAATTATTTAAAAACGGAATTAGAGCAGTTGAGACTGTAATTAAGAAATTTGACCAGCACTCATAATGTAACAGAATTTGAAACACAAAATATTGTAGAAACAGTTCAATGTAATGAGACTTTGGATATTATAAAGTCTTTACCCGAATTCAATGGCAAAGACTACGTGAGTTGGAGAGAAGCAGCTCATAATACTATTTCACTATACGCGAAGGGAAGTAGGAAATATTTTGCGGTAATAAAATTACACAAGTAGCAAATGATATTCTTACAAATCATGTCACAGTCCTTAATTTCGAGGCAATTATAAGCCGTTTAGATTTTGCTTATGCCATCTGCACATTTTGGAACAGGAACTAAATCTAATAAGACAAACTAATTTGAACTTAGTAGATTACTATAATAAAGTGATTTCTCAATTGACACTCATGATAAATAAAACTATAATGACTTACGGGAATAATTCAGAAATAACTAAATAATATAACAAATAATATTATAATGGCTATTAACCCATCAGATCAGGGACCTAAAATAACTGTTATGATGTTCTCAAAAAGTTTAAAAGTCAAAGCCTTAAAATGTTCGTAGAAGGAAATGGTTGATATCCTTAAAACAAAATATTATAAGAGAAAGCAGGAGTCCTTATAATTCACCCATATGGGTCGTTCCCAAGAAAGGTTCCAATGAAGACGGAACATCAAAAATGAGGATGGTTATTGATTATAAAAGTTGAACGAGAAGACGATAGCAGACAAATATCCCATACCCGATTGCAATGTAATACTTTCCAATTTAGGGAAAGCGAAAGTTTTCTCTCCTGTAGATTTAGAATCTGGTTTCCATTAAATACCAAACCAGAAGACATTGAAAAAACAGCATTTTCCGTGAACAATGGCAAGTTCGAATATATTCGAATGCCTTTTGGATTACGGAATGCGCCTTCAGTATTCCAAAGAGCTATGGATAATATCCTTCGCCAATACGTTGGAAATTTTTTCACGTCTATAAAGACGATATCATAGTTTACTCTAGCAACGCTGACGAGCACTATGAACATTTATTTAAAATAATAAATACATTGCAAAAAGCACATATGAAAACATCACTTGAGAAATCAGAATTTTTCAAGTCAAGTGTAGAATTTTTGGGCTACCATAATACTATTACAACAGATGGAAAGAAGTTTCTTAGGGATGACTGGCTATTATAAGAAGTTTGTGTATATGTATGCCCACATAACAAAGCCGTTAACTAAGTATTTAGCAGGAGAAAACGGAAGAGTTTCCTAAAATCGGCCGCAAAAAGTTGAAATCAAATTAGATGACGAAGCATTAAATGCAGTAGAGAAACTGAAAAATGAATTAATTCAACAAGTCGAATTGACACAACCAAATTTTAAGAAAACATTTATATTGACAACTGACGCATCCAATGAAGCCATTGGAGCTGTACTCTCACAAGATAATAAACTCATAATGTTCATTTCAAAAACCCTTAACAAAACAGAGCAGAATTACGCTACGAACAAAAAGGAATTGTATGCAATTGTATGGGCTTTACAAAACTACTTATACGGAGTGGCGGATTTAGAAATTCATACTGACCACCAGCCCCTAACATTCGCAGTATCAGCGAGAAACCCAAATTCCTAAATGAAAAGGTGGCATGCCTTGATAGAGGAATATGCAACTAAAATTATATACAAACCAGAAAATACAAATCATGTAGCAGATGCTCTTTCTAGGCAATTTTTAAATAATAATAATTTAGAAAAAAGAAACAATGAACCAACTGAAACTGCATATTCAGCAGAAAGTTTAGATATTTTTCATATTAAAATAATTAACAAAGCTCTAAACTTGTTTCCACAACAAATAGTGTTGAATAAGGATAGTTCAAATGACCATTATAGAACGAAAAGTTTTAATTCGTTCCGACATCATATAAAAATAAAGACCTGGAATTTTTAAAAGAAATTATATCAGAGCGATTAAATAAGAACATATTAGCAGTAATAGCAATGGATGTAATAAACGAAGGTGACCAAGAGAAGATTGTGAGACAAACTCACACAAGGGCACATAGAAACTATAAGTAGAATATCAAACAAATATTTAAGGACTACTATTGGAATGTAATGAAGAAAAATTTCAAACAAAATATTAAAAACTGCGATATAAGTATGCAATGAAAATAAGTACCTACTAAGCAAATCCCGATTGGTGAGGCACCAATTCCAAACATGGAAGGGGAACAAATTCACATTGATATATTATTTGCGCTTTACTTAAAATTATTAACTTTAATAGACGCATACTCAAAATTTTTGGTAATTAAACACATCGATGATAAAACAAAACTACAAGATAAAGTATAAGAAGCTTTACAGAGCTTCCCAGGAGTAAAGAGAATAACTTGCGATAACGAACTGGGATTTAGTTCAGCACAATTTAAATCTTTTGCAAAGCGAATGAAAATACAAATTAAATATTGCGACCCTAAACATGCAACAACTAATGGACAAATAGAAAAAGTTCACTCTACGGTAATAGAAATCGCTAAATGTATTAGGGAGGAGTTTGAAATAGTAAATGATATGGAAGTCAAAATTAAGGCTGCACAATCCTATAATCAAACAATACACTCAGTAACTGACAAAAAGCCTTTCGAAATTCTTTATAATAAAGTTAAACATGGCGATTTGGCTAACAAGCTAAAAGACGCACAAGTAAGGAGATTGAATGGTACAAATAAAAATAGACAAATGGGGACGTTTAATGAAAATGAAATAATATTCTACAAAGATAATCAATATCAAAGTAGACTAAAACCTAGGTATAAAAAACAAGTAGTCAAAGAGGATTTAGGAAATAAAATAATGATTAAAAATAAAAACAGAATAATACATACAGATAATATCAAATCTTAAAATCCTCTAGGTCGCAATGATGCACCTCATCATTGTTTTAATGGCGATCCCTTTGATCACAGCACAAATTGAAACCATTTGAAGCTAGACAAATTGAAATTAGTTGAAAGATACGACAGAATTACCTATTTAATTAACAAAACAATGAATAAACAACAAGTTGACAATTTAGAAGCATTAGTACTTAAAGAAATGGAACCTTATTTAATCATGATGGCTAAAATAAAGCACATACGAACTCAGATAGATACACTTACCCCACATCATAGAATTCAAAAAAGAGGATTGTTTAATTTCTTTGGAACTGGGATGAAATATATTTATGGCACAATGGATGATGAAGATCGGCAAGAAATAGAAGAGAAATTGAAAGTAAACACAGTGAACGCCCATAATGCAATTAAAAAAATCTATCTTCAGAAGAATATTAAACCTATAAACATCGTAAACCTCTCCCAGTGCAATTATTGCCAAACCTAGTCAGATTAATTAATGTAGGAATCATGAAGAACCCAAGATGGAAGAAATTCATTTTAGAAGTATTGAAAATATTCAGCAAATTATAGAACTCAGATATGAAGCAAATAAAAGCAAAATAACAAATTATAGTCTAATGGCGATTATAAGTTTAATAATAGCAATAAAAATAACTTGTAAATGTTGATGTAAGAAAACCAAAGTTAAAGTTAACGTCAAACAAATTCCGATACAAAAACCAGCAATGTCCATTGAACAAATGATAGAAAGAATCAATTACTACTCGTCTTTGAATCGGGACGATTCATCGAACAAAGGGGGGAGTTAAGGAATGCAACCGCTTTCCCACCAAAACTGCTGACAACAATAAAGTCAACTATTCAACTTATGAACAACTTAGGCTACCACACAGAATTAAGGAATGTAATTGTTTGCTACCAAAACTGCTGACGACCATAATATCAACCGTTCAGATGATCTGACATCGGATGCATCAGCATAAATGTCTCACACTTACAATCAACACTCCAAATACATTTTGCAAATAATATAAAGTAAAACAGCTTCCTGGAATTGCAGCTGCAGCCACAACAACCGACAGCAACTTAGGTTAGAATAAGAATTGAATTATTAAATAAAGACAGACTCAATTTGGAGTTGGAACTCACAAGTACACACCGCGAGTTTAAATCGGCATGTTTCGAAGACTTAACAGGGCACAGTTAAACAGGGATAACACAGGAAAGGTTTCTACCCATTTGTATTTATCTTATAAATCTCGAATCTCCCTCCACCGTTAGAGAGAGTTTAATTCGGCTATCGGTAGTGTAATTGATGACATGTGTTGAAGCTTATTGGCCAAGGTTGCTTAGATCTTTACTTTCACAGTGACCTGTTTTACTTCTTAAATGAAAAAGGTCGGACTGAACTTGAACTTTCCCGTCGACGGTGTCCAAATTCCATTTGTTAATCCATTGTTAATCTCCTGGGAGTCCTTAACTATGCTCACCAAAATAAAACGCCAAGAACTAGGCGAGCCTGCAGACCTATCGAAACGCCGGACGGATACTCGCCAGGTCGTCTGCTGCCAGTAAAGGAGCACAATTTCATTCTCATAAAGCTATTTCTGCTGGGCTGTCATCGACATGGGCACCTCAGGTACATTAGAGAGCATCAATACCAACTGACAGTCGAGGTCCATGCATAAATAAGGCAATTTGACACTCGATGACGTATAAACACTGCCTAAGTAATAATCACTGGTAGTTTTTCGAGTCCCAACTTCTTTGTTGCGTCAAAGGCGTCCAACCAACTATAGGAGCTCCAACTGCCTCTAAACGACAACAAATACAACTAGGTCCGTAAAGGAATCTATGAATGAAATTGAATTGATAGTGGCTTAATAGAAACGGGAAAGACTTTAGATAAATGAGTAAAATTTGAAGTCAGATACTGCAATCATAGAAAAGAAAGCTATTTTTGAGAATCAATCAAAACTGATCTAGCGTCGATTAGTTAATTAGAATGAAAATTGAGTTTACTAATTTTAAATACAACTTTTATAAAAAACTAAATAACGGAGTAAAATTTCGAGGAAAAATATGTGTTTTATCCGATTTTTGAAGACTCTACTGCGTGTCAAGCTGAACCTTTATTGGTTTTGGAGGTGGTGTGATGTTTACGTGTCGCAATTACATTTTTAATGCACACATATGTAGTTATGTATGTTCCTGATTAGTGGTGCTTTGCAAAACAATGCAATGAAGAAGCTACTCGAACGATGCGGGCGGTGTTGAAAGTGTCGAGTGCATACAGTTACAGACACATACATAAATGGTAGAAAATCATATAGTCACTTAGTTTTTAGTGCAAGTTAAACTCTGTTTGCGTTTAAACTAAGTTCAAACTCCGTATGTACTTTTTCAGTCAACTTTAAACGGAGTTTAAACTAAGTTTAAACGACCCATATGGCACGGTTAAACTTAGTTTAATTTATGAGCTGATTGCTGAGTACTTTGATTTAATTGCAACAAATTTAATTGATCGCAAGGAAACAAAGTTTACATTAAAACTGAAGTTAACTAAACTTAGTTTAAATTAAGTTTATACCAGCACTGAATAACTGACCCTTAAAATTGGTTATAATCTAAAATTTTTGCGTCCACATGGAACCGCACACCTGCGAAGCCCAAAATGTCATATTTTGTTTTGCTTATTGTTTACCGTTAGCTAAGCCGAAGGCAGGTATAAATAAAAGATTTTTAGGGAAATTATTCTATATTAATGAGATTGACTGCTACATTAATGTTTGTGCGAAGTTTTAAGTATTTAGCTGATTAAATAAAGGAGTTTTGGTCATCTTCCCCGTCTCCACGAATGAATTGCGAATCAGGCGTTGTTTAAAAACGAACTGTGTTTTATTGCATTTTGTCTTGTGCTTAAATTCTAATTCTTATTCGACACTACATCGTACAGTATTTTTACCAATGTTAACATCGACGTACTTATGTACATTATGTACCGTTGAGCGTATTTAAGTTTGTACGAACGCTGAGAGGGTGGTTAGCAACTGAACAGATAATATACATACATATGTATGTTAGTACATATGTAAGTTAAGCATATTATAGCATTGAAACATGTACATACATATTAACTACACAGTTATGTCCCAAAATGCATCATCTGAACAATCGGTTATATGGGAGCGATATCTCATATTTATACGATCTTAATGATTTTCACTACTAAAATAGTTCTAAATATAACTATTATTTGTACAAAATTGCAAGACCTTAGCTGCTTAACTGGAGGGGTTTTCGTGCTTAATGGAATATTTGAACAATCAGTTGTATGGGAGCTATATGTGATATTTCTTTGATATATATGATTTTCATGAAAGAGTTAAGAAGCAAAATATAATATCTCAACATACGGCTACTATATACGTTATCGTAGTCGGACCTGGCCGATTCCGACAAATGTCTAATAAATTAAAAAAATGCACCTGACTGCCAAGTTTTATTCAAATAGCACAAAATTTCTAGGAATAGTTTGCTTTCAAAGAGACGGACAGACTGACGTACATGGCTCAGCTCATCATCCTGATCATTTCGGTATAATTTTTGATGGCTCTAACTCTGATACCTACAAACATGGAAGGTATAAAATGGATCTAAAAAACACTCCTCAACTCAAAAAAATCGTTTCAGGAAGTGGCGGAAATTGTTAAAATTTTGAATATAAAGTTTAAAAAATTTATAATGAAATTAATTCATGCGCGGAAACCCTCGAGTTATTGGCCAAAGACAAAACTCGGAAACATAAGCATTGGAAGACAGATGCACGTGCGGTGCTGCTATTGTAAGACTAGAAAAAATGAACTATATAACAAGGAAGAAGCCACTGCTACAAAAAAAAAAATATTTCAAGGCGATTAACCTTCCGGCAAAGGTCTAATAAATTATAAAAAGACACCTGAGTGCCAAGTTGTATTCAAATAGCTCAAAAATTCAGGGAATAGTTTGCGTTCAAAGAGACGGACAGACTGACGAACATGGCTCAGCTTATCATCCTGATCATTTCGGTAAAATTTTTGATGGCTCTAACTCTGATACTTACAAACATCGGACCAAACTTATTATACCATTTCCGTTGAAGGTATACAAAGGATCTGAAAAACACTCCTCAACTTAAAAAAATCGTTTCAGGAAGTGGCGGAAATTAATAAAATTTTGAATATAAAGTTTAAAAAGTTCATAATGAAATAAATTCATGCGCTGAAACCCTCGAATTACACAGGTCTGCAACAAAAATGCTGTCTGAATATATCCAACTGATTTCTATGTATTTTGGTGTTCTGAAAACTAAAAAAATTCTCAAAAAATTCCAGGTTATTTTTCAAAACGCAAAATTTTATTATAAAAAAGGATTTTTTTGGGCTAACTTGGAGCCATTAATAATAGGTATAATTTTATTTTGATTACTGTTTTCAAATGTTTACCATAACTAATTTCTAAATAAAGAACTTACTTTTGTCGCGAGTGTCTTCCTCCTGGTTTAGATATCGTGAGAAGCACTTTACTTCCTACTTTGCCCAAGAGGACGAGTTGGTTTATTGTACCAATATTGAAGGTTTGATGCATACATTTAAGATCTCATACGACGCAGCAGAGTGGGGTATTTTCATAGATTCTTCAAAGAATCAATTACTACTCGTCTTTGAATCGGGACGATTCATCGAACAAAGGGGGGAGTTAAGGAATGCAACCGCTTTCCCACCAAAACTGCTGACAACAATAAAGTCAACTATTCAACTTATGAACAACTTAGGCTACCACACAGAATTAAGGAATGTAATTGTTTGCTACCAAAACTGCTGACGACCATAATATCAACCGTTCAGATGATCTGACATCGGATGCATCAGCATAAATGTCTCACACTTAAATCAACACTCCAAATACATTTTGCAAATAATATAAAGTAAAACAGCTTCCTGGAATTGCAGCTGCAGCCACAACAACCGACAGCAACTTAGGTTAGAATAAGAATTGAATTATTAAATAAAGACAGACTCAATTTGGAGTTGGAACTCACAAGTACACACCGCGAGTTTAAATCGGCATGTTTCGAAGACTTAACAGGGCACAGTTAAACAGGGATAACACAGGAAAGGTTTCTACCCATTTGTATTTATCTTATAAATCTCGAATCTCCCTCCACCGTTAGAGGGAGTTTAATTCGGCTATCGGTAGTGTAATTGATGACATGTGTTGAAGCTTATTGGGCAAGGTTGCTTAGATCTTTACTTTCACAGTGACCTGTTTTACTTCTTAAATGAAAAAGGTCGGACTGAACTTAAACTTTCCCGTCGACGGTGTCCAAATTCCATTTGTTAATCCATTGTTAATCTCCTGGGAGTCCTTAACTATGCTCACCAAAATAAAACGCCAAGAACTAGGCGAGCCTGCAGACCTATCGAAACGCCGGACGGATACTCGCCAGGTCGTCTGCTGCCAGTAAAGGAGCACAATTTCATTCTCATAAAGCTATTTCTGCTGGGCTGTCATCGACATGGGCACCTCAGGTACATTAGAGAGCATCAATACCAACTGACAGTCGAGGTCCATGCATAAATAAGGCAATTTGACACTCGATGACGTATAAACACTGCCTAAGTAATAATCACTGGTAGTTTTTCGAGTCCCAACTTCTTTGTTGCGTCAAAGGCGTCCAACCAACTATAGGAGCTCCAACTGCCTCTAAACGACAACAAATACAACTAGGTCCGTAAAGGAATCTATGAATGAAATTGAATTGATAGTGGCTTAATAGAAACGGGAAAGACTTTAGATAAATGAGTAAAATTTGAAGTCAGATACTGCAATCATAGAAAAGAAAGCTATTTTTGAGAATCAATCAAAACTGATCTAGCGTCGATTAGTTAATTAGAATGAAAATTGAGTTTACTAATTTTAAATACAACTTTTATAAAAAACTAAATAAGGTAGTAAAATTTCGAGGAAAAATATGTGTTTTATCCGATTTTTGAAGACTCTACTGCGTGTCAAGCTGAACCTTTATTGATTTTGGAGGTGGTGTGATGTTTACGTGTTGCAATTACATTTTTAATGCACACATAGTTATGTATGTTCCTGATTAGTGGTGCTTTGCAAAACAATGCAATGAAGAAGCTACTCGAACGATGCGGGCGGTGTTGAAAGTGTCGAGTGCATACAGTTACAGACACATAAATGGTAGAAAATCATATAGTCACTTAGTTTTTAGTGCAAGTTAAACTCTGTTTGCGTTTAAACTAAGTTCAAACTCCGTATGTACTTTTTCAGTCAACTTTAAACGGAGTTTAAACTGAGTTTAAACGACCCATATGGCACGGTTAAACTTAGTTTAATTTATGAGCTGATTGCTGAGTACTTTGATTTAATTGCAACAAATTTAATTGATCGCAAGGAAACAAAGTTTACATTAAAACTGAAGTTAACTAAACTTAGTTTAAATTAAGTTTATACCAGCACTGAATAACTGACCCTTAAAATTGGTTATAATCTAAAATTGTTGCGTCCACATGGCACCGCACACCTGCGAAGCCCAAAATGTCATATTTTGTTTTGCTTATTGTTTACCGTTAGCTAAGCCGAAGGCAGGTATAAATAAAAGATTTTTAGGGAAATTATTCTATATTAATGAGATTGACTGCTACATTAATGTTTGTGCGAAGTTTTAAGTATTTAGCTGATTAAATAAAGGAGTTTTGGTCATCTTCCCCGTCTCCACGAATGAATTGCGAAGCAGGCGTTGTTTAAAAACGAACTGTGTTTTATTGCATTTTGTCTTGTGCTTAAATTCTAATTCTTATTCGACACTACATCGTACAGTATTTTTACCAATGTTAACATCGACGTACTTATGTACATTATGTACCGTTGAGCGTATTTAAGTTTGTACGAACGCTGAGAGGGTGGTTAGCAACTGAACAGATAATATACATACATATGTATGTTAGTACATATGTAAGTTAAGCATATTATAGCATTGAAACATGTACATACATATTAACTACACAGTTATGTCCCAAAATGCATCATCTGAACAATCGGTTATATGGGAGCGATATCTCATATTTATACGATCTTAATGATTTTCACTACTAAAATAGTTCTAAATATAACTATTATTTGTACAAAATTGCAAGACCTTAGCTGCTTAACTGGAGGGGTTTTCGTGCTTAATGGAATATTTGAACAATCAGTTGTATGGGAGCTATATGTGATATTTCTTTGATATATATGATTTTCATGAAAGAGTTAAGAAGCAAAATATAATATCTCAACATACGGCTACTATATACGTTATCGTAGTCGGACCTGGCCGATTCCGACAAATGTCTAATAAATTAAAAAAATGCACCTGACTGCCAAGTTTTATTCAAATAGCACAAAATTTCTAGGAATAGTTTGCTTTCAAAGAGACGGACAGACTGACGTACATGGCTCAGCTCATCATCCTGATCATTTCGGTATAATTTTTGATGGCTCTAACTCTGATACCTACAAACATGGAAGGTATAAAATGGATCTAAAAAACACTCCTCAACTCAAAAAAATCGTTTCAGGAAGTGGCGGAAATTGTTAAAATTTTGAATATAAAGTTTAAAAAATTTATAATGAAATTAATTCATGCGCGGAAACCCTCGAGTTATTGGCCAAAGACAAAACTCGGAAACATAAGCATTGGAAGACAGATGCACGTGCGGTGCTGCTATTGTAAGACTAGAAAAAATGAACTATATAACAAGGAAGAAGCCACTGCTACAAAAAAAAAAATATTTCAAGGCGATTAACCTTCCGGCAAAGGTCTAATAAATTATAAAAAGACACCTGAGTGCCAAGTTGTATTCAAATAGCTCAAAAATTCAGGGAATAGTTTGCGTTCAAAGAGACGGACAGACTGACGAACATGGCTCAGCTTATCATCCTGATCATTTCGGTAAAATTTTTGATGGCTCTAACTCTGATACTTACAAACATCGGACCAAACTTATTATACCATTTCCGTTGAAGGTATACAAAGGATCTGAAAAACACTCCTCAACTTAAAAAAATCGTTTCAGGAAGTGGCGGAAATTAATAAAATTTTGAATATAAAGTTTAAAAAGTTCATAATGAAATAAATTCATGCGCTGAAACCCTCGAATTACACAGGTCTGCAACAAAAATGCTGTCTGAATATATCCAACTGATTTCTATGTATTTTGGTGTTCTGAAAACTAAAAAAATTCTCAAAAAATTCCAGGTTATTTTTCAAAACGCAAAATTTTATTATAAAAAAGGATTTTGGGCTAACTTGGAGCCATTAATAATAGGTATAATTTTATTTTGATTACTGTTTTCAAATGTTTACCATAACTAATTTCTAAATAAAGAACTTACTTTTGTCGCGAGTGTCTTCCTCCTGGTTTAGATATCGTGAGAAGCACTTTACTTCCTACTTTGCCCAAGAGGACGAGTTGGTTTATTGTACCAATATTGAAGGTTTGATGCATACATTTAAGATCTCATACGACGCAGCAGAGTGGGGTATTTTCATAGATTCTTCAAAGAATCAATTACTACTCGTCTTTGAATCGGGACGATTCATCGAACAAAGGGGGGAGTTAAGGAATGCAACCGCTTTCCCACCAAAACTGCTGACAACAATAAAGTCAACTATTCAACTTATGAACAACTTAGGCTACCACACAGAATTAAGGAATGTAATTGTTTGCTACCAAAACTGCTGACGACCATAATATCAACCGTTCAGATGATCTGACATCGGATGCATCAGCATAAATGTCTCACACTTAAATCAACACTCCAAATACATTTTGCAAATAATATAAAGTAAAACAGCTTCCTGGAATTGCAGCTGCAGCCACAACAACCGACAGCAACTTAGGTTAGAATAAGAATTGAATTATTAAATAAAGACAGACTCAATTTGGAGTTGGAACTCACAAGTACACACCGCGAGTTTAAATCGGCATGTTTCGAAGACTTAACAGGGCACAGTTAAACAGGGATAACACAGGAAAGGTTTCTACCCATTTGTATTTATCTTATAAATCTCGAATCTCCCTCCACCGTTAGAGGGAGTTTAATTCGGCTATCGGTAGTGTAATTGATGACATGTGTTGAAGCTTATTGGGCAAGGTTGCTTAGATCTTTACTTTCACAGTGACCTGTTTTACTTCTTAAATGAAAAAGGTCGGACTGAACTTAAACTTTCCCGTCGACGGTGTCCAAATTCCATTTGTTAATCCATTGTTAATCTCCTGGGAGTCCTTAACTATGCTCACCAAAATAAAACGCCAAGAACTAGGCGAGCCTGCAGACCTATCGAAACGCCGGACGGATACTCGCCAGGTCGTCTGCTGCCAGTAAAGGAGCACAATTTCATTCTCATAAAGCTATTTCTGCTGGGCTGTCATCGACATGGGCACCTCAGGTACATTAGAGAGCATCAATACCAACTGACAGTCGAGGTCCATGCATAAATAAGGCAATTTGACACTCGATGACGTATAAACACTGCCTAAGTAATAATCACTGGTAGTTTTTCGAGTCCCAACTTCTTTGTTGCGTCAAAGGCGTCCAACCAACTATAGGAGCTCCAACTGCCTCTAAACGACAACAAATACAACTAGGTCCGTAAAGGAATCTATGAATGAAATTGAATTGATAGTGGCTTAATAGAAACGGGAAAGACTTTAGATAAATGAGTAAAATTTGAAGTCAGATACTGCAATCATAGAAAAGAAAGCTATTTTTGAGAATCAATCAAAACTGATCTAGCGTCGATTAGTTAATTAGAATGAAAATTGAGTTTACTAATTTTAAATACAACTTTTATAAAAAACTAAATAAGGTAGTAAAATTTCGAGGAAAAATATGTGTTTTATCCGATTTTTGAAGACTCTACTGCGTGTCAAGCTGAACCTTTATTGATTTTGGAGGTGGTGTGATGTTTACGTGTTGCAATTACATTTTTAATGCACACATAGTTATGTATGTTCCTGATTAGTGGTGCTTTGCAAAACAATGCAATGAAGAAGCTACTCGAACGATGCGGGCGGTGTTGAAAGTGTCGAGTGCATACAGTTACAGACACATAAATGGTAGAAAATCATATAGTCACTTAGTTTTTAGTGCAAGTTAAACTCTGTTTGCGTTTAAACTAAGTTCAAACTCCGTATGTACTTTTTCAGTCAACTTTAAACGGAGTTTAAACTGAGTTTAAACGACCCATATGGCACGGTTAAACTTAGTTTAATTTATGAGCTGATTGCTGAGTACTTTGATTTAATTGCAACAAATTTAATTGATCGCAAGGAAACAAAGTTTACATTAAAACTGAAGTTAACTAAACTTAGTTTAAATTAAGTTTATACCAGCACTGAATAACTGACCCTTAAAATTGGTTATAATCTAAAATTGTTGCGTCCACATGGCACCGCACACCTGCGAAGCCCAAAATGTCATATTTTGTTTTGCTTATTGTTTACCGTTAGCTAAGCCGAAGGCAGGTATAAATAAAAGATTTTTAGGGAAATTATTCTATATTAATGAGATTGACTGCTACATTAATGTTTGTGCGAAGTTTTAAGTATTTAGCTGATTAAATAAAGGAGTTTTGGTCATCTTCCCCGTCTCCACGAATGAATTGCGAAGCAGGCGTTGTTTAAAAACGAACTGTGTTTTATTGCATTTTGTCTTGTGCTTAAATTCTAATTCTTATTCGACACTACATCGTACAGTATTTTTACCAATGTTAACATCGACGTACTTATGTACATTATGTACCGTTGAGCGTATTTAAGTTTGTACGAACGCTGAGAGGGTGGTTAGCAACTGAACAGATAATATACATACATATGTATGTTAGTACATATGTAAGTTAAGCATATTATAGCATTGAAACATGTACATACATATTAACTACACAGTTATGTCCCAAAATGCATCATCTGAACAATCGGTTATATGGGAGCGATATCTCATATTTATACGATCTTAATGATTTTCACTACTAAAATAGTTCTAAATATAACTATTATTTGTACAAAATTGCAAGACCTTAGCTGCTTAACTGGAGGGGTTTTCGTGCTTAATGGAATATTTGAACAATCAGTTGTATGGGAGCTATATGTGATATTTCTTTGATATATATGATTTTCATGAAAGAGTTAAGAAGCAAAATATAATATCTCAACATACGGCTACTATATACGTTATCGTAGTCGGACCTGGCCGATTCCGACAAATGTCTAATAAATTAAAAAAATGCACCTGACTGCCAAGTTTTATTCAAATAGCACAAAATTTCTAGGAATAGTTTGCTTTCAAAGAGACGGACAGACTGACGTACATGGCTCAGCTCATCATCCTGATCATTTCGGTATAATTTTTGATGGCTCTAACTCTGATACCTACAAACATGGAAGGTATAAAATGGATCTAAAAAACACTCCTCAACTCAAAAAAATCGTTTCAGGAAGTGGCGGAAATTGTTAAAATTTTGAATATAAAGTTTAAAAAATTTATAATGAAATTAATTCATGCGCGGAAACCCTCGAGTTATTGGCCAAAGACAAAACTCGGAAACATAAGCATTGGAAGACAGATGCACGTGCGGTGCTGCTATTGTAAGACTAGAAAAAATGAACTATATAACAAGGAAGAAGCCACTGCTACAAAAAAAAAAATATTTCAAGGCGATTAACCTTCCGGCAAAGGTCTAATAAATTATAAAAAGACACCTGAGTGCCAAGTTGTATTCAAATAGCTCAAAAATTCAGGGAATAGTTTGCGTTCAAAGAGACGGACAGACTGACGAACATGGCTCAGCTTATCATCCTGATCATTTCGGTAAAATTTTTGATGGCTCTAACTCTGATACTTACAAACATCGGACCAAACTTATTATACCATTTCCGTTGAAGGTATACAAAGGATCTGAAAAACACTCCTCAACTTAAAAAAATCGTTTCAGGAAGTGGCGGAAATTAATAAAATTTTGAATATAAAGTTTAAAAAGTTCATAATGAAATAAATTCATGCGCTGAAACCCTCGAATTACACAGGTCTGCAACAAAAATGCTGTCTGAATATATCCAACTGATTTCTATGTATTTTGGTGTTCTGAAAACTAAAAAAATTCTCAAAAAATTCCAGGTTATTTTTCAAAACGCAAAATTTTATTATAAAAAAGGATTTTGGGCTAACTTGGAGCCATTAATAATAGGTATAATTTTATTTTGATTACTGTTTTCAAATGTTTACCATAACTAATTTCTAAATAAAGAACTTACTTTTGTCGCGAGTGTCTTCCTCCTGGTTTAGATATCGTGAGAAGCACTTTACTTCCTACTTTGCCCAAGAGGACGAGTTGGTTTATTGTACCAATATTGAAGGTTTGATGCATACATTTAAGATCTCATACGACGCAGCAGAGTGGGGTATTTTCATAGATTCTTCAAAACGAAGCCTTAAAGCAGTTCTGCTTCACAACGGCGGTTTCTATACTTCCATTCCTGTCGGTCATTCCGTACACCTTAAGCAAACCTACCAGAACTTGGAATTTAATATTTGCAAATTGAAATATAAAGACCACGGTTGGCAAGTGTGCGGTGATTTCAAAGTCTTGGGCATGGCGCTCGTACAACAATCTGGGTTTACCAAATTCCCTTGCTTTTTGTGTCTATGGGATAGTAGAGACCGAACAAATCACTGGATCAAAAAGTGTTGGCATCCTAGGTGGCTTAAAGTTGGCGAAAACAATATCCTGCATGAAACTTTGGTGCCTCCTCATAAAGTTCTTCTACCACCGCTTCACATAAAGCTGGGATTGATAAAGCAATTTGTAAAGCCACTTCCAAGAGATGGAAATTGCTTCAAATACTTAATATTAAAGTTTCCATGCCTCTCGGAGGCAAAGTTGAATGAAGGTGTTTTCGTTGGACCAGATATTAGACGGCTTATGGCTGATCCACTGTTCATCACAACCATGACTGATCCTCAAAGAGAAGGGTGGATCGCCTTTAAAGAGGTCATAAAGAAATGTGTAGGCAATAACAAAGATCCTAACTACAAATAAATCGTCAAAAGAATGTTAAAAGCATCTCAAGCTATAAGTTGCTTGATTAGTTTAAAAGTACATTTTCCTCATTCCTACCTCGTCTACTTTCACCAAGATATTAAGGAGATGGAAAAAAGATACCAGGGAAGATGGAGCGTTTCATTGATGGCAGCCAACTGTTGGACGCTTCAAAGAGACCTTCCCGATGCTTCCCACAAGCAAAAATGTACCAAAAGGAGTCTCACTGAGAAAAAGAAATGTGTTTATTGTTTACTAATTAATGTATTTTACATAAATAAAATAGTTTTTATGCAATTATAAATTTAAATTTTTTTTTTTATCTTTTATATTTAATTTTAAGATGATAACTTGTTTAACATAGACATTGTCAGAAAACGTGACCTTCTATGAAAACATTTTTTTTTTGTATCCAAAGTTGTTTATTGTATCTTTCTTATGAGAAACTAACAATAATTTTTAAATTCTTAAAGCTAAAAAAAATATATACATATAAGCTCTTTGCTGCCACTGCATCAAAATAGCAAAGTGAGCGTAGTAGATTGTAAATGCACTTTATTAAGTTGTGAATTTATTTATAACTATATCATAGGGGATATCATACTAAAGTACTTCATTTATGGACATCATAAGGGGTATCATACAAATGTATTCATTAATGGGCATCATAAGGGATGCCATGATATAAATTAAAGTCAATATCTTGAAGGATATTATCATGAAATACATATGTTACAAAATATCAAAAATAACTTACATGTTATGTACATAAATAAGTGGAACAAAACCTTTAAGCACAATTTAATGTAATACCCTTTATATTTAATCGGCTAGGGTAGCTCTGTTTGAGTAAATTTTTAGCAAGTTTATTCGGGAAGTGATCCTCTTAACTTATGTAATAGTCCTTCTAGCCAAACCTTATCGAATGCTTGCGCAACATCTAAGAATACTGCAGTGCAATACTGTGTGTTTTCAAAAGCCGACCGTATGTGTGAAACTATTCGGTGTACTTTCCCGCCCAACCGACACGAGGGGCTCAATCCGCATAACGTAAGGATGTTTTTTAAATATACAAATCTTAGGTGCCGAGTCGTGACAGAAGAAAGTTTGTTAAGCGTCGAGATCCCAAGCTGCTCAGCTACAGAATAAGAATTCATCAGCCGAATACAAAGTTAGAGAAATGCAAAGTAAGAAAATTGGATCGTTAGCTGTTATTAAGAGAGGATAGAACAGTTATTTTTATTATAAAAAGTGAGTCCGATACATCAAAGGTGCTGGAATGATTGTTAAAGTCTCGGCATAAACCCCGAAACGGTTCATTCAGCTCAAAGTTAGTTCTGCATAGTTTAAAGAAAAGTGGTTTAAAGTTTCTCGTTGCACGGGAGGGTACATTAAAATTAATTTGCTCTAGAAGAAATGGACTTGAGATCCATCCATTGACTAATTTTACCAGAAATATTATACCTAACATTTCTCTGCGACTCGAAAGAGTAGGAAGATTAATAAGTTGTAAACGACTAGTGTAAGGGGCAAGATTGTATGGCGAATCCCATCGAAGATTTTTCAAAGCAAAAAGTAAGAATTGTTTTTGTATTGACTCTAGTTGGTCTGAGTGGACCTGATAACGAGGATTCCAAACTATGGAACCATACTCCAGTATTAGTCTTACCAATGAAGTAAAAAGTGTTTTAGTTATATACGGGTCGCGGAATTCCTTTGACCAACGCTTTACAAAAGCCAGCACACCCCTTGCTTTATTAACTGTGGAACTAACTTAACTTTGAGTTTACAATCCATACCAACACCCAGGTCAACAAAACTGTTTACATGTTCTAGGACGTAGTTATTTATTTTGTAGGAGGCCGGCTGAATGGTTCGTCGAGAAAAGCACATGAATTTACATTTGTTAAGGTTAAGCGGCATATAATTAATGCTGCACCAATTGACTATGCTGTCCAAATCTTGCTGTAGCAAGGATCTTTCTTCAGCCGAGGCATAAGTCTTAAAAAGTTTAACATCATCCGCGTACATCAATATTTTAGAATACTTTACTACTGTAGAAATGTCGTTTATGAATAGCAGAAACAGAATCGGTCCGAGGTGGCTGCCCTGAGGAACTCCCGAGGAAACATCGATGATCCCAGAATGAAATTTTTTAAAAACTACCTTTTGCGTCCTACCGGAGAGATAAGAAGACATCCAACAGAGGATACCAGGTTGAAAACCAAGCAGATCTAGTTTGCGGATGAGTAAAACGTGACATATTTTGTCAAATGCTTTACTGAAATCGGTATGTATAACATCAGTATCAATGCATTCCCTAAACCCATTTGAAACATGGGTGGTAAATTCAAGTAAATTTGTAATGGTTTATTTGACCTTACAGAAGCCATGTTGGCAATTTGCTATTATTTAGGAAATCGGATAAGTCATTTGATTGGTAACAATAGCTTCAAACAAGTTCGGGATAGAAGAGAGTTTAGCTATACCACGATAGTTTTCAATAGAAGACCTGCTTCCAGATTTATGAAGGGGGATTATGTAAGACTGTTTCCATATTGACGGAAAAACTCCTTGCTGGAGAGACAAATTAAACAAGTTCGATAATGGCAGGTACAGGTGCTCAGTTTGTATGGATAGGAAATAGAGTTATATTTAAATTGAGTGGTGTAGTTAGATTTAAAGAACTGGGCAAATAGATTGGCAATAATCTCGTTATCACATGACACAGTATTTTGATATTTCATTGCGGAAGGGAATGCATTTACTCTGCGCTTAGAATTAACGAAACCATAGAAAGCTTTCGGGTCGTGGATAATGTTCATTTTCATTTTATTCAAGTATTTTTCATAACAGATTTTATTTAATTCTAGATATTTATGTTGCAAGACTGAATAATTAATATAATCCACATGACGACCAGTACTTTTATATATTTTAGTGAACCTTAAAAAATTTAAAAAGATCAACTTCGGTTGACCTACATTTCAGACAAGACCAGCGGACACCCTTACCATCATCAATCAAATCTAACACTCTACCTGTCAACCCAGCACACTTCATGTGGGCAAGCCCATCGCAAAGCCAGCAAGACACAAAGCGTTCAGACCCACTCTTAACTTGGCAGTTAGAATAATTACAAGACATGGTATATTATTTAGGAGAAAATTAATTAGAATTAAAATTACAATTTATAGGACTAGCAGAAGAAAGGATCTAACAGTGGTAAGCAGTTTAGCAAAAAAAGCAGTATAGAAGTCGGTAAGGCAGTTAGATCAGTTTGGGATACACAGTTTTATTGACACTTAACAAATCACGCAAACAGCTGTGAAAGCTAAAAGGAGTAACAAAGAGTGCGCGCACAAACAGCAACAGCCGCAAATGCAAAAACAAAACAATTGGCAACAACAACTGTACTACAAAAAAAATGATGACTCGGCACACAACACAACGAAGATTAAAATGAGATTGTTTATAAGTCAAAGAATTTAAAATGAATATTGCACCAAATCACTTTATACTTAGCTTGAAGTGCACAAAATTGATTTAATCACAATTTAATGAAATTTCTTTTAATTAATTTGATATTTAAATTGTTTTATAACAATATTGTAAGAGAGCAAATAAACACAACCACACAGCTTGACGTTTGCGTTCTTTAATTGTACTGTGCTTTTCCCTAAAGCCGAATAGTGGTATGGTTTTCTTTCCTGTACTAAGAGTTTTTCGAATATTTTGGAAAATGCTGAAATTAAACTAATAGGTCCTTACGAGCTAACCATGGTAGGAGCTTTACCAGGTTTAGGGATCATAATGATCTCGATGAGTTTCCAGGAGTTAGGAAAGTACTACAATAGTAATATGTAAGTACTTGATTGCAACGGACGGAAGCTCTTTTATCTTTTCTCCGGTTATCCTGTTACAACCGGGTGCTTTGTTTTTCTGAATATCTTTGTTAATAGTTTCATTAAGGGATTTAATATTAAATTGAATTAAGGCTCCAGGTAAATGCACACAAGTTTCTGGAAGGGAATTTGCACCTTGATTAGGTTTAAATACGTTGAAAAGATGAGAGGCAAAAGATATACCTTTTTCATAATCACTTCGAGCCCATTCACCATTTGGAGCTCGTAGTGGAGGATCGTGAAGGACTGGTTTTTTGAAACTTTTAACTGACCGCCACAAGGAATAATTAGTGTTAGGTGTTAGGGACAAGGATTGAAGTTTGATTTGAAAATTAATTTCTCTTTTTTCAGCTAAGATGCAGTGAAGCTCTTTTGTACACTTGTTGAGTTCATGTTTCAAAGCAGGGGAACGAACCCTTTGGCAATCCCATCTAAGTTACCTTTTCATTATTACTAATTTGATGATGGTTTTGCCTCGTAGACCGTTTAAACATTGTCTATGTTCATGCGTAGGCAATGCAGGCGTTGAAGTTTGCGCTGCTGTAAGAAGTAATTCTGTAATGGTTTTAACTGCATGGTCCACGTCTCTAAATCATTTAAGGGGTGTGTTTGGCTTTACATGCGTGCTTATATACTTTTTATATTTAAGCCAATCCGTAAATCTATTAGTTAAACTTGGAAAAGATTCATTAAAAGTCGGGATTGTGTTAAGGGTTAGTAAACAAGTTGAATGATCGGAGGATAGTTTGAAAAGGGATTTTATCTGAATTTGTGCCCGATTGAGACCACTGGTTACTCCGAAGTCAATTAAATCAGGTGTCTTACTACGATCGGTTGGCCAGAATGTTGGCTCTCCGGTGGAAATAACATCAAATCTGTTATTTGGGATGGCTTTATATAAGTTCCTACCCTTTGGAGATATTAATCTAGATCCCCAGAAGAATTAGAAATCTCTTATCCAACTTAGAAAAATATTCCGTGAATTGAGCTTCAGATATTTTGTTACAGGGAGGGCAGTATATAGCGAATATATTTATTCCTACAGAGTGAATGTAGTTTTTACAATACTCTTCTAGTGGATAGTGTTTAATTTTTTCCTTATAAGTATTTCTGTTCCCCCGCGAGCTTTTCCTTCTGGATGTTTTGTGTTATAAAAGATATTAAAATGGTTAAATTTAGTCAAGTGAGTTTCGGATATTAGCATAACATCTATTGCCTGGCTTTCTAAGAAGACTTGAAGCTTTCCAAAGACATATATTAAGACTGTTCATGGTTTCGACAAAATTGTTTGTAGCAGAAGATTTTGATTTCTAATTAATTCTTGCATTGACGTCATATTATCTTGCGTCATGCGTATACAATTATTGAGTGTGTTGCGGCCATATTAGAGCTTGGGCATACGTTAAAAAAATGGTCTGGGCAGGAATGTTGTCTGTTGTATTTACAGTTGGTTGAGATTAAGTGACCGGGGTATTGTAAGTGCGTTTTTTGGTTACTTTTTCTTTCAACGACATGAATACTGCGCAACCCCTATAATTTGCGGTGTGATTTCCAGCACAATTACTGCATTTTTTATATTCACTAATAGTTTTCGGTTTTACACATTCTTTTGAACTGTGTAAATCCCCACAAATCACGCATACACTAGGTAAGGTGCAATAACGCTTCGTGTGACCAAATTCTTGGCAATTATGACACTGCACAGGACCTACACGTTTGTGAAGTTCTTCTACAGTAATACGACGGTGAAGAAGATACCGCAATTTGTAAATAGGATGAACTTCTCCCTTTTTTAATAGATGAAAATCTGGTTCTACCTTATCTCTAAACATAGGCTGGAGGATATTATGTTTATTTTTTATATTGTAAACATGTCTTACCCTAAAACCTTGTTCTTTTAAAGCACACTCTATATCTGTCGGGTTTATGTTATGTTCAATACCCTTCAGCACAACAGACAAGCTACGACTACTTTTAAATTGATATGTATAAAAAAACCTCCTGAATTTTTCCTTTTTTGAAGTTATTTTCGGATTCAGCACACCTAAAAACATAAGAATTACACAAAAAACCAAAACAGCGCCCGGATTCCAGCATTCGCTATCGCTAAAACTCCATCGTCAAAACCCGCTTAATGAATTATACCAATGTTTAGCTATTTTCGCGATTCTGGGACAAAAAAACATTCCTGAAAATCTTCAAAATTCGCCATTTTCAGCTACATTTATGGCAGATTTTAGAGTAAACAAAATGAACCGGATAAAATGAGTGAACTCTTTTTAACAGCTCGTACAGCTAAAATGCCGATTCCAGCGTATTTCCCATTGCTAAAAATCTGAATTTTTCGCTAAAAGAAATGTTAAATTAACGACGAGAAAAAGTTGATGCTAAAAATATCAGAGACAATAAGTAAGTGGTAATATTTGTATTATTGTTTGTTTAAAATACTTGATATTAAAGAAACATTTGTAATTAATAGGACAAAATGGAAAACTAAAGCTGTAGAATAGTATTTTATGTATGTATATAAATTAGTATTTAAGCTGAAGGTTAAGAAGAAGAAGTACTATTATTGTCAATGGATTACTTATATATCCAATAACGTGCAATTTCACAAAGATTTTTTTACTGAAATTTATATGGAATAAACTTTATATACATATATAAAAAAAAATGAATACACATATTGGTTTTTCTTTTAATTTGAACTTTTAGTTAATTAAATTATTGTAAAAACTAAATTCTTAAATTTACTTAAATATATACAATACCGAGGGAAATATTAAATTGGGTTCTTACACATTGCCTTGATGATTTCTAGTTATTTCGTTACCATAATTTAGCTCATCGTTAAAACTTATGCTATCAAGATCCTCAACATCATAATTAACATTATTTAATATCATAATATTGTGCAAAATTATGCAAGTATTTATAATTTTTGCAAAATAACTATACACTTGTGTGCCTGCGGCGGATAAAAGTATAATAAATTTCCTTAGAGATTTTTGGCGATGAAAAGCAAGAATCGCATTTAACAAAAATCGTCAAAAATTCGGACAATTTTTATCGTTTGGAATTTTTGCGATTTTTAAAGGTTTAGCGTTAGCAAATGATGGAATCCGGCTGCAGCTCTCAATTATTATTTTTTGCAGACAGCAATTTTTTCAGCGCTTGTTAGGGTGTCGGTGAACTAAACGAAATACTTATTTAACTAGACAAAACATAAATTACTTAAAATTGATTGATTGATAAGTTTGTCATAGAACGTCACGTTTTCTTAAAATAAAATATAAAAGATTAAAAAAAAAAATTTTAATTTATAATTGCGTAAAAACTAATTTATTTCTGTAAAATACATTAATTAGTAAACAACAAACACATTTCTTTTTCTCATTAAGACTCCTTTTAGTACATTTTTGCTTGTGGGAAGCATGCAGGACATTCTTTTCGCCAACTTTAAGCTCCCTAGGAGGCCAACACTTTTTGGTCCAGTGATTTATTCGGTCTCTACTATCTCATAGACATAAAAAGCAAGGGAATTTAGTGAACCCCGATTGTTGTGCGAGCGCTATGCCAAAGATTTTGAAATCACCGCACACTTGCCAACGGTGGTATTTATATTTTAATTTGCAAAAAATCAATTCCAAGTTCTGGTAGGTTTCCTTGAGGTGTACGGAATGACCGACAGGAATAGAAGTATAGAACCCGCCGTTGTGAAGCAGAACTGATTTAAGGCTTCTTTTTGAAGAATCGTTGAAAATACGCCACTCTGCTGGATCGTATGAGATCTTAAATGTATGACGAGTTAATACATATGTAATTGTATCGCGCCATTTTCTTATTTCCTTATTTAGAAATTAATGATAGTGTTGAATTTGAATGTTTACCATCATTTAAAAACAGTAATCAAAATTAAATTATACCTATTATTAATGCCT
The DNA here is from genome assembly GCA_963971545.1 of Philophylla caesio. Lineage (NCBI taxonomy): Eukaryota > Metazoa > Arthropoda > Insecta > Diptera > Tephritidae > Philophylla > Philophylla caesio. Next base: position 107,608,044 of record OZ020604.1, read on the forward strand.
ACAAGTTAGCCCAAAAAAACTCTTTTTTATAATAAAATTTTCCGTTTTGTAAAATAACCTTACGTTTTGGAATTTTTTCAGTATTCTTTTAGTGTTCAGAACACCTAAATACATAGAAATCAGTTGGAAGTATCCAGACAGCAAATTTGTTGCAGACCTGTGAAATTATACAAATTTGAAGGAACCTTAATCTGCCATTTAGGAACCTTCAGTTATTAAAAACTAAGGCTAGATCACAAAATATTAATGAAACTAAAAGTTTTTGTGCAAAAAAAAAACATAAAATGCAGCTTTTACTCGATATTCCCCCTTTTTTTCAGGTTGCGCCATATACAGTGATGTGCGATAAGATAAAGCCACACAATCGCTGACGATGTTACTTCATTTAAAATTTTCGTATGAACCCAATATTCTATGAACTAACTGTAATTCAATTATCACATCGCGTATGAATATTGTACAGTTATTTCTGAATTTAATTGCGCGTTCTTTTTTTGCAAATCAGTGAAAGTGTGGTAATCATTGTGCAACGACGTGTGCGTTAAAATAGAGCCAAACAATAAAATTAAACATTCTGTGTCGTGAAAAACTCTTATTTGATAAAATTTTCAACAAAACGTGAGTAAAGGTTTTTAGTTTTATACATTTGATGCAAATTTTGGTGTTTCATATAAATTAGGTATAAAAATGGGAAGAGCCAAGCACTGTAGTCCTGAATGCCGAAAACTTATAAAAAATTTGAGTAAACAAGCAAAAAGCCAAAGGGAAATAGCTCGAATTGTTGGCTGCTCCAAAAAAATGGTTGAGAATGCAATAAATTACAAACAAAAACCAGAAAATAGGGGTAAAAAACCCAAAATCAGTGCGGGTTTGCAAAAGCGACTCCTGCCGCAGGTGAAAAAAGATCCGTTTGTGACCTCTTCTGCGCTTAAGAAGCAGTATTCTTTGGACGTGGATGCTTCAACCGTTCGAAAATTCCTAATTAAAAGCAAATTGAAAGCTAAAGTTGCTCGGAAGGTACCGTTTCTGACCACGGTCAATGTGAAAAAATGATTAAAATTTGCCGAAGATCGTGCAGATTAGCCAGCTAGTAAATGGAGAAACATTCTTGTATTGTATGTGTCCAGAACCCGAATTTCAGCTTTGGCTATCGCAGTTCTTAGCTATTTTTGCGATTCTCTTTTTATGCATCTCTGAAAATCTCCAAATTTTTAATTTTTTAATTTTTGAAAAATTTTAGAGATAAACAAATGGAACCGGAAAAAATTAACTATTTTGACGGCTCATACAGCTAAAATGGCGACTCCAGCGTATTTTTTATTGCTAAAAATCTCCATTTTTCGCTAAAAGAAGTGTTTAATTAGTGACGAGTAAAAGTTGATCGCAAAACCACGTTCTTTCTGAAACATCTGTTTAAATATACCGAGATTATGTCATAATTTAGCTAAATACTCGTGCGCCATAAATGTAAACAAAATTGACATTTCTCTTCAACTACACCAGCGACTCCTGCGGTGGATATAAGTATTCGAATTTTCCTTGGAGATTTTTGTTGATGCAGAGCCCAGAATGGCATGTAAGAAAAAAGAGTTCGGTAGCATTTGGAATTTAAGAGATTTTTAGAGATTTAGCGATAGCAAAAGCTGGAATCCGGCTGCAGCTCATTTCGCCATTATATTTGTTGTTTTATTAATGAATTCTAACTAGAGTTTTTGTTAGTATAAGATGTGATAAATAATTTTTTAGAAAACACCAAGTATTCGTTGGGTTTTAAAAACTTTAATTTTATTTAAGCATAGAAAAGTAGATATAAGAAATTGTGCCATTTACATGTCAACAACGGTATGTGGAAATTCATACCTACATACGTATATACCGATTATAATTACAAAAAATGTTTCTTGTTATTTTTTGTTTAACTATTAGTCGAATAGTTAGCAGCGAAGACAATGGTTCTTAGGTAAGTTATTGCGATTGATTGGTTGAATGTTGCTATTTGAAGAAAAGTAAGCAGCTACGAATGAAGGGGCGGGGTGGAACAGTAGGCGCGACGATCTTTCCCCCTTGAAGGCTCTTCCTTCAATTTGTTTCTGCAAGTTTTTATGATTCGGTTGGAAGTTTACATACCTTTGTGATAGAGCGGGTTTATACCCCATCTACGGTTTTTACTTTAAACAATTTCTACTCCGTTGACGTGCTGATGTATTGTGAATGTTTCAAGCAGATAACGCAACTCACGGTATCCCCCGATGAAATGTGCTGCGTTATCTTAGTAGATACTTGGAACCCTTTCTTGTCGAGCAAATTCAGGCATATTAAAGGGTATATAAATGATGAGTGTGGCCAATTCTCTTAAGACAACTATTAGCATTTTTTTGTATGTGCTTGTCTTTAATAGTTGAATATGCTTATATTACTTTTATTTAGCATAACCAGAAGTATAAAAACTTAAACCTTAATTACAATAATACTTGTAATATGGATTAAACTTTGAGGCTGAGCCTTCTGGGCACAACGTCGCTCTTCAGAAGGCTGGTAGATCTTTTCTTTGCAGACGGGTATATTCGTTGTGCTGCGCAATGCATTTTCGATAGGATTCGGGTGGTAACACATTTTGATTTTATAATTTTCCCTGTTCCGTTCGACTTCAGCTTTAATTATTAAAATACTAAGATCTCTATGTATATTTTCGTTATGGTCGTACCACTCTTAACGTTTTTATTGAAACCTTTGAATAATGTCGATGTTTCTTGCACATTTTGTACGCTATAATTGAATAACATTCCTCCATATAGGCTTGATGATCTACAAACTTTAATTTTTGATTTTATATTTAGGAGCCAGTTTAAGCTAGGTGTCTTCAACTTCATTTGTGTAACTTTAGAAGATATGCATATGTTTTCGCCAAGTTACCCTCCTGCTCAAGGGTATTCAAAGATATGTATGTTACCGCATTAATTTGTTGAATACAAAACTTGTTTAATTTTAATGCTGGACATACATACGTGTTGCCGCTGTGGTCGAGTGGGTAGAGGTGCGTGCTATTACTCGATATGCCGCTGGGTTCGAGGTTCGAATCTCAGCCAGGGAAAGTAAAATTTAAATCATGCAAAAGTTTTTTTCTAATAGCGGTCACGGCTCGGTAGGCAATGGCAAACCTCCGATTGTATTTCGGCTATGAAAAAGCTTTCCATAAAAATACTGCTGCCGTTCGAAGTCGGCACAAAATTGTAGGTCCCTCCATATGTGGAAGAGTATAAAGACGCACACTACAAATGGAAAAAGAAGCTCGGCCAAACACTAAGCTATATAGTGTAACGCCAAATTATTATTATTATTATTATACGTGCGGTCCTAATGAAAATCTGATGCGTTTACACTTTTTATGCGCCAGTTTTCTAGCCATTACTCTATCATATTCTATCTATATACCTCAAGTAATATTGCTATTAGGTAACTTATTACGGCTAACTAGAGCTGTGTCGTCTGCAAAAGTGGGCGTTAGTATTTCCGAATTGCCTGTTCGATATGTGGAACTCAAGTATTTTGTCAATTATTGGTAGGATCATATTTTTAATTTTATGCAGAAGCTTTTTGTGCCCGACTGTGTCGCATGCTTGAGCTTCATATATCGAGATAAATTGCAGAGCAGTACTCTCATATCATATTTTAAATTTTATGCAGAAGTTTTTCGTGCCCGACTTTTTCGAATGCTTGAGATACATTGTACATGTACGTTATTCTTCTCTCACAATATTTGGCAGTCAGTGACGTAGTAACTCAACTTTCAAGGCAAATTGCAACCGAACTACAATAAATAAATGATCGGCTTTCGTCTGCAGATCGTGTGTGCGCAAACAATCACCGACGTAGCCGTACGTTACGTGTCAGATAACACGATCAAAGTTATGAGGGTGCCATGTAAATGAAAACTCACCATCGTGTTCGTTTGCTGGTTCCGCGTGACGTGTACTCGTGTACTCTGAGGCATTTAGACTTTTGGCGTGCTCTCTCACCACACAGCGTTACCAAACGCGCATGTTAAAATCATTAACAAAAGAAACTTAGAATTATTAAATTTTTTTATTAAAATAACGTAAAAGCGATGTTTAATAATGTTAATTATAGATAAATTGACTCTTTGGATTTGTTAGTTTTTGGCTTTGATTTATTTGACGATGAAAAAATGTAATTGATAAAGGGGATGCGTGTAAAAGTATGTGTTCAAACAAATGAATGGCAAAATTGTATTGATGCAAGCAAAGGTATATATATGGGCACAAGTTTTGCTTAATTTTGTGAATCTCAATCAAACAGAAACGGCACACGTACACGGCGGTGGCTGTTTGCACTATTACTCTATTCGAAATAAATGCTACGACGGCTCCCCTGTTCTATGAGTGCGTTAAGAGCCGTACACATAAATATTTCGGTTTGCTTTGCTTCAGAGTTTCGCTTTGACAGATAAGTTCAAGTAATGATTTTATATCAGTGCTGCTAAATACAAGGCGAGAAAAGTAAAGCAAACCAAAACGAAACAAAATCATGGCGAACTCTCAACTTTGTACACTTTGACAACCAACTGTTTACATTTCCATTTTATTTCTGAGCGCATACACACACGATTTAGAAAATTCACTAATTTTTCATAATTATGTATGTATAGTTTTTCTTTAAAAAGAGAAAAGAACTCCCTGGATCGGTTTTTATTTATTTTGTCAAAATATGCTGCAAGAAGACTTTTTACATCTCGGTCTTAATAAAGATTATTACACGCGCGAATTTCAAACATACATAAGAAGCATAACTACCACTTAATTATACCATTAAAACAAATTCCTTATCTTTTATTAAACAAAATACTCGGAATAAGCACAAATCACAATTTAAAACAAACAACTATCGCAGAAACTGTCAAAGCGTTCTATGTAGCAAACCTTCTACGTCATGCTTTGTTGTTAAAGTTCGAATTGTTAAGTAAAGCGAGGAAAGTGGCATGTGTACGGCCCCATATGGTTGAGTCTGTAGCGTCGGAACGAAACGCAACTATCGTTCAGCGACTGTGCGTACGAAATTCAACATGACGCATCGCACAGCACTATAAAGCAGTATCACGTGGCTCACATTAATAAAGTCGTTGATAAATTTGCGACAAGAGTCATTATGAGAAGATTTTACTCAAAATTGGCTAATCTTTTGAAAGCAAATGTTTGAAGTAGCTAATCGAGAACTGGTTCTTCGGCCATGGTGAGCAATGCTTTAAAGGCCGATGACGACTTCAAATATGTTGGTAATGAAGACATTGGTGAAGACGACTGGACGATACTAGAAACTTTCCATCTGAGTTTAGTTTTTTGGCAAAACTATTGAATTGTTGTGAAGCTTAATTTGATCGAAGATAAATAAATCGTAAAATAATGCTGCTCTAATAATGCAATCGACAACGGCTGGCTCGTAGACCTTTCCATCTACCAAATTTATGTTGTTAAGCAATTAAATTTCTCAGTGATGACCTGATTGCTAGATTGGCAAGAAGTTAATGTTGGTATGATGACTACATCCAAGGTTACCGAGAATGCTGTATGGCGTGATTTTAATAAAACAGATCATAACTGCGTTTTGGTTTTTGTAGACCCTATACTGCGCTTTTTAGAGCGCGATCCTTAGAGCGCGAGTCCAACAACGCACGTGCGATGATAGAGTTTCCCAAGCAATTATATAGGCGAACTAAATTGTGCTGAGGACGACGTCGCCAGTCGCAACACCGTCCTATAGCGATTTTTCTTTCTCGGTATGCACCTCTTCAATTTTGTCTAAATTATCTTCAGAGCTGCCTTAACTACGACGTAGCAACGTATGGTGTCTTACACAACAATGTTGGCACCAACGATGTGGCAGGAATTGATTCGACGATTTATTGAGTCAAAGACTGTTTTAGCCTTTGAACCAGATTGTAGCGCTCGTTTTCTACAAATAATTCTTCTGGTTGGTGAGACGATCTGAGCTTGGTCGATGAGCTTTAATGATATTAAGCGTTTGGCGTTTGGGAAATTCCCCCAAATCATTCCATGTTGGGAGGTGTGCGGTATATGATGGCTTACGAGTGAAGTGCCTGTTAAGAAACTTTGTTTTCAGTTATAAATTACATACTTGTGACTTAATATAAATATTCTGCAAGAGATTCATGAAATAATGTTTGAAAGCACATAAAAGCATTATACCGTCATTAAAAATAAGCACCAGTTGCTCGCTTTATGAATATACTAGTAACTGTTTAAAATATACAAGAGGACTTAGTCTTAAATGAATTTACAAACATTTATAGTTTGTAAATCAGAAGTTAAGCTTAATTTTCATAACTTTAGTTTTTAAGTGACATGCAGACAAGCAATATTTGATATGACTGTATTATAGCTATTAAAATAAATCTGTATACCTTTCATGAATGGAGGAATTGTATGGGAGCTGTATTTTACATTTCTCTGACCTACTATATGATTTTTGCTGCTAATATATTGATAACAATAACATATATATTTTCAAAATTTCAAGCCTTCAGCTGATTTATTGAAGGACTTAGAAACATCGAACCATTTCTAAGAAAGGTATAAAAATGTATTTAAAGGGCAGATACATTTTAAAATTTTTTTTGAAGATTCACAAACTTTAGACTAGCAGCTGCATTGGAAAATTTTCCGCATTTTGTTTGGCATAACCGCTATATATAAAGTTTAAATAAATATATTTTGTTAACTTATGGGTTGTATGCTACTGCTGTTATATTGTTCCAATCTTCTAGTGCGGCGTTTAGCAATAAATATACGTAGCAAAGTTTAATAAAATAAAACTAAATTGTTTTTAATTCGCCTGTCTGTTTTGCCGCTCGTTCATGTGTTTTGCTGCTCGTTGTTATGTCTACCGCTACCGCATCACTAAAGCGTCGACTGAGCAAGGGCTCCCCACTGCAAACACAGCTAAAGTTTATGAAGGCGCAGCTGTCACACTCACAGATGTGTACAACAAATTAAAAGAGGTAGAGCAAAGAGTGCAGCAAGAGTCGGAAAAGTTGCGGACGCTGGTGTTTCTCACAAACTTGTAGAAGTGGAAAACAAGTTAAACAAACGGATTGAGAGAGAGTGGGAAAGACTGAGCGTGAAATTGAGTGCTTAAAAGCGGAGTTACCGAAGGGCGTAAAACAATTATCGACTGATATTGCTGCTGATGCCGTCGCTTTTGGCGTTCCATATAGAGAAGTAGAACATCTGAAGAGCATATTCAACCAGGTCTGTCTGTCGATTGACTTATTAGCTCCTCAGATACGAGATATTTTTCGAACGAAGCCTTCACGAGCAGGTGTAAACGGTGCGATTGTGATAAAATTTCACTCGCCTCTCGATCCCCTTGGGATCCAGGGGAGATTTTATATTTTCGAGAGCCTAACCTGCAAGCGGTCACAAAATTGCGCGTGAAGGGAAGTTGCAGTCTGCATTCACACTCCGTGGCTATGTGCATGTAAGGCAAAGCAAAGATAAAGCCACCCAACGAACCAAAGTCTTGTGTGTAAATGACCTGGAGCAGTTTCGCTAGCTGTAAGCTTATGTCTCTTTATGATTGTATGCTTGTTTTGCTTTTTTGTTTATTTCTGTTATGTAAATATAGCGCAATTCAGTTTGTTTAGTTTAGGTTTTCTGTTTTATTTTCGCTTTTGTTGCCTTAAGGTTGCTTTTCCTTCTGTTGCTTTAAATTAGTTCGAACAATAGAGGTACGAATGACATTGAAGACAATAGCCTTGCAATGCTGAATATTTTGTGCAAGCGCCAAAATGGATTTAATGTTGTACACTTTAATGCCCGCAGTTTAAACAATGAAAAAGTAGATACTATCAGAGCGATAGACTTGGTTTAGACCGGAGGTAAAGGACGCCAATTTTGACGTAAAAGGTTTCTCACTTTATAGAATAGAAAAGAAGATTACGAGGGCTGGCAGTGTTGCTATGCATTGTAAAAAGTATCTAAAAACTCGGTTAATATCAGAAATATTAGGTAGCGCAACTGAGCACTTGTTAGTTGGAGTGTCTACTTCATTGTCCAAAGTTATGTTGCCGTGCGTCTATAATCCTCATAAATCTTGTAATGTAACTGAATATTTTACTCTCTATCGCTGTTGATTATAATGATATTATTATTTGTGGAGATTTTAATGTGAATTTGTTATGTGGTAATTTGTTAAGTCGGCGTTTGTTAGACGATGTCTCCTGTGTTGGCGTAGAGATCATTAATGTTTCTGTACCCACAAGATATGGGCAAAGCTGTTGTCCCACCCTTCTTGATTATTTTATTGTGTCTGATAAGTCTGTTGTTCTGAAACTTGACCAAATGTTTTTTATCTCTGACCACGATCTAATTTTCTATGAATTTGATGTACAATTTGACAACCACAGTGAAGTAGTTAGTCCATCTATTTCACCACATTATCGTTTATTGGTTGAAAATAATCTATTAAGCTACATTTCCTGCGTCACTTGGTCCGCTTGTTGGAGTCTAAGCTCGGTGCATGATAAATTAAGCTTTTTGAATAAGATCGTCTTATACCTATATATAACTCAAGTTCCCACTCGTACTCACCGTGGTAGATCTTCCTCGTGTCCTTGGTTCAACAAGTTCATTCGCGCAATGATGGTAAAACGCAATAAAAGGTATTCTTTCTGTAAAAAGATCCGCACCGAGGACAACTGGCATACATATAAGCTTGCCCGAAATGGAACCACGGCCATTATAAACAGAGATACTATAAGAAAACACCTCGCTCCCAAATCAAGTTCTGTGGCTCAACTTAAAAAATCTTCGTGTGCATGTTGGATGGATGGATTTGGGGTAGGCCGGAAAACCCAAACACGAGTTTACCAAATACTCAGATGGTCATTCTCTTAATTTATTGTTGTTACTCTTTTAAATGGAGTTGCTTTTGCTTGTATTTCTCATGAGCTTGCAGGACAAGTCTCCTAGTGCTGTTGAATTCAGTCTTGCTGTGTTAAATGTTTTATGTAGCCAACAAAAGGGGTTTAACATAATGCACTTCAATGCTCGGAGTTTAAATTTTGATAAAACGGACTATGTTAGAAATGTGTTTGAGTGTTCGTCAATAGATGTTGTATGTATATCTGAAACATGGTTTGATTCTTGTATTTCTTCTTCATCTGCTGACATGAAAAATTTTTGCCTTTTACGCAATGATAGACCTAACAAAACAGGTGGCGGAGTTGCTATTTATTGCAGAAGTGATCTTCAAATGATACTCCTAACTATGTCAGAGGGAGATGGTACTGAGTTCCTTGTCGCAGAAGTGGCAGGTAAAAATTTTAAAACCCTTGTTTCCTGTGTCTACAATCCACATAAAAAATTTTCTTTAAGCTCCTTTTTTGACTCCATATATATATTTCTTCTTGACTATGATCATATAGCTATCTGTGGCGAATTTAATGTAAATACTCTCGTGAGTGATTGGTATAGTGATAGTTTTCTAGATTATGTTGCTAGCTTAGGACTTTCCTTAGTAAATACTGCGATACCAACAAGATATGCTATGAATTGCAATCCAAGCCTACTTGACTATTTCATTGTCTCCGACTTGGCAAGCGTTTTCAAATTAGACCAATCGAGCGTAATTGTGATGTTCGGACTTTCTCGTATAGAGACTTCCGAAATCTTAATGTACATAGATGCACTACTTTCGGACCTAGGCAGTACTGATTGGAAGACATGCTGGTTCTTTGATACTGTAGATAAAAAATTTGACTTCCTTGTTAGTAAGCTAAAACCCGCCTTTGACAAACATGTACCTGTTCGTGTTGTCCCTGTGAAATGTTCGACCTGTCCGTGGTATAACAAAAAAGTTCAGTTCGCTATTAAGCTGAGGAATAAATTGCATAGTAAATGGAAGAAAAATCGGACCTTATCAAACTGGGAGGCACTTAAAAGAACCAGAAATAAAGCTACAATCTAATATTGATCCTAATCTGCCACCGGATGTTTTGTGGAAGAACATCAAAGGTTTAAAATTACGTAGTAAACAAGATGTAAGATGTACGATACCTCCTGACACCATTAACGATGCCTTTATTGGTACTTGTCGTTCAAGTGAAGTCATTCTCCCACTTGTTCCATGTTATAATTTGTGTGTTGATAGTGCACTGTTTGAGTTTTCTGCTGTTAATGAATTTGATGTAGGGAGGTATGTTCTCGATACAAGTTCAAATGCTGTGGGTGAAGATAAACTTCCTATTAAATTCATAAAGGTTGTGCTGCCCCTTATCATAGGAACACTTACCCACATCATAAACAATTGTATTGCAACTTCTTGTTTTCCTCATCAATGGAAAATTGCTAGTGTCTTGCCTGTCGCAAAAAAGAATTCGCGTGTTGTCTGAATGATTTCCGTCCAATTAGTATCTTGTCTGCCCTTTCCAAAGTCTTTGAGAAAATTATGGCTGAGCAGATAACAATACATATACAGACTTATAATCTTCTCTCAGTTTTCCATTCCGGTTTTCGAAAACACCACAGTTGTAATACTGCTCTATTAAAAATACTGGACGATATTCGACAACCCTTTGATAGGAACCATTTGACTTTGCTCTGTCCACTAGACTTCTCAAAAGCTTTTGATTCTGTTAATCATGTACTATTATGCAAAAAACTAAAACATTACTTCGGTTTTAGCAAAAGTGCTCTGCAACTAACTAGTTACCTATCAGATCGACTTCAACGGGTACGAATTGGGTCTGAGGTTTCGCAATTGAAGTTAGTACCCGCTGGGGTTCCGCAGGGGTCTATACTTGGTCCGCTTTTATTCAGCTTATTTGTTAATGACGTGTTTCTTGTTTGCCAGTCTGCAAATCTTCATGCATATGCTGATGACATTCAGCTTTACTTGTCCGCACCTCTATCGCAGGTGGATCGTTTGTGTTCTGATGTTAACACAGAGCTATCTAATATCTCTTTTTGGGCGAATGCCAATGGTTTACATCTAAACTCTAGTAAGTCATTGATCTTGCCTATTATAACCAAAAAATTCAAAAATACAAATTTCCTACCTCCGATTCACATTGACAACAGTCCACTGAAGATTGTGACTAAAGTAACTAATCTTTGATTTGTTATAAACTCTAACTTAACATGCAAACACTGCGAAATTTAAAGATGTCTGGGTATTATACTCCACTAAGAACTAGACGTCGGCTAGCTTTACAAGTCATTATGCCTCAAATTACATACGCTGAGGTAGTTTATAAAAGGCTTGATGGTGACTCGATGCGCAAAGTTGAGGTATTATTTAATAACGTAACTCGCTACGTCTACGGGCTATAAAGATTTGAGCACATCTCTCCTGGCATGCGAAATATCGGCATATCCGCCGTAAAAGCCCGTAACTGCATATTTTTATATAGGATTATTACCCAAAAATCTTCTAACTACCTGTACGAAAAGCTATTATGACCTACAATAGGACAGACTGACCATCTATCTATCTTTACTGTTATTTATTTCAAATCCCTATGTAATTATTTTTTGATGATTTCTGTAGTTACTTGTTTAATTCTTTAAGTTTACTTAATGTTAATCTTTAAGTGAAAATTCTATAATACTAAGTTCTAAAAATTTATAGGTTATTTTATCTTGTTGTACTATAAAAGATGTTATTATCTTAGTGTACTAATGTTTTCCAATAATAAATGAAATAATAATGAAATATAAAATTGTTGCCCATTGTACTTGAGACCTGTAAAAAGGATAAACAGGATGAGTGAGAAAGGGTGGGTGGGGAGTCATAGGAGGTAATTACTCCTCAGCAAACTTCCTCGATTATTTAACGAACCTGCGTAGTCCGCTGAGGGAGAGAGAATGTATCTTGTCCATTCTCAGAACATCCGATCCAAAGATGCGTCACCCGAGTCTGGAAAACGCCGGGCAGCTGCAGAGAAAATGATCTGTGCTATCCTCGTCCTCAAGGCAGAATGTGCATAGCGGATCGTCGATGATACCTATGGTGACTATGTGTTTCCCCCATGGATTGTGCCCCGTAATCAGTCCTGTCAGAGCTCGCAGCTCCCTCCGCCTCTGCTTGAGGAGAAATTTCGGCACTGCTCTGTCTGCCCGTTGCAGAAAGCACTTAGTCCTCATCAGCTTTGCTCATAAGTTCCCTGATGTACCTGACAGTTCCCGCAATATTTAACCTGATGATTGGTTCCGGTCCAACTGGACAGTCCAAATACCCTCGGCTTGCCAATTCAGCGGCCAGTTCGTTACCTTGAACACCACAGTGTCCTGGGACCCACACAAGCTCAGGCTTATTCCGTCTTGCAACGGAGTTTAGCCTTAACTGGCATTCCTGGACAATTTTTGAAGAAACACGAGGGGTTTCCAAAGTCTTAAGGGCAGCTTGGCTGTCACTACAGACCTTAATATGGTACGAGTATTGAAACACCGTGGTCATCTCATCCAAAGCATAAAAGCCTCTGAAGTTACCCTCCAGATGCCAGCCAGCTCCAGTCCCATTATTAGTCTTGGCTCCATCAGCGTAGAAAGTTTTTACCGAGCTCCCTGTGTCCGAAGCTCCTGTCGTCGTGCCGCAGGCCGTAAGCATGCAGTCGACACATCATCGTCATTGCCTCCTGAATAGCTAAATCCAAAGGTAGCAAGTCCAACAGAGCATTAAGAGCCACGCCTGGGGTTGTGCTCATAACGCCCGTAATGATTATGCAAACACTTCTTTGTAATCTGTTCAGCACAGAAACCGTGGTTGTCCCCATGGTTCTATGCCACCATACCACAGCAGAGTACATGACTATCGGTCTGACTAAGGCTGTGTATACCCAAAGTACCATAGCCGGTCTTAGACCCCAAGTCTTGCTAATGGTTCTCCGACACTGTCCGAAAACTTTCAGCGCTTGATTTACCTTCAGCTCGACATGAGTTTTCCACGTCAGCTTGCTCTCTAGAGATACCCCTAAATATTTTACTTCCCACGAAAGACTTACGTCTACACCTCTGAGCACCGGAAGGTTGAGACCTTCCAATTTTCTCTTCCGCGTTAACAAAACTATCGTTGTCTTGCTGGGCTTGACAGCAAGGCCTTGCAGAGTGCACCATCCATCAATCGTATTCAGGATTCTCTGTGTATTTGCACAGACTTCCCTGAGAGACTTTCCTGACGCTAAAATACACACATCGTCAGCGTAGGCATGGATGTGGGCGAAGCTTTGCATTTCCGTTAGTAAAGAGTCCTCTACCAGGCATTACAAGAGAGGCGAGAGTACACCGCTCTAAGGGCATCCTCTCCCAACCTCTGCCATGGTAGAGAGGCCAGTTTCTTCCCCAACGGTCAGCATTCTTCTTTTCAGCATTCTTCGTGTGCATGTTAGTGACAGTTCTGATTGTTCCCTTAGACCTGAAGACCTTAATGATGCTCTTGTCAGTCGTGTTGCCCCATCTTGTGTTAATACTTGTTTTATACTGTGTTCTTCGTCCGTAGCGTCCATTTGTCAAGTCTTTGAGTTTAATGCTGTGCCGGAGTGTGATGTAGTTGTGCGTGTCAATAAGATTAGGTCGAATGCAATCGGAGCGCACAGTATACCAATTAAATTTGTAAAAATTATTGCACCGTACATTTTGCCTACTTTCACCCATGCCATCAATCATATTTAGTATAACAACTTTTTGCTTTCCTGATGCGTGGAAAGTTGCCACGGTGCTACCAATTGCCAAAACAAGTCTGCATGTAGTCCCAGTGATTTTCGGCCGATTAGCATTTTACCCGCGCTCTCTAAAGTCCTCGAGATGCTGATGTCTGAACAAATTCATTACCACATTGACACTAAAGTTCCTTTTGACAAAAACCAACTGACTTTGTTATCGGGGATACCGCAACGCGTTTTATGCGGAGCTACTTGGCGGGTAGAACCCAGTGTGTCAGGGTTGGCTCTCAAACCTATAGTCTAAAACCATTGTTAGCTGGTGTACCCCAAGGATCTATCTTGGGTCCGTTTGTATTCAGTGTCCTTATAATATGCATGCCAGCATGTACATACATATGTTATCTCTGTACAAAGCTTAATAACGATTTAAAATCCATCTCTGCATGGGCTAGGAGAAATGAGCTTCGTCTAAACAGCGGAATATCGCATACATTTTTTAGGTATACCGCCTTTATATATTGTCGATAAGTGTCTTAAACTTGTGTCAAAAGTGACTAATCTCGAGATAGTTAGCAAAGTGTACAATATTTTAAAGAATTTACGAATGTCTTCAACTTACACCGGTCCCTGTTCGTAGAAATCTTAATTTACAACTAATACTGCCGATCATCTGCTACCCTGAACTAGTTTCCAGTAAATTAAATTATCATTCCGTTCGTAAAATTAATGTAGCATTCAATCATGTTACACCTATGTGTTCGGGTTAACAAATTTTCCTAAGTTAGCTCGAATTAATGACTTGATAGTACCGAGTTATAATTTTCTATCATCCGAACGGCTATTAGTCTGAGATTTTTATTTAAAGTGTAACTTGGATTAATAAAGAGTTTATTATTGTTTTATACATATACAAATCATAGCGCAACTTACCTGAGCTTGTGTAAATAACACTCTTCTCTTCCTGCGTTGAGCCAATGGAAATTGCAACGGTTTCGAATCGGAAACACTGCAGGTCGTAAGGCTTCCCATATTTCCCATATGTCCCATTGAACTAGTAGCTGATCCACCCATTAATCTCGTGACTGTGAAAAAAAAAGTTGAAATGCGGAATCTTGTCAAGAACGAATAATACGGAAATCACTCATCTTAATACTATATTTTAGGTTGAGGTAAGATGGATTTAAGAAATTACTGTAAACGTCACTTATTATCTTAAAAATTTACCTTTTGAAACGTAAGAGTAATCAATGATAGGCGTATTCAAAACCGAATCTTCAATAAGCCTTCTAACTTACTTAGGTATTGCGATTTTTTATATTTCAGAAAATTACAGATATCGAGAATAAATCTGAAGTGTGGTTGATCACTGATTTCGAAAGAGTTCACCACTTTTGTTTCTTTTAGATATAAGCAATGTTAGTATAGAGATTGATAAATGTTGATAATGCGATTATTGAGGTTTGCGGTGTGAAGCACATTTTTCCAAAATTTTATAATAAATTTTTTTTAGTTCTAATAAAAGTGTACGCAGCAGTTTATCCATTTGGATTCGATAAATACGTAAATAGAACCGTTAGCATACGGTGTTTGCGGTTTGTTTTGTGATATAAGGGCCAATACCTACCAAAAGATTTGTGAAACGGATAATGGATACAGACATATTGTCAAATTCGGTTTTGAGAAATACCGCTTTTGGCGATGTGCCATCTTCAGTGTCGTTTTCGATCTAAGCAGTTGCTGTTGGTTGTGCTGTATTTATTGCATTCTGTGGTTTCTTGTTATCTGATTTAGTGTTACGAAATGTTTTCATGAGTGATGTTTTTTGCATAGGTACCTGAAATGTCACCCAAATAAATTTTGAGTGGGGTTCTTTTTATCCATCAGTTGTCGTCGGGTTCGCTTTACGCTGATCGAAAATTATAATTTTGTTTATCCATTTGGATTCAATAAATACGTAAATAGAAACGTTAGCATACGGTGTTAGTCCCCTATGTTTTCAGTCCTGTTTGTCCGTTGTAGCTGTATTGTCAAATGGATTCTACACTAGCTCATCAACCTTCACCTTGTTTCAAGTTAAATAAAATTCACAAAAGTATTTCAAACTTAAAAATGCCTCAGTTTATTGAAATATGCGTTTTAAGCGATACAAAAATAACTTACATTATATTCCAAGTGTCGAAAAACATTTTAATTAAATTAGCTTACTTAAAATTAAAACATAAAATTATAAATTTAAACACAGCAACAAAATTAAATAGCTTGTGGGATATCCACGTCGTTTAAGGACTGCTGAAAGTCGTTGGGCATAGTATTAAAAAGCTTTATTGTTTCCTCAGAAGATATTTTGACCCATTCTTTGTGTTTGCGGATTCAGCGCTTCAAAAAAGCTCACAGATGCTCAATCGGGTTGAGAATTTTGAAGCATTGTAAAGTAGCCACAGGCGTACATCGGCGATGGGCTTAGGGTCATTATCATCTTGTAAATAAAACTCACTAGGCAACTCACTTTGTTTCATTTGTGTCTTCAATTTGTCTTCAACTGTCTTCCTTTGATTCTAAATATGCCGTTTCGTCAAACCACAATACGGATTCCCAAAACGATGAAGGTTTATTATTATGTGCATTCGCGAACGCCAAACGCTTCATCCGATTTTTTAATAAAATATATGGTTTCTTGCGTGCCCCGCGACCTTTGAAACCATTTTTCTTGTGATATCGCTGCAAATTTGTTTTTTGAATTGTTCTCTGACATTTTTCGCTGAAAACCTGTAATGTGTGGATTTTTCTTTACCAAGGGTATAAATTTGTGGGTTCCACGATCTCTTAGTTTCTTTAAGCGGCCAGAGCGGAGTTATGAGGTAATAACTCCCGTTGTTTTAGATGATATTTCGCGAAATGTTTTGCCACTTTTGGCGTAGAATACTTCTTACCTTACGGTATGGGCACCCATGTCAGATTGTTATTGTTGTAATCTCTATTTCTTTAGTTATAAGGAAACGGCGAGATACATTTTTTGAAAAATTTTTTTTGTAGTCAAATGAAGATGTTAGCTTTCGTTTGACATACATTTCATATTGGTTGATATCTTCCTAATATTTAAATTTCTCAAATTAAAATTTTATAAACACATCCAAAAAAATATGTGTGTGGTGTTTGGTTGAGTGTGTAGTAGTGGTTGGTAACACAGACCAGCACTGTGTTACCCACCACTAGTTTGTAGCGTGAATAGACGTTCATTTTATTGCATAATTTTAGGCGGGAAAATTTAAGTAGAGTAAAGGCAGAGAAAGCGCTGCCAACTACTGCTTATTGGTGGTGATTTTAACACAGAAATCACTTCAAATACTAGATTGGCGAAATTTATGAGCGATACGTTTAATTTGGATTATATTCGAAATGATGCTCCCACAACTATTTATAACACAACCATTGACTTAGTTTTTGCGAGAAATTTAAATGTTAATTTAAAAACATATTTATCCTATTTTTCCTATCATAAGCCTATATTCTCAAAAGTAACTTTCAAATAATCAAATAGATTTGGGTCTGTTATTAATTATTTATCTTTACTATTGATAACTACCATTGACTTCGTTTTTGCGAGAAA
This sequence comes from Philophylla caesio, assembly GCA_963971545.1. Lineage (NCBI taxonomy): Eukaryota > Metazoa > Arthropoda > Insecta > Diptera > Tephritidae > Philophylla > Philophylla caesio. The sequence goes on from OZ020604.1 coordinate 107,625,344, forward strand.
TTTAATTGATAATTTAAAAACATTTTTATCCTATTTTCCTATCATAAGCTTACATATGTATATCATCAAAAGTAACTATCAAATAAAGAAATTCATATGCTTGTATTATTTATCATTATAAATTATCATTATACATATGTTTTCTGTCTTATCGGATGGCGTATTCTACGTTAAACTTAATGGCCGTGTCTCTGACACAGCCTCCTTCTTTTTTCCAACGCAATTTTTTTTTTCCTTTATTATTCATTATCAGAAAAATTATATTCTTTCAAAAAACTTGAATCCGAATTTTATACTTTAAATAATGAACTTTAAATTTTTCAACACGAAGCTTGATCAAAATCTCTTGCCTTCGCAGCGCTAGAGTTAGAATACACTAAAATATATGCTATGAGCGGACATATATTCTGTTCGTTTTTCTGAAGCCCAACGGAAAAAGTGCGGTTAGCTTCGCAGCTGTAAGAGCAAGTTTTACAAAATTCTGCATGTACATAAGTTAACTCTGACCACAAGTGATAGTAGTAAAATTTTTGCTTAATTGTGGTTTGAATCCGTGTTTTTCTGCAAAATAAAGATGTACTGAATGATGAGCGGAGACTTTTTCTAGCTAGTGTATGTATTTGTGATGCTTCGTACCATTTGTCCTAGATTGTTAATTGTTTAAAAGTTTGCCAATTTGTACATGTTTTTTATAGTATACAAATTTTTTTTTGTTTTTCTCTTAGTTTTTTTTTTGTATTCCATTGTTTTGGGGAAAATAATGTAGTGAATCATTGTTTGTGTATCCATTATTTGCAACTGAATCATTACATCTCAAATCGTGTAGGCAGTTAGGGTTAGGTCTTTTTTTCAATAAATTTTTTTTTATAGTTTCTACATCGAAATCCATGAGACAAGTATTTTCTTCTTTTTGCTTGATTTTGAGTTCTATCGTCGTGGGGAATTTTCCAAAATTTGTCTGAAAACTCGATTTTGCTCTATTGATGCATGTTAATTTTTTTTTTTGAAAATTCAATAGCTTTGCGAAAAAATTACCGATCTTCGAAATTTTTTTTCTGTTTGTAGGTAAAGGGTTCCTCTAAAAGCAAAATGTGTGAAACATGATATATTTTCAAACAATTTTTTATATCATCATTAAAAAAAATCACAAAATGTTTTTTTCCTTCATATATATTTTTTGTATAGTCATATATATAAACTAAATTATGTAGCAGCCTCTACTAGCCTAAATTTGTTGTTTAGGAATTATGATTTTTTATAGTCAAAGTGAAATAATGGCAATTTATACTCGTAATGCATTTTTTAAGTACATATGTATGTACATTTAGTATTAGAAATATTTTTATACACTCAAATTCATTCCACTAAAGTCCATTCGTGCTGGCATGTTCTTGCGAAGGACATATATGTATGTCTGTAGGTATTTTTCGGTTTTCTTGGCCCTCCATGCATGCATTGGCCGTATTCCTTTAATTGCCGCAACATTGCTCCATGGAGGGCCAAGAAAACCGAAAAAAACATATGTATATGTACTTTGCAAGAACATGCCAGCACGAATGGACTTTAGTGGAATGAATATTTCCAATACTAAATGTGCTTAAAAAATTCATTGCCATTATTTCACTTTGACTTCAAAAAACCATAATTCCTAAACCACAAATTTAGGCTAGTAGAGGCTGCTACATAATTTAGAAAAGACCTAACCCTAACTGCCTGGACGATTTGAAATGAAATGACCCAAATACATTAAGCGTGTTTTATTCGCCCAGTACAAGCTAATAGCTAAGTCTTTGATAAATAAAGCATACTCAGCTTAACTCATACATATATTCGTTTAAATTGTGTTAGCAATGTAGGCAAGAACTTCTCTTTAAATTCAATTAACTTCAACAAATTATCGAAAATGAAAAAAATTTTAGTTTTAATTTTTAAATCCATAATTTCGTCATATTCTTCATTATTTAATGTTGTAAATGCGTTACCAATAAACTAAAACACAAAAAGTTTCAAATTTGTTTTAATTTTAACTCAAAATCTATAATTACCGCTTATTTTATAAATTTATAATTATATAAGCATTTTTGGTTTGTGTATAATTCATCTTTCAAAAAAGAGTTTATCGGCATTGCCAAGTATTCTGGCAATGCCTCTAGCTCAATATACAAGCCAAGATAACTTTTCATATGTTGGCTAAGTCTTTCATACAAAATACGCTAATAACTTAAATTACTGGTCAAATAAAACAGCCTATTATATATTGTTTTTAACACCTTTGGGTGTGACATTGTGACAAGAGGCGTCGTTGTTGTACTAATATTAGTCCGTTCGTATTTGTGTTATAAGCCGGACTGGCATTAACTATTCTTAATTTTCTTCTGATTTTCCAACAGGGTAGAAATTTGATTTTTTTATGGAACGATTTTCCGTCATCCCTTATCAAATTGGGTTTTCTGACACCGGTTTCGGCGTTCTGCCATCTTCTGTGTCGTTTTCGTTCTGAGTAATTACGACAATTAATTTGAATTTGATATTTAGAGAGATAATTAATTAAGAACCTTGATTTTTATGATATTTTGAAAAAATATTCGTTACCACGACCACTTATGATAAAATATTTGTATAGCAATAACGGTGTAATGTATCGTCACAATTGTTAACCATACTGTCTATGATATCACTAGCATCACCGTCGGATATTTTGAAAAATGTGAAAAACTTCGTTTTTTCAGTATCTATTGGAACAAATTGAGTAAAGTTTAATACTAGCACCGATTTGAAAAAAAGAAACCGGGTTTTTTTTATGAAACTATGAAGAATGACCGTGGCACTGCCAATACAAAAATACATCGCTAGGTTATATAAAATTCGGTTTCGCCCGAATTTTGCTTTCATTATTTGTTTATTTGTACAATCCACACCGTAACTGAGCCGTCGCCACTTCAGTCAGGTATCATATCTTTAATTACCAGAGAACGTATATTATTTAGAGAAGGTGCATGGCGTTTCGTTCCCCTGGGGCAAGTTTTATCGGTTCATCAAAATCCAATTAGATAAAATTGGATTCTGATATCAATTAGCGAATGTCCAATTCGTTCATGTATGAAAAAAAGTGCGATATATTATTAGAACGGGACGGGACTTGCGCTTCTTGTTAATGTACATCCTTTGTAATTACGCGAATCAAAAAATTTGATTCGTTGTCACGAACAAAACTGTCACTTGCCTTTATTTGCTGTTTCAGAATTTCCTTTTATCTGCCTTATTTTGCACATTTAGTGCATTGTTGTTATTTCTGAGATGCTTGCGATCATAGTCGCTGATTTTTTCTAACGTTTCACTTTCATTCGTTTCATTTAGAACGGGAAAATCATCGTTGTTTTTGTTCACGCTGCCGTTACCGTCTACTTCGACTAAATCTGCACCACTGGTATTCTGCGCATCATTATGGGTATTCATCTAAACGCGCAAATGCCTCGCAACTGCGTACACCTCGTAAACAAACCTGTTTTTCATACAAAAGAGCCGTTTACGAGGTTTATGCGTTTAGATGAATATCCCTAATGTCTCCAATTTCATTGTTTTTGTCGCTTCCACCGTTATCCTCTATTTGGCACTCGCCTCGTAGTTCTTGTAGCACTTCGTTAAGACCTGCTTCTAGGATCAACTTGGTAGTAGGTTAGCGAATTTGTCATCGCCAATTTTTCAATTGCATCAGACTATAGTTTTCATCCGAAAGCTATTTTTGGAAACATTTTATTTTATCAAATTGCTGGCAGAATTCTTCTCACTTCTAAGCTGCAAACGCGCCTTCTTTCTGCTGTAAATCTTTTTATTCTGATTTTACATAAGAAAGCGCAACATGCTTGATATGCCAGAGTAAAACAATAACTAAACTTATGAGAGCGAGTAATCAAACAATGTTCTCATATACATACATGTACAATGTACATAGAATCTATAGCGTGCCGACGACTGATGTACATACAAAGCTCATGGATAAATATGTACATTGCTAACGGCTAGGGTTTCTTGAGTGCGGATAAAAGCAATAGAGTGGTTGATCGCCTAAAAGGAATAACAGTACTTTTATCCGCACGCGACTCAACTAAAATAAGGTGTTACTAGGATACATTCACTACAATTATTATCTATTGTGCTAGTTACTACTACAGTACGTACGTAATTTATAAACCTCAGCAGTGAGTGCAAAAATTTTATCATCCTTTTCGAGCAAATTGCGCTGCATAGAAACAAGATCCGAGTATATATTCTCAGTCTTAACCATTAATTTGTTGTTGTCTTCACATAATGCACTTACTAGGTTATGCACGCTGACGTTTTTAGATCGAAGGGAGACAATTAAATTGTTCAAAGATCCCAATGTAACTTGTTTTTTATCAGTAATTCCACTAGAATCTAGTTGCTTAAGAAAAAAATAGAAGTAAATGCAGTACGCTCTGCGCTTTTTTTGAGAGTAATAAATACATCAGTCAAAAAAAGTCTACATAAACAACAAAAAACTTATATGTGCCATTCATAAGCGTGCAAAGTTTAAATTAGTAAAAAAGGAAATTTTTTGGTTTTTTTTTATTATTACTTTTTTGTATTTGTTTAATCATTACATACAATAATCAATCCTATACGATTTTGTAAAAACATCATCCTTAACTTTTTTCGTATGGAATTATTGTTCAAAGTAAGAGACATGATTTTAAAAATATTTTACAAAAAAAAAAAACAGAAAAACGTTTATTTAATATGGAAAAGGTTAAAGTTTCATACAAAATTTACGCGTCCGGATATTAAAAAAAACGTCCAAAAAGTTTTAAATTTATATTTGATTGATTTAAGCAATGATATTTCAGGATTACGTGGCTGCTATATTATTAAGAAATATTTGGGCGTATCCCAAGACTGATAAATTACAAGATTGCGATATTTTCGTTCCGTTATCTTTTTTGGTCTCGGTTTGACACACCGTACCAGAACATCGAGTAAATAGGGAAAATAAAAATAAAGTTATATTCGCGTGCAAATAAATTAACAAAATAATAAGGTAAATGTCCCTATTTGTGACCATGACCGCATTTGTGTCCATCACGCAATTTTACTTCAAATATATCGAATTGCAAATAAATATATTGCTTACAGAAACATGTAGCCCAATTCCGAAATCATTCACATCAAAACTGTACAAGAATACGAGTGATAAGTGTTTATTGGGAAACACCAAAGATGATCGCCGGTACTCACGATATTTGTTTTGTAACAAAGAAGAAATAATAAGCAAAATGAATTAGAATCAAGAAGATTTTATTACGATAAGCACATAAAGCAAGTTATGTGTATATAGGTATACAAATGTATATGTGTATTTAGTTTAGATATTACCTTTAGTATGGTCGATGATGACGATGGCTGGTGCTGTCTACTGTCTTTCAACGAATTACAACGCGAAACCGACCATCAATTTTAAGAACCCGATATTTCTTTGCCTCTCACCGGTGTATTTCCAATCACAGTGTAGCTTTGCAGCGAACAGCTGTGCATAGGAAACCACCAGCGATTCCCAACCATTGAAGGCTTTTGGCTTCAACATTGCCGCCAGCCTAACAATACTAAGGAATTGCAAAAGCTCGAAAAAAGGGCTATATAAATATAAAAAGAACATCTTATATGAATGTGATTTTGCTATTATAACATACTTAAGTCTAAGGCATGCGTGCAAAAATAATAAATTGTTGAGCTTTGTTTGAAATTTCATTATGATTTATTACGTAAAAATTAAACTAAATATAATTGAGAAATTTGTTATAATATATTCCATTGCACCCAGTAGGGGGTAATTATCTTATTAAATTCTAATTATAAAAAAACCCAGGAAGGGGTCGTGGTGCCTTAAAGGGCACATGGTCCAGAAAGGACCCAACCAAAAATTGAGTTCTGGGCAGTTGGATACCCAGGATATGATACAATATCACTCCTCATAATTTTGTGATATACCTCCCCACCGAAGATCAAGATCAATTAAAAGCATTTTTGGTTTGTTTATAATTCATCTTTCAAAAAAGAGTTTTTCGGCATTGCCAAGTATTCTGGCAATGCCTCTAGCTCAATATACAAGCCAAGATAACTTTTCACAAGCAAATATATATATGTTGGCTAAGTCTTTCAAACAAAATACGCTAATAACTTAAATTACTGGTCAAATAAAACAGCCTATTATATATTGTTTTTAACACCTTTGGGTGTGACATTGTGACAAGAGGCGTCGTTGTTGTACTAATATTAGTCCGTTCGTATTTGTGTTATAAGCCGGACTGGCATTAACTATTCTTAATTTTCTTCTGATTTTCCAACAGGGTAGAAATTTGATTTTTTTATGGAACGATTTTCCGTCATCCCTTATCAAATTGGGTTTTGTGACACCGGTTTCGGCGTTCTGCCATCTTCTGTGTCGTTTTCGTTCTGAGTAATTACGACAATTAATTTGAATTTGATATTTAGAGAGATAATTAATTAAGAACCTTGATTTTTATGATATTTTGAAAAAATATTCGTTACCACGACCACTTATGATAAAATATTTGTATAGCAATAACGGTGTAATGTATCGTCACAATTGTTAACCATACTGTCTATGATATCACTAGCATCACCGTCGGATATTTTGAAAAATGTGAAAAACTTCGTTTTTTCAGTATCTATTGGAACAAATTGAGTAAAGTTTAATACTAGCACCGATTTGAAGAAAAGAAACCGGGTTTTTTTTATGAAACTATGAAGAATGACCGTGGCACTGCCAATACAAAAATACATCGCTAGGTTATATAAAATTCGCTTTCGCCCGAATTTTGCTTTCATTATTTGTTTATTTGTACAATCCACACCGTAACTGAGCCGTCGCCACTTCAGTCAGGTATCATATCTTTAATTACCAGAGAACGTATATTATTTAGAGAAGGTGCATGGCGTTTCGTTCCCCTGGGGCAAGTTTTATCGCTTCATCAAAATCCAATTAGATAAAATTGGATTCTGATATCAATTAGCGAATGTCCAATTCGTTCATGTATGAAAAAAAGTGCGATATATTATTAGAACGGGACGGGACTTGCGCTTCTTGTTAATGTACATCCTTTGTAATTACGCGAATCAAAAAATTTGATTCGTTGTCACGAACAAAAATGTCACTTGCCTTTATTTGCTGTTTCAGAATTTTCTTTTCTCTGCCTTATTTTGCACATTTAGTGCATTGTTGTTATTTCTGAGATGCTTGCGATCATAGTCGCTGATTTTTTCTAACGATTCACTTTCATTCGTTTCATTTAGAACGGGAAAATCATCGTTGTTTTTGTTCACGCTGCCGTTACCGTCTACTTCGACTAAATCTGCACCACTGGTATTCTGCGCATCATTATGGGTATTCATCTAAACGCGCAAATGCCTCGCAACTGCGTACACCTCGTAAACAAACCTGTTTTTCATACAAAAGAGCCGTTTACGAGGTTTATGCGTTTAGATGAATACCCCTAATGTCTCCAATTTCATTGTTTTTGTCGCTTCCACCGTTATCCTCTATTTGGCACTCGCCTCGTAGTTCTTGTAGCACTTCGTTAAGACCTGCTTCTAGGATCAACTTGGTAGTAGGTTAGCGAATTTGTCATCGCCAATTTTTCAATTGCATCAGACTATAGTTTTCATCCGAAAGGTATTTTTGGAAACATTTTATTTTATCAAATTGCTGGCAGAATTCTTCTCACTTCTAAGCTGCAAACGCGCCTTCTTTCTGCTGTAAATCTTTTTATTCTGATTTTACATAAGAAAGCGCAACATGCTTGATATGCCAGAGTAAAACAATAACTAAACTTATGAGAGCGAGTAATCAAAAGCGGATAAAAGCAATAGAGAGGTTGATCGCCTGAAAGGAATAACAGTACTTTTATCCGCACGCGACTCAACTAAAATAAGGTGTTACTAGGATACATTCACTACAATTATTATCTATTGTGCTAGTTACTACTACAGTACGTACGTAATTTATAAACCTCAGCAGTGAGTGCAAACATTTTATCATCCTTTTCGAGCAAATTGCGCTGCATAGAAACAAGATCCGAGTATATATTCTCAGTCTTAACCATTAATTTGTTGTTGTCTTCACATAATGCACTTACTAGGTTATGCACGCTGACGTTTTTAGATCGAAGGGAGACAATTAAATTGTTCAAAGATCCCAATGTAACTTGTTTTTTATCAGTAATTCCACTAGAATCTAGTTGCTTAAGAAAAAAATAGAAGTAAATGCATTCCATCTTAAAATCCGTACGCTCTGCGCTTTTTTTGATAGTAATAAATACATCAGTCAAAAAAAGTCTACATAAACAACAAAAAACTTATATGTGCCATTCATAAGCGTGCAAAGTTTAAATTAGTAAAAAAGGTAATTTTTTGGTTTTTTTTATTATTACTTTTTTGTATTTGTTTAATCATTACATACAATAATCAATCCTATACGATTTTGTAAAAACATCATCCTTAACTTTTTTCGTATGGAATTATTGTTCAAAGTAAGAGACATGATTTTAAAAATATTTTACAAAAAAAAAAACAGAAAAACGTTTATTTAATATGGAAAAGGTTAAAGTTTCATACAAAATTTACGCGTCCGGATATTAAAAAAAACGTCCAAAAAGTTTTAAATTTATATTTGATTGATTTAAGCAATGATATTTCAGGATTACGTGGCTGCTATATTATAAAGAAATATTTGGGCGTATCCCAAGACTGATAAATTACAAGATTGCGATATTTTCGTTCCGTTATCTTTTTTGGTCTCGGTTTGACACCGTACCAGAACATCGAGTAAATAGGGAAAATAAAAATAAAGTTATATTCGCGTGCAAATAAATTAACAAAATAATAAGGTAAATGTCCCTATTTGGGACCATGACCGCATTTGTGTCCATCACGCAATTTTACTTCAAATATATCGAATTGCAAATAAATATATTGCTTACAGAAACATGTAGCCCAATTCCGAAATCATTCACATCAAAACTGTACAAGAATACGAGTGATAAGTGTTTATTGGGAAACACCAAAGATGATCGCCGGTACTCACGATATTTGTTTTGTAACAAAGAAGAAATAATAAGCAAAATGAATTAGAATCAAGAAGATTTTATTACGATAAGCACATAAAGCAAGTTATGTGTATATAGGTATACAAATGTATATGTGTATTTAGCTTAGATATTACCTTTAGTATGGTCGATGATGACGATGGCTGGCGCTGTCCACTGTCTTTCAACGAATGACAACGCGAAACCGACCATCAATTTTAAGAACCCGATATTTCTTTGCCTCTCACCGGTGTATTTCCAATCACAGTGTAGCTTTGCAGCGAACAGCTGTGCATAGGAAACCACCAGCGATTCCCAACCATTGAAGGCTTTTGGCTTCAACATTGCCGCCAGCCTTGCAATACTAAGGAATTGCAAAAGCTCGAAAAAAGGGCTATATAAATATAAAAAGAACATCTTATATGAATGCGATTTTGCTATTATAACATACTTAAGTCTAAGGCATGCGTGCAAAAATAATAAATTGTTGAGCTTTGTTTGAAATTTCATTATGATTTATTACGTAAAAATTAAACTAAATATAATTGAGAAATTTGTTATAATATATTCCATTGCACCCAGTAGGGGGTAATTAAATCTTAAATCTTATTAAATTATAATTATAAAAATACCCAGGAAGGGGTCGTGGTGCCTTAAAGGGCACATGGTCCAGAAAGGACCCAACCAAAAATTGAGTTCTGGGCAGTAGGATACCCAGGATATGATAAAATATCACTCCTCATAATTTTGTGATATACCTCCCCACCGAAGATCAAGAACTATTAAAAGCATTTTTGGTTTGTTTATAATTCATCTTTCAAAAAAGAGTTTTTCGGCAATGTTGGGTAAATGCATTCCATCTTAAAATCCGTACGCTCTGCGCTTTTTTGAGAGTAATAAATACATCAGTCAAAAATAAATCAGTCTACATAAACAACAAAAAACTTATATGTGCCATTCATAAGCGTGCAAAGTTTGATTAAAATCACTTGCTTCTTTATTTAATATATTAACATCTTAATATTAAATTAGTAAAAAAGGTAATTTTTTGGTTTTTTTTTATTATTACTTTCTTGTATTTGTTTAATCATTACATATAATAATCAATCCTATACGATTTTGTAAAAACATCATCCTTAACTTTTTTCGAATGGAATTATTGTTCAAAGTAAGATACATGATTTTAAAAATATTTTACAAAAAAAAAACAGAAAAACGTTTATTTAATATGGAAAAGGTTAAAGTTTCATACAAAATTTACGCGTCCGGATATTAAAAAAAACGTCCAAAAAGTTTTAAATTTATATTTGATTGATTTAAGCAATGTTATTTCAGGATTACGTGGCTGCTATATTATTAAGAAATATTTGGGCGTATCCCAAGACTGATAAATTACAAGATTGCGATATTTTCGTTCCGTTATCTTTTTTGGTCTCGGTTTGACACACCGTACCAGAACATCGAGTAAATAGGGAAAATAAAAATAAAGTTATATTCGCGTGCAAATAAATTAACAAAATTATAAGGTAAATGTCCCATGACCGCATTTGTGTCCATTACGCAATTTTACTTGAAATATATCGCATTGCAAATAAATATATTGCTTACAGAAACATGTAGCCCAATTCCGAAATCATTCACATCAAAACTGTATAAGAATACGAGTGATAAGTGTTTATTGGGAAACACCAAAGATGATCGCCGGTACTCACGATATTTGTTTTGTAACGAAAAAGAAATAATAAGCAAAATGAATTAGAATGAAGAAGATTTTATTACGATAAGCACATAAAGCAAGTTATGTGTATATAGGTATACAAATGTATATGTGTATTTAGTTTAGATATTACCTTTAGTATGGTCGATGATGACGATGGCTGGTGCTGTCTACTGTCTTCCAACGAATGACAACGCGAAACCGACCATCAATTTTAAGAACCCGATATTTCTTTGCCTCTCACCGGTGTATTTCCAATCACAGTGTAGCTTTGCAGCGAACAGCTGTGCATAGGAAACCACCAGCGATTCCCAACCATTGAAGGCTTTTGGCTTCAACATTGCCGCCAGCCTAACAATACTAAGGAATTGCAAAAGCTCGAAAAAAGGGCTATATAAATATAAAAAGAACATCTTATATGAGTGCGATTTTGCTATTATAACATACTTAAGTCTAAGGCATGCGTGCAAAAATAATAAATTGTTGAGCTTTGTTTGAAATTTCATTATGATTTATTAAGTAAAAATTAAACTAAATATAATTCAGAAATTTGTTATAATATATTCCATTGCACCCAGTAGGGGGTAATTATCTTATTAAATTATAATTATAAAAAAACCCAGGAAGGGGTCGTGGTGCCTTAAAAGGCACATGGGCCAAAAAGGACCCAACCAAAAATTGAGTTCTGGGCAGTAGGATACCCAGGATATGATACAATTTCACTCCTCATAATTTTGTGATATACCTCCCCACCGAAGATCAAGATCAATTAAAAGCATCTTTGGTTTGTTTATAATTCATCTTTCAAAAAAGAGTTTATCGGCATTGCCAAGTATTCTGGCAATGCCTCTAGCTCAATATACAAGCCAAGATAACTTTTCACAAGCAAATATATATATGTTGGCTAAGTCTTTCATACAAAATACGCTAATAACTTAAATTACTGGTCAAATAAAACAGCCTATTATATATTGTTTTTAACACCTTTGGGTGTGACATTGTGACAAGAGGCGTCGTTGTTGTACTAATATTAGTCCGTTCGTATTTGTGTTATAAGCCGGACTGGCATTAACTATTCTTAATTTTCTTCTGATTTTCCAACAGGGTAGACATTTGATTTTTTTATGGAACGATTTTCCGTCATCCCTTATCAACTTGGGTTTTGTGACTCCGGTTTCGGCGTTCTGCCATCTTCTGTGTCGTTTTCGTTCTGAGTAATTACGACAATTAATTTGAATTTGATATTTAGAGAGATAATTAATTAAGAACCTTGATTTTTATGATATTTTGAAAAAATATTCGTTACCACGACCACTTATGATAAAATATTTGTATAGCAATAACGGTGTAATGTATCGTCACAATTGTTAACCATACTGTCTATGATATCACTAGCATCACCGTCGGATATTTTGAAAAATGTGAAAAACTTCGTGTTTTCAGTATCTATTGGAACAAATTGAGTAAAGTTTAATACTAGCACCGATTTGAAGAAAAGAAACCGGGTTTTTTTTATGAAACTATGAAGAATGACCGTGGCACTGCCAATACAAAAATACATCGCTAGGTTATATAAAATTCGGTTTCGCCCGAATTTTGCTTTCATTATTTGTTTATTTGTACAATCCACACCGTAACTGAGCCGTCGCCACTTCAGTCAGGTATCATATCTTTAATTACCAGAGAACGTATATTATTTAGAGAAGGTGCATGGCGTTTCGTTCCCCTGGGGCAAGTTTTATCGGTTCATCAAAATCCAATTAGATAAAATTGGATTCTGATATCAATTAGCGAATGTCCAATTCGTTCATGTATGAAAAAAAGTGCGATATATTATTAGAACGGGACGGGACTTGCGCTTCTTGTTAATGTACATCCTTTGTAATTACGCGAATCAAAAAATTTGATTCGTTGTCACGAACAAAACTGTCACTTGCCTTTATTTGCTGTTTCAGAATTTCCTTTTCTCTGCCTTATTTTGCACATTTATTGCATTGTTGTTATTTCTGAGATGCTTGCGATCATAGTCGCTGATTTTTTCTAACGTTTCACTTTCAGTCGTTTCATTTAGAACGGGAAAATCATCGTTGTTTTTGTTCACGCTGCCGTTACCGTCTACTTCGACTAAATCTGCACCACTGGTATTCTGCGCATCATTATGGGTATTCATCTAAACGCGCAAATGCCTCGCAACTGCGTACACCTCGTAAACAAACCTGTTTTTCATACAAAAGAGCCGTTTACGAGGTTTATGCGTTTAGATGAATACCCCTAATGTCTCCAATTTCATTGTTTTTGTCGCTTCCACCGTTATCCTCTATTTGGCACTCGCCTCGTAGTTCTTGTAGCACTTCGTTAAGACCTGCTTCTAGGATCAACTTGGTAGTAGGTTAGCGAATTTGTCATCGCCAATTTTTCAATTGCATCAGACTATAGTTTTCATCCGAAAGCTATTTTTGGAAACATTTTATTTTATCAAATTGCTGGCAGAATTCTTCTCACTTCTAAGCTGCAAACGCGCCTTCTTTCTGCTGTAAATCTTTTTATTCTGATTTTACATAAGAAAGCGCAACATGCTTGATATGCCAGAGTAAAACAATAACTAAACTTATGAGAGCGAGTAATCAAACAATGTTCTCATATACATACATGTACAATGTACATAGAATCTATAGCGTGCCGACGACTGATGTACATACAAAGCTCATGGATAAATATGTACATTGCTAACGGCTAGGGTTTCTTGAGTGCGGATAAAAGCAATAGTGAGGTTGTTCGCCTAAAAGGAATAACAGTACTTTTATCCGCACGCGACTCAACTAAAATAAGGTGTTACTAGGAAACATTCACTACAATTATTATCTATTGTGCTAGTTACTACTACAGTACGTACGTAATTTATAAACCTCAGCAGTGAGTGCAAAAATTTTATCATCCTTTTCGAGCAAATTGCGCTGCATAGAAACAAGATCCGAGTATATATTCTCAGTCTTAACCATTAATTTATTGTTGTCTTCACATAATGCGCTTACTAGGTTATGCACGCTGACGTTTTTAGATCGAAGGGAGACAATTAAATTGTTCAAAGATCCCAGTGTAACTTGTTGTTTATCAGTAATTCCACTAGAATCTAGTTGCTTAAGAAAAAAATAGAAGTAAATGCATTCCATCTTAAAATCCGTACGCTCTGCGCTTTTTTTGAGAGTAATAAATACATCAGTCAAAAAAAGTCTACATAAACAACAAAAAACTTATATGTGCCATTCATAAGCGTGCAAAGTTTAAATTAGTAAAAAAGGTAATTTTTTTGGTTTTGTTTTATTATTACTTTTTTGTATTTGTTTAATCATTACATACAATAATCTATCCTATACGATTTTGTAAAAACATCATCCTTAACTTTTTTCGTATGGAATTATTGTTCAAAGTAAGAGACATGATTTTAAAAATATTTTACAAAAAAAAAACAGAAAAACGTTTATTTAATATGGAAAAGGTTAAAGTTTCATACAAAATTTACGCGTCCGGATATTAAAAAAAACGTCCAAAAAGTTTTAAATTTATATTTGATTGATTTAAGCAATGATATTTCAGGATTACGTGGCTGCTATATTATTAAGAAATATTTGGGCGTATCCCAAGACTGATAAATTACAAGATTGCGATATTTTCGTTCCGTTATCTTTTTTGGTCTCGGTTTGACACACCGTACCAGAACATCGAGTAAATAGGGAAAATAAAAATAAAGTTATATTCGCGTGCAAATAAATTAACAAAATAATAAGGTAAATGTCCCTATTTGTGTCCATCACGCAATTTTACTTCAAATATATCGAATTGCAAATAAATATATTGCTTACAGAAACATGTAGCCCAATTCCGAAATCATTCACATCAAAACTGTACAAGAATACGAGTGATAAGTGTTTATTGGGAAACACCAAAGATGATCGCCGGTACTCACGATATTTGTTTTGTAACGAAGAAGAAATAATAAGCAAAATGAATTAGAATGAAGAAGATTTTATTACGATAAGCACATAAAGCAAGTTATGTGTATATAGGTATACAAATGTATATGTGTATTTAGTTTAGATATTACCTTTAGTATTATTTGTAACAAAGAAGAAATAATAAGCAAAATGAATTAGAATCAAGAAGATTTTATTATGATAAGCACATAAAGCAAGTTATGTGTATATAGCTATACAAATGTATATGTGTATTAAGCTTAGATATTACCTTTAGTATGGTCGATGATGACGATGGCTGGCGCTGTCTACTGTCTTTCAACGAATGACAACGCGAAACCGACCATCAATTTTAAGAACTCGATATTTCTTTGCCTCTCACCGGTGTATTTCCAATCACAGTGTAGCTTTGCAGCGAACAGCTGTGCATAGGAAACCACCAGCGATTCCCAAGCGTTGAAAGCTTTTGGCTTCAACATTGCCGCCAGCCTTGCAATACTAAGGAATTGCAAAAGCTCGAAAAAAGGGCTATATAAATATAAAAAGAACATCTTATATGAATGCGATTTTGCTATTATAACATACTTAAGTCTAAGGCATGCGTGCAAAAATAATAAATTGTTGAGCTTTGTTTGAAATTTCATTATGATTTATTAAGTAAAAATTAAACTAAATATAATTCAGAAATTTGTTATAATATATTCCATTGCACCCAGTAGGGGGTAATTATCTTATTAAATTATAATTATAAAAAACCCAGGAAGGGGTCGTGGTGCCTTAAAGGGCACATGGTCCAGAAAGGACCCAACCAAAAATTGAGTTCTGGGCAGTTGGATACCCAGGATATGATACAATATCACTCCTCATAATTTTGTGATATACCTCCCCACCGAAAATCAAGATCAATTAAAAGCATTTTTGGTTTGTTTATAATTCATCTTTCAAAAAAGAGTTTTTCGGCAATGTTGGGTAAATGCATTCCATCTTAAAATCCGTACGCTCTGCGCTTTTTTGAGAGTAATAAATACATCAGTCAAAAAAGGTCTACATAAACAACAAAAAACTTATATGTGCCATTCATAAGCGTGCAACGTTTAAATTAGTAAAAAAGGTAATTTTTTGGTTTTGTTTTATTATTACTTTTTTGTATTTGTTTAATCATTACATACAATAATCTTTCCTATACGATTTTGTAAAAACATCATCCTTAACTTTTTTCGTATGGAATTATTGTTCAAAGTAAGAGACATGATTTTAAAAATATTTTACAAAAAAAAAACAGAAAAACGTTTATTTAATATGGAAAAGGTTAAAGTTTCATACAAAATTTACGCGTCCGGATATTAAAAAAAACGTCCAAAAAGTTTTAAATTTATATTTGATTGATTTAAGCAATGATATTTCAGGATTACGTGGCTGCTATATTATTAAGAAATATTTGGGCGTATCCCAAGACTGATAAATTACAAGATTGCGATATTTTCGTTCCGTTATCTTTTTTGGTCTCGGTTTGACACACCGTACCAGAACATCGAGTAAATAGGGAAAATAAAAATAAAGTTATATTCGCGTGCAAATAAATTAACAAAATAATAAGGTAAATGTCCCTATTTGTGTCCATCACGCGATTTTACTTCAAATATATCGAATTGCAAATAAATATATTGCTTACAGAAACATGTAGCCCAATTCCGAAATCATTCACATCAAAACTGTACAAGAATACGAGTGATAAGTGTTTATTGGGAAACACCAAAGATGATCGCCGGTACTCACGATATTTGTTTTGTAACGAAGAAGAAATAATAAGCAAAATGAATTAGAATGAAGAAGATTTTATTACGATAAGCACATAAAGCAAGTTATGTGTATATAGGTATACAAATGTATATGTGTATTTAGTTTAGATATTACCTTTAGTATGGTCGATGATGACGATGGCTGGTGCTGTCTACTGTCTTTCAACGAATGACAACGCGAAACCGACCATCAATTTTAAGAACCCGATATTTCTTTGCCTCTCACCGGTGTATTTCCAATCACAGTGTAGCTTTGCAGCGAACAGCTGTGCATAGGAAACCACCAGCGATTCCCAAGCGTTGAAGGCTTTTGGCTTCAACATTGCCGCCAGCCTTGCAATACTAAGGAATTGCAAAAGCTCGAAAAAATGGCTATATAAATATAAAAAGAACATCTTATATGAATGCGATTTTGCTATTATAACATACTTAAGTCTAAGGCATGCGTGCAAAAATAATAAATTGTTGAGCTTTGTTTGAAATTTCATTATGATTTATTAAGTAAAAATTAAACTAAATATAATTCAGAAATTTGTTATAATATATTCCATTGCACCCAGTAGGGGGTAATTATCTTATTAAATTATAATTATAAAAAACCCAGGAAGGGGTCGTGGTGCCTTAAAGGGCACATGGGCCAGAAAGGACCCAACCAAAAATTGAGTTCTGGGCAGTAGGATACCGAGGATATGATACAATTTCACTCCTCATAATTTTGTGATATACCTCCCCACCGAAGATCAAGATCAATTAAAAGCATTTTTGGTTTGTTTATAATTCATCTTTCAGAAAAGAGTTTATCGGCATTGCCAAGTATTCTGGCAATGCCTCTAGCTCAATATACAAGCCAAGATAACTTTTCACAAGCAAATAAATATATGTTGGCTAAGTCTTTCATACAAAATACGTTAATAACTTAAATAACTGGTCAAATAAAACAGCCTATTATATATTGTTTTTAACACCTTTGGGTGTGACATTGTGACAAGAGGCGTCGTTGTTGTACTAATTTTAGTCCGTTCGTATTTGTGTTATAAGCCGGACTGGCATTAACTATTCTTAATTTTCTTCTGATTTTCCAACAGGGTAGAAATTTGATTTTTTTATGGAACGATTTTCCGTCATCCCTTATCAAATTGGGTTTTGTGACACCGGTTTCGGCGTTCTGCCATCTTCTGTGTCGTTTTCGTTCTGAGTAATTACGACAATTAATTTGAATTTGATATTTAGAGAGATAATTAATTAAGAACCTTGATTTTTATGATATTTTGAAAAAATATTCGTTACCACGACCACTTATGATAAAATATTTGTATAGCAATAACGGTGTAATGTATCGTCACAATTGTTAACCATACTGTCTATGATATCACTAGCATCACCGTCGGATATTTTGAAAAATGTGAAAAACTTCGTTTTTTCAGTATCTATTGGAACAAATTGAGTAAAGTTTAATACTAGCACCGATTTGAAGAAAAGAAACCGGGTTTTTTTTATGAAACTATGAAGAATGACCGTGGCACTGCCAATACAAAAATACATCGCTAGGTTATATACAATTCGGTTTCGCCCGAATTTTGCTTTCATTATTTGTTTATTTGTACAATCCACACCGTAACTGAGCCGTCGCCACTTCAGTCAGGTATCATATCTTTAATTACCAGAGAACGTATATTATTTAGAGAAGGTGCATGGCGTTTCGTTCCCCTGGGGCAAGTTTTATCGGTTCATCAAAATCCAATTAGATAAAATTGGATTCTGATATCAACTAGCGAATGTCCAATTCGTTCATGTATGAAAAAAAGTCCGATATATTATTAGAACGGGACGGGTCTTGCGCTTCTTGTTAATGTACATCCTTTGTAATTACGCGAATCAAAAAATTTGATTCGTTGTCACGAACAAAACTGTCACTTGCTTTTATTTGCTGTTTCAGAATTTCCTTTTCTCTGCCTTATTTTGCACATTTAGTGCATTGTTGTTATTTCTGAGATGCTTGCGATCATAGTCGCTGATTTTTTCTAACCTTTCACTTTCATTCGTTTCATTTAGAACGGGAAAATCATCGTTGTTTTTGTTCACGCTGCCGTTACCGTCTACTTCGACTAAATCTGCACCACTGGTATTCTGCGCATCATTATGGGTATTCATCTAAACGCGCAAATGCCTCGCAACTGCGTACACCTCGTAAACAAACCTGTTTTTCATACAAAAGAGCCGTTTACGAGGTTTATGCGTTTAGATGAATACCCTTAATGTCTCCAATTTCATTGTTTTTGTCGCTTCCACCGTTATCCTCTATTTGGCACTCGCCTCGTAGTTCTTGTAGCACTTCGTTAAGACCTGCTTCTAGGATCAACTTGGTAGTAGGTTAGCGAATTTGTCATCGCCAATTTTTCAATTGCATCAGACTATAGTTTTCATCCGAAAGGTATTTTTGGAAACATTTTATTTTATCAAATTGCTGGCAGAATTCTTCTCACTTCTAAGCTGCAAACGCGCCTTCTTTCTGCTGTAAATCTTTTTATTCTGATTTTACATAAGAAAGCGCAACATGCTTGATATGCCAGAGTAAAACAATAACTAAACTTATGAGAGCGAGTAATCAAACAATGTTCTCATATACATACATGTACAATGTACATAGAATCTATAGCGTGCCGACGACTGATGTACATACAAAGCTCATGGATAAATACAATGTACATTGCTAACGGCTAGGGTTTCTTGAGTGTGGATAAAAGCAATAGAGAGGTTGATCGCCTAAAAGGAATAACAGTACTTTTATCCGCACGCGACTCAACTAAAATAAGGTGTTACTAGGAAACATTCACTACAATTATTATCTATTGTGCTAGTTACTACTACAGTACGTACGTAATTTATAAACCTCAGCAGTGAGTGCAAAAATTTTATCATCCTTTTCGAGCAAATTGCGCTGCATAGAAACAAGATCCGAGTATATATTCTCAGTCTTAACCATTAATTTATTGTTGTCTTCACATAATGCACTTACTAGGTTATGCACGCTGACGTTTTTAGATCGAGGGGAGACAATTAAATTGTTCAAAGATCCCAATGTAACTTGTTGTTTATCAGTAATTCCACTAGAATCTAGTTGCTTAAAAAAAAAATAGAAGTAAATGCATTCCATCTTAAAATCCGTACGCTCTGCGCTTTTTTTGAGAGTAATAAATACATCAGTCAAAAAAAGTCTACATAAACAACAAAAAACTTATATGTGCCATTCATAAGCGTGCAACGTTTAAATTAGTAAAAAAGGTAATTTTTTGGTTTTGTTTTATTATTACTTTTTTGTATTTGTTTAATCATTACATACAATAATCTATCCTATACGATTTTGTAAAAACATCATCCTTAACTTTTTTCGTATGGAATTATTGTTCAAAGTAAGAGACATGATTTTAAAAATATTTTACAAAAAAAAAACAGAAAAACGTTTATTTAATATGGAAAAGGTTAAAGTTTCATACAAAATTTACGCGTCCGAATATTAAAAAAAACGTCCAAAAAGTTTTAAATTTATATTTGATTGATTTAAGCAATGATATTTCAGGATTACGTGGCTGCTATATTATTAAGAAATATTTGGGCGTATCCCAAGACTGATAAATTACAAGATTGCGATATTTTCGTTCCGTTATCTTTTTTGGTCTCGGTTTGACCAAAGAACATAAATGTATAAGAATGGACAACACGTTATTATTAGCAACGAGTGAATCTCCAGGGGCATGCTTTCTTACTCTAGCCAATCAAAAAATTCATTTGAGCAAAAGAGAAAGCATGCCCCTGGAGATTCACTCGTTGCTTAAAGTAACGTGTTGTCCCTTCTTATACATTTATGTTCTTTGGTTTGACACACCGTACCAGAACATCGAGTAAATAGGGAAAATAAAAATAAAGTTATATTCGCGTGCAAATAAATTAACAAAATTATAAGGTAAATGTCCCATGTCCGCATTTGTGTCCATCACGTAATTTTACTTGAAATATATCGCATTGCAAATAAATATATTGCTTACAGAAACATGTAGCCCAATTCCGAAATCATTCATATCAAAACTGTATAAGAATACGAGTGATAAGTGTTTATTGGGAAACACCAAAGATGATCGCCGGTACTCACGATATTTGTTTTGTAACAAAGAAGAAATAATAAGCAAAATGAATTAGAATCAAGAAGATTTTATTACGATAAGCACATAAAGCAAGTTATGTGTATATAGGTATACAAATGTATATGTGTATTTAGTTTAGATATTACCTTTAGTATTATTTGTAACAAAGAAGAAATAATAAGCAAAATGAATTAGAATCAAGAAGATTTTATTACGATAAGCACATAAAGCAAGTTATGTGTATATAGGTATACAAATGTATATGTGTATTAAGCTTAGATATTACCTTTAGTATGGTCGATGATGACGATGGCTGGCGCTGTCTACTGTCTTTCAACGAATGACAACGCGAAACCGACCATCAAGTTTAAGAACTCGATATTTCTTTGCCTCTCACCGGTGTATTTCCAATCACAGTGAACTTTGCAGCGAACAGCTGTGCATAGGAAACCACCAGCGATTCCCAAGCGTTGAAGGCTTTTGGCTTCAACATTGCCGCCAGCCTTGCAATACTAAGGATAACGTGGCTGCTTTATTATTAAGAAATATTTGGGCGTATCCCAAGACTGATAGATTACAAGATTGCGATATTTTCGTTCCGTTATCTTTTTTGGTCTCGGTTTGACACACCGTACCAGAATATCGAGTAAATAGGGAAAATAAAAATAAAGTTATATTCGCGTGCAAATAAATTAACAAAATAATAAGGTAAATGTCCCTATTTGTGACCATGACCGCATTTGTGTCCATCACGCAATTTTACTTCAAATATATAGAATTGCAAATAAATATATTGCTTACAGAAACATGTAGCCCAATTCCGAAATCATTCACATCAAAACTGTACAAGAATACGAGTGATAATTGTTTATTGGGAAACACCAAAGATGATCGCCGGTACTCACGATATTTGTTTTGTAACAAAGAAGAAATAATAAGCAAAATGAATTAGAATCAAGAAGATTTTATTACGATAAGCACATAAAGCAAGTTATGTGTATATAGGTATACAAATGTATATGTGTATTTAGCTTAGATATTACCTTAAGTATGGTCGATGATGACGATGGCTGGCGCTGTCTACTGTCTTTCAACGAATGACCACGCGAAACCGACCATCAATTTTAAGAACCCGATATTTCTTTGCCTCTCACCGGTGTATTTCCAATCACAGTGTAGCTTTGCAGCGAACAGCTGTGCATAGGAAACCACCAGTGATTCCCAAGCGTTGAAGGCTTTTGGCTAAGGAATTGCAAAAGCTCGAAAAAAGGGCTATATAAATATAAAAAGAACATCTTATATGAATGCGATTTTGCTATTATAACATACTTAAGTCTAAGGCATGCGTGCAAAAATAATAAATTGTTGAGCTTTGTTTGAAATTTCATTATGATTTATTACGTAAAAATTAAACTAAATATAATTGAGAAATTTGTTATAATATATTCCATTGCACCCAGTAGGGGGTAATTAAATCTTAAATCTTATTAAATTATAATTATAAAAATACCCAGGAAGGGGTCGTGGTGCCTTAAAGGGCACATGGTCCAGAAAGGACCCAACCAAAAATTGAGTTCTGGGCAGTAGGATACCCAGGATATGATACAATATCACTCCTCATAATTTTGTGATATACCTCCCCACCGAAGATCAAGATCAATTAAAAGCATTTTTGGTTTGTTTATAATTCATCTTTCAACAAAGAGTTTTTCGGCAATGTTGGGTAAATGCATTCCATCTTAAAATCCGTACGCTCTGCGCTTTTTTGAGAGTAATAAATACATCAGTCAAAAAAGGTCTACATAAACAACAAAAAACTTATA
Source organism: Philophylla caesio (assembly GCA_963971545.1). Lineage (NCBI taxonomy): Eukaryota > Metazoa > Arthropoda > Insecta > Diptera > Tephritidae > Philophylla > Philophylla caesio. The sequence continues at coordinate 107,647,912 of OZ020604.1, forward strand.
TGTGCCATTCATAAGCGTGCAAAGTTTGATTAAAATCACTTGCTTCTTTATTTAATATATTAACATCTTAATATTAAATTAGTAAAAAAGGTAATTTTTTGGTTTTTTTTATTATTACTTTCTTGTATTTGTTTAATCATTACATATAATAATCAATCCTATACGATTTTGTAAAAACATCATCCTTAACTTTTTTCGAATGGAATTATTGTTCAAAGTAAGATCCATGATTTTAAAAATATTTTACAAAAAAAAAACAGAAAAACGTTTATTTAATATGGAAAAGGTTAAAGTTTCATACAAAATTTACGCGTCCGGATATTAAAAAAAACGTCCAAAAAGTTTTGAATTTATATTTGATTGATTTAAGCAATGTTATTTCAGGATTACGTGGCTGCTATATTATTAAGAAATATTTGGGCGTATCCCAAGACTGATAAATTACAAGATTGCGATATTTTCGTTCCGTTATCTTTTTTGGTCTCGGTTTGACACACCGTACCAGAACATCGAGTAAATAGGGAAAATAAAAATAAAGTTATATTCGCGTGCAAATAAATTAACAAAATTATAAGGTAAATGTCCCATGACCGCATTTGTGTCCATCACGCAATTTTACTTGAAATATATCGCATTGCAAATAAATATATTGCTTACAGAAACATGTAGCTCAATTCCGAAATCATTCACATCAAAACTGTACAAGAATACGAGTGATAAGTGTTTATTGGGAAACACCAAAGATGATCGCCGGTACTCACGATATTTGTTTTGTAACAAAGAAGAAATAATAAGCAAAATGAATTAGAATCAAGAAGATTTTATTACGATAAGCATATAAAGCAAGTTATCTTTTTCTTTTTTGCGTTTCCATAGTCCCCCATCCACGTAAGGTGATTAGGGGTTATGTGTATATAGGTATGTGTATATAGGTATACAAATGTATATGTGTATTTAGCTTAGATATTACCTTTAGTATGGTCGATGATGACGATGGCTGGCGCTCTCTACTGTCTTTCAACAAATGACAACGCGAAACCGACCATCAATTTTAAGAACCCGATATATCTTTGCCTCTTACCGGTGTATTTCCAATCACAGTGTAGCTTTGCAGCGAACAGCTGTGCATAGAAAACCACCAGCGATTCCTAACCATTGAAGGCTTTTGGCTTCAACAATAAGTGCATTTTTTTTTAGTTTTGAATTTCAAAAACTCCGTAACGTGCCTGTCGCCAGGTGGAGTCAAGTAGGATCATGACCGTTATAAGAGTCGGCCTCAGTCGGAAGTAAGTTTGCTGTTTAATTCAACCGTTACGATTGACTGTTTCGTTAAGTACCGTGCATGTAGATGAATTGTAATCTGAAAAGTTATCTATTGCTCTGACATATTCTACAAAAAGGTGAGTAATAATCGAAATTTACACTGATTTTACAAATACGCTCCGAAAAAGTCGTTTGCGGATATTTGTATCCATCGGAGAAAAACCTTGCGCCGTGTTCAATTCTTATTGCTTTTCCTCAAAAAAAGGTTGCTTTTGACTTTTTTGCTTCATTGTTGCTCTTTTAACAATGTCTTTGTAAGCGTCATACGTTAGGACGCAAATAAGGACGTGCGCGCGTTTGTTTACACATTTGTGTCCAAGATATTGTGAATGAATGATTTAAGTTAAATTTAAATCTAAATGGTTTAATTTAGATATATTAATAGTCGTAATTATAAAGAAAGAAGTAACATAGAGGGATTTTAAGCTTACTGCTGGTAAATTCTTATTTTATTACCTAAAATAAATAGTGATAATCTTTCAAAAATCAGTAAGTAACTACTCCAATGGACGGCATGTAGTCTGAGTGCTGCTTTCTGCATGCGTTGTTTCGTGCCTGATTCCAAAAAAAAAAAAAAAAGCTATTCAACTAAATAATAATAAATACAACTTTGCAAAACGAGTGAGTAATACAAAACCTGTTTTAAAAATGTTCATACATTTTCATACAATATAATTGCAGATAATTTCAATTAGTTAATTATATGTACGTATACCTCTAATTATATTTTGTATTGGAGTACAACAAAGTAAGCTAACTCGAAAAACAGTGAAAAAGTAAATAAAAAAATTCAATTCAATTTAAATATATGTAATTACAGACATATTTATACAATGAACTTATACAAAAAAAATACGAAACTCTGTGCTTCGTCAGAGCGCTACCAAAATCCGCATTTTTTATAACATTTTCCAACAGTGCCCTATGTAAGAATTGTAGTGGGGGTATTCATTTTATTTTTTGGGGATTTTGCAGTTTCTACACTACCGTTCCAGTATGTAAATAGAATGAATGCAAATGCTTTGAATATAAGAAGAAATACACGCTACCATCTACTTTATTCCCAAAAATTTACTGTTTAGGCCTCTATGCCTAAAGTTCAAATCAACCGACAATAAACGACCCGCCCTAATGTGCAGCGGTCACACTTATGCACGGCTTTCATGTAGTTGTGTGTGTTTGTAGATGAGCACACACATAAGTTTACACACACGTACAAATTAACACTTTCACTCAATTGCTACCATTATATTTTCCCGCCGGATAAACTTTTTTTCTCGTTAATTTTCCCCTGATTTATATGGTCCGACGGTTCGGACATAAAACCGTTTTGCTTCTGCTATCACTTCTTTTTGACCGAGTTCAAGTGAAGACATCGAGCTACCAGCCTCATCCAGGTAACATAATCTTTGTGAAATATTATCCATAAAAATATTTTTAAATACACACAAACACATATATTTGTACCGAAGTACTAAACCCTTGCGTTTTTCTTTTTATTTTCGTACAACCACGCCGAATAAAACCCTGGTAAACCTGAGCTTACGAGCAAAGATTAACCGCGGTTTTTTACATGGTCCTTCGAGCCGGATTCCGAGAGTAAAGAATATGATACGCTCAGTCATCCACAACTGCAAGATCTGCACCATCCACAAAAAACGGACCCAAACTCAGCTTATGGGAATCCTGCCCAAGGAACGCAGCACCTATTCTCGGGCATTTACAAACAGCGGAGTGGATTTCGCAGGACCATTTGACATCAAAAGCTATCGCGGGAGAGGATGTCGAATCTCAAAAGGTTATGTCTGCTTATTTGTGTGCTTCGTAACGAAAGCCATACACCTTGAAGCCACTACTGACCTGAGTACAGCCTCGTTCCTGGCAGCCTTTGCCCGGTTTACAGCCAGACGAAGCTGCCCACAAAATATGTATTCCGACAGCGGCACTAATTTTGTCGGAGCCTCTCGATCTTTACGATCCGAAGCTAAAGCTTTCATGATTGAGGCGCGTAACAGCACCTTGTCTAGGTACGCGCATCAATTGACTTCGTGGCATTTCATCCCCGCTGCAGCGCCACACATGGGCGGACTCTGGGAGGCGGGAGTGAAAAGATTTAAGAGCCATTTTAAGAAGATAGCATCGAATTACAAATACACCTTCGAAGAATTTATGACTCTTTTATGTAGAGTTGAGTCTTGTCTCAACTCTCGTCCAATCAGTCCCTCTTCTAATAACCCATCTGACCTGGAGCCGCTTACCCCAGGCCACTCCTTAGTTGGTGGGCACTTATTAGCTCCACCAGAACCAGATATTAATGAGAACCCTGCATCCATAATAAACCGATGGCAAAAGCTCAAAGCCCTGCACCAAGGTTTTTGTAAAAGATGGAAGGCAGAGTATCTAGTAGAGTTGCAAAAATGCATCAAATGGAAGCATCCACAAGACAAGTTGCAGGTAGGAGATTTTGTTGTCATAAAATAGGATAATCTATCACCGAATGAATGGAGACTGGGACGAATCTTAAAACCACACCCAGGCTCCGACAATAAAGTGAGAGTAGCAGAGATACTGACCGAAAAGGGCACAATCACCCGACCAATTGCAAAATTAGTGCTACTTCCGCCCTACAGAGAAGGCAACGAGAACGAGGCAACCTCCCAGTAGGTCACCACTTATCGCCCTAACTCACCTACCACAGAATCCCACTTTCCCAACAGCCATAAAATATTTCCGCCATTCCACTTCTTAACCCCTACTGTATTCCACTCTAGAATCGCAAATATTACAATTTACCCGTTCCTTCGACTTAATTGAGCGATTGAGCGTCTTATATTCTAAGAAATCTAGTCAGCTGGACATATATATTTTTAAAGAAATAAATCTTCAATCGCTGTGTTTGATTTTCATCTCCTTCACCATCGTCAAGGGGTTCCTCACCATTGTCCTCCTTATCGTCTTCATCGTCTTCCAGTACCACCTCTATCTCGGGTACAAAATAATACTGAAGAGGATTTGGCCAGAGGTTATCTGAGAACCAATCAAAAAATGTATTGTGGTCTGCAGGTCGTTTTCCGTTCATTGTGTTGACACGTTTTGATCATACGCGATCGTGTGGGATCGTCGCCGTCCTTCCATATGAATCGGAGTGCTCGTCGACGCTGGACAATCACAGTTTTCTGCATTTTCGGAACCCAGCTAGAACTCTTAGTAAGCACCTTATTCTCAATATAGGGATTTTCATCAAAGTAGACAATTAATGCGTTACCTAGATGGCACCCAAATCTATACAATTAAAAGTTGGATCAGTCGAAGTATTGGCAGACAAACAAAAATAGCAATTGTTGGCTAGAGTATAGGCAGACAGAATTTGAAGTTGATGTAGTAATCTTCTTTTCGGTATTATTATCCCTTATTTTTGTTGTTGTTGTTGGAGCAGCAAGTGTTGTTGTTGTTGTTGGAGCAGCACAAAATATGCTGAAGTGACAGTCCTTGTACGGACATAAATCCGGATCGTTTCGGGACCGTAGACCCGACTGTCATGGGACCTAGTATTATCCCTCGGGACGCAGACGTTTCATTTCTTCATAATCGCCCGATCCTCAAAACAGACACGTCACAAAAAAAAAAATGCAGCTGAATAAGCAACTTATAATCCAGCAAGTTTTTATAGCGATAAAGAGACGAAGCGATGGTTGGATGCATGGGTATTAATGGATGTAGTTAAAAATAGCAAGAATGCGGATTGAAGGTTGGGAAGTTTTCTTCTACAATAAAATCGTAAAAGTGTTAGTAAGGGATATTGAAGTTGGTCAAACAGCTCGAAAATGGAAGAATTATTAGTATTCAAGCTAAGCAAGCAGAAGTTTAGAAAACACATGGCCAAAACATTTATAAAAAAAAAAAAAAAAAAAAAAAAAAAAAAAAAAATAATGTAATTGTTAGATGAAACACTTGTATGTTTTAAGTATGTGATGAAATCACAAATTAGCGTCGCAAAATCTGCCCTGGCATTGAATCTTAGGCTGGCATTTGAAGATTTGAAAAGTATGCGACCACAAAGATATGCAATCACAATAAAAATAACAAAAAAAAAAAAATTTAACGTTTTTTGAGCGTAAAAGCAATTACATACATACATATGTATGTACATGCAATAACAACTCTCCTGTGTAGTTACAATAATAACTATTGTCCAAGTGACAAATGTTGAAAGAAAAAGTGAGTTTTATGCATTTAAGCGGAAAAATAAATACACAAACTGCATGGCTATCTTCGTACCACCATTTCTCTCTCCCCCCAATTGCCACTTCAACACAAACACATCATGAACTTACGCGTAAAATCTCATTTGTAAGTTCGTTAAAATTCGGTTAAGCTTTGCGTTTTGGATCATCCTGAATGCATTACAAACGTGAACGAAAAGTGCTCCTCAACGAACTGCAGCGCGAAACAAGAATGGCGGACTAATGTAAAGAAGTAGATATTTAATTTAAAAAGAGTTTATATTTAACTTCATGTGAAATCTAAATAGGCTATAAAATAAGCGAGAGTATAGGTTGTATTTCTGGCTATTGAAGAAAGATGAAGCAAACCTGTACTGTATGATCAGTTTGAGCTAAGGTCGCTGCTAGAAAATTTAAGTCCTCTTGAACAGTTGTTAGTTGCACGACATTTCTGCAAATTGCCCTGGAATATACATAGGTAGCATACGTATTTGGCTGTGCGACATGAGTGCAATGTTCTCACTGCCAACAACTACATACTAAGTCAGAAGAACGTTGATGGGTTGCAATTGGCACTGAATGATTTTCTGCATGCTGTATTTGGGTGAATCAGAGAGTTATTTATTTTCGCACAATAGGATTATAGCAGCGGAATAAGACTACGTGATGTTATGGATGAAAAATCTTTATGCGGATTTATTGCAAAATCCTTAATTAAATAATCTTTCATATAAAAAAAAAAAATTAAACATGTGTCAAATGACTTTGTTATTAATTTGGTTCAAATCACTAACACATTGTTTTGTAACTACTTACATACATACATAAAAGCAACACAAAGCCAACCTTTGCCAATTTTACAGACTGGATAAATGCAGGCGTAGACAATATAAAATTTACAAAGGTCTAATATTCATAACATTTTACTTCGATATTAAGAGCAAGAAGCAATTTCTTACCTTTGTAAGCTGTCTGGTTTTGAATATCTTAAGGTGTGGAGATTTCATCTCATTTTACTACAAACTATTGCTGGTAGTTGCATCCATGAAACTGCTGCAAACATAACAGCGCCCTTCAATGCTTTGTTCAGTAGTATTCGTTCGTGCTGCCACTGCCTCTGCTGTGGATATTGACAGGAATATAACCGCATACGCTGATTGGTACACGCAAAATATTAGTGACATAATTCGATAGTTTAGAGCAAGAAGTAATTTATTACCTTTTCAAGTTGTCTGCTTTGAACATTTAAGGGGTGGAAGTTTGGGGCGGTAATCGATTTTTTTTGAACAATGCATACCATAGGAAACGGCCAAAGATTATTTGGAGCTGCCAAAATCGTGCGATACGATCAACATCACACTCATATATACAAGTGTATACTCGTACTCGGAAGTCGCCGTATAACTAGTCCATTAACGCAGCTGTCGATCGTTGCGGTGCGCAGTTTGCCAAAATGTGTACAACTTACCATGGCACGCAGTATTTTAAGGAGTGCGCACACGCAAAGGCGTCGCTCGGTCCATTAATTTCATTTCTCGAAGGCTCAGATTCACTTTTGCTGTAAATTTTCAACATGAAGTTCAATCCACAAAGGTTGAGTTTGGTGAGGTTTCATGCATAATTGTTACCTTACGCCTTATTCTGCTAGTCTCCGCGACGATCCTATTGGACAGCGCGCTTTCTCCCACCACCAGCGATGTCACCGCCTCAGCAACTACCGCTAAACGGCAAGGTTTTGCAGCACGCTCCAGTGATGCGACCGATGAGGAGGATGGTTTTAAATTCCAAGCCCGAACACATTTGGCTTGTACGCAACAGCAACAGCCACAACAAATGCAACAAAGTCAATTATGTGACCACAGTCAGTCGTAGGAGGCTCAAAGGGAAACACTTTGCGATTGGTAAGACAGAACGATAAAATGTCAGCTTCCCTATTGGCGCTCTGGGGCATCCTATTCACGACCAAGTTGCGAGTCCTTCTTCTTAAGCGTCACAATATTAACGCGAGAAAAAGTAAAATTTCACTTGCGTTTGCCCATAAAATACGTTTGTTGAATTCTCCACACTTGCATTTTTTCACACCTGTCTGTCCACATAAAATTAATTTCAATTCTAACACTCTGAAAAAGCGACAATGGCGACACGAACAACTACATCAGCAACACATACAACGCGTGCCAGGTCACCTTCAATGATAGTATACAGAAAATTTAGCTGAATGAATCATTCAGTGAATTTCCCACAATGGCATTCTGTATATACACTCGTTTCACAAATAAATGAAAATATAACACTATAGCACCCACTCTCAAGGCTAGGCAATTTTTATAGTATACTATGTCGACACATTTTAGATGCATTTTTTACAAACTTTTTACTTTTATGACAAAGTCAACAATGTTATAAAGAATAAACTATCTTCTATTTATTCATCATGTCCAAGAGACATCATTAAAAGCAAAAGGAACTAAGATTGGTAGTTGCGTTACTTTGCATGCGGGTCACCCTGCGCTCGTTCTATGCCAGTGATATTCAAACTTTTTCGGGTGGGTAGAAATTGGGTGCCAAGCTTGGCTAAACCCCTAAAAATCTCCCAACTTATATTCAGCATTTATATTTGCAATTGCCATAACTTATTACGAGCATTACACCACGCTCACACAAGAAATAATTGTGTAGCTTTCTTTATAAGGCCAAACTCGCACTTGCCTAAATCAAATTTTTGCTACAATTTCATGTAATTAAGGGAAATATCGCTCGCCACCCAACCAGTTACATATATACTAAAAAAAAAAAAAAAAAAAAAATTATACATACATATCTAAATAAATAATTTTTTAGAAAATGACGCGCTACGCCGCCTTACTAAAAAGATGTCACCGATGCAATGGCAAGCATCACACCCTGCTGCACCTTGACGAGGAGAGACCTACGAATATTGACACCAGGCCATGGAGCGAGCAAGTAGCGAGCGAAATGGACTCGGACACCGAGCTATCGATCCATGCCTCCGATTCCGGAATGGGAACGCGCTCAACGCGCCCGGACCTTGAGGAAAGCGGAATGGCGACAGAAGTGGAAGCGCAATCCTTCCGCCCTTTGTTAGCCCACGAAAGACGGCGTCAGAGTGGAGCGGAATCCAGGCCTTTCCGCCCACCCCCGTCAGCAGAGCGACATGGAGCGGAATCTTGGACTTTCCGCCCTGTCCCAACATTTACAAACCGACGCGGAGCGGAATCTCGGACTTTCCGCCCCGTCCAAACCCGCATTCAGCACAACGTCGTCGTGGAGCGGAATCTCGGTCTTTCCGCCCACAACCCTCATCACGCCGCCAGCTACCGGCGACTTTCCGAAGCCGCCATGATACTTTTGCGCTACAGCCTACCACGGCAATCGCTCCAACCGCCGTCGTCAAGATCGAGGCACAAGGGCGGCTGCACCTCGTTCGCGCACTCATCGACGTCTGTGCACCTACGTCGATTGTCTCAGCTGACTTGGCGCGGGACTTTAATCTTGAGAAAACTACCATCGGGAACGAGGGTGGCTGCATTCTGCGTCTGCGAGGGAAGTACGGTATAAATACCCAAGTAGCAACGCATGCCGTTGTAAAGCAACGTTTTGGGCGCATGTGCCCCAACAGCAGCATCGACCCGTCAGTGGCCACGAGCTACACACATATACGGCTAGCGGATCCAAACTTCTATACTGCGGCCCCAGTTCGTTTGGTCCTCGGCTCCGACGTGTACCAAAACGTCATTTTGCCAGGAACGCTTCCTAGCACCTTCGGCCCGCTCGTCGCCCAAAGCACGATCTTTGGGTGGATCTTATCGGGATCCGCTAGAAAATAAACGTTGGACAAAGAAAAAAAAAGGGATTTTTTTTTGGACACAAATACACTGAGAAATAAAACAGTAACACAATATATATATATATATATGTACATATGAAAAAATAAAACAGGACAATAAACATAAATAAAAATTACAAATTTATCCTCATTTTTTACGATACTAGCGTGCATTGAAGATAGCCACGTACATTGTTTTCATAATACACAATATTTTCTCCCACAGCATTCTAGGTTTAGAGAGGTGACGAGGAATGATACTGCGGATGCAAGATCCTGGCAATGGTGACAGAGGACAGCGCTTATTCAATATTCCTAATTTTCTTCATATGTCTGTACATGGAGCTGGTAGCTCACGTTTTCGCTCGTTTTTTTGGCCATGTTGCGTACCGCAAGGGGGGCGGCATGTTTAGGCCTCTATGCCTAAAGTTCAAATCAACCGACAATAAACGACCCGCCCTAATGTGCAGCGGTCACACTTATGCACGGCTTTCATGTAGTTGTGTGTGTGTAGATGAACACACACATAAGTTTACACACACGTACAAATTAACACTTTCACTCAATTGCTACCATTATATTTTCCCGCCGGATAAACATTTTTTCTCGTTAATTTTCCCCTGATTTATATGGTCCGACGGTTCGGACATAAAACCGTTTTGCTTCTGCTATCACTTCTTTTTGACCGAGTTCAAGTGAAGACATCGAGCTACCAGCCTCATCCAGGTAACATAATCTTTGTGAAATATTATCCATAAAAATATTTTTAAATACACACAAACACATATATTAGTTAAATAAATGTATGTTTATTTCCTAAGCGGGCTGTATAGATGACAGCAACCCCGCGTTAATTAAATAAAACAAACTACACTTTATTTATTGCGGGCTGTATAGAAGACAGCATAACCGCGTTTTTTAATATGAGAATTCGATCTCTGTCTGTATATGCGACAGTGAGAATCAAATCTAAAACTAAATTACAGCTAGTTTACTATTTATACCTAGCTATGCCTGCGCTGCAACTGCATTCTGCTGCGTCTGCATTCTGCTGCGTGGTAAATGCTGCTATGCTGCAATTGCCCGTTGACGCTGCATGTTGCGGGTGGTCGCCATGTGTTGTTGCGCTAGTAATTAATTTAGGTCACAATTGCGCTGACTCCGTCTGTTGGTTATTTATGATTGCACTTGGTTTTACAAGTGCAATTCGACTGAATCGATTGTTGCTGATATCCGCTCTACATAGCTGTGTGCATGATCGTCTTGCTATGCATTTGTTGGTGCGGCCGAATTTATGATGAGTAGTCATATTTCGGGCAACATGTGCTGTATTGGCTTTTCCTCGGGTTGACCATTAATTTGAAGTGGGTCAACTTGGTGTGGCCAGTTTAGTGATTAGTAATCAAATAACGGAATATGAATGCGTTATTTGATTCTCTGAAATTCGGGTATATTGTAAATAACTAATTTACGACATTCTGTAGAAGTGGTTGGTTTCGGATTCTAACGTATCGGTTTGGAGTGTTTGATATATGACGGCGAGTCATATGTCAAGCGGCTTGGGTGGTATTAACTTACTCTAAGTTAACTCTTCCCCTCTTAAATCGATTGTCCTCGATCGGCATTGTTGTTGTGAATGAGCTACGCTATTGTTTTTAATTGCAGAAATGGGCCCTCCATTGGTTTTGCAGTGTCTGGATTTTGTGATTGCAGTTCAGGCGATATATATAATTTTCTTTTGTATTTATTGAAACATATTAAAATAAAAGTTATTACAATGATAGATAGTACAATTAATAAATCTGAACTTAAACTAATTAAATGAACACTTTTATTATTTTTAAACAGTAATTCAATGTGTTCCTGTTGATTAATTTGCTTTAAGTACAATTTTTCTAATTTTAATTCTGTTTGTGTAATATTTTTGTTTTCTTTAATTTTTGTGATCTTATTTGGTAAGATAAATGAATCGTACATTTTGATTTTAATATTTTCAAATGTTTTATTGGCAGCTATTACTTTACAATTTTCAAATTTGATTAAAAAGGTTCCTGTTTGTTTAATTTCTAATTTGTTACAATTGTGAGATATGCTCGAATGAAAATTTTTAAATATCAAAATTCCAGTTAAAATTTCTTTAATTTCTGTTTCTACTAATGGTTTTAAGTTACAATCAGCTTCTTTAAATTTAATAATATTTTTTAAACAGGTGTTATCTAATTTGATTAAGTTTTTTTTCCAGGTTGTCCTTTACAATTTTTTCATACAAATTATTATTTTCATCTGTAAGTATTTCATATTCATCTAAAGCTAATGATAAATTTTTTTGATCGGGAATAGGTTCAAAAATTATTTTAGATAGGATATTGGAGGAAAATTGAGGTATTAGTAGGGTTATAATAATATTGTCATTATAAAAAACTACTGCTACTTTTATGCTATTGTACATGTCAAAGTCATTGATAAGGTCAAGTTCAGTCTGCGTTAAGATATCTGTGGGAATTATGCCTAATTTAGTTGAAAAAATTACTTGTCCTATGTCATTTATATGGCTTTGCAAAAGTGAAATATCGTTGTTAATTTGGTACGTATGTTTCATGAATTCCAATTCGTCCTCTATGGTTTTAATTTTATTTTGTGTTGTTTTCCTAAATATGTTTATATAGTTTTGAATCAAGGTTTGTTGTCCATTTATGTGGCTAGTAATGTTGCTAATTTGGTCCGTTAAAAGTCTATTAATAAAAATTAAATTGTTTACATGGTCTACTGTATTCTTTTCATTATTTTGAATTGTGTCTATTGTATCAGTTATTTGCTGTTCATCGTCACTGTCCATAGTACCTGCTATGTACTTGAGTCCTTTACCTATAATGTTCACTAAGCCTCGTTTTGTTTTTGTATGCGGGTGTAGATAACTTATTTTGGCTTTAAGTAGTAAAAAGTTTTTGTTTACCGTATCTAGTAGCTGTTTGTCCTCTAAGTTCGTTGCTGCTAAGGCTTCAATATTGTTTGAGATTAATGAAGTTGTTTCGTCGTAATTTGTCAAATTTATAAAGTGAAGTACTTTATTGAAGTGATTTATTGTCTTTTGTTCCCCTGTCTTGATGGGTATATATCCATTGTTAATAGTCAAGTCTTGTACGTCGATTTGTTGTGCAGTAACGGTAAGTACTATTGCTAGTAAGGTTTGCGTAATTTTGTCTGCCTTCATTTTGGTTCCTATTTCAGTATTTCCTGATGTAAACCTACAAAAATAAAAAATTCAACTTTGTTTTATGTTATTCTTATGGACTATTCTTCCTGATTGCGTCTTAACTGTGGTGTTATAATTTTGTGCTACTATTTCTTTCTTATACCTAGATGTTAGCTTGTTTCCTAGTCTTTTATTGATTTTAACAAAGATTTCTTCTCCTTGGTTGTACTGTTTTAATTCTAATTTATTTTTATTATGGTAAGCAAGGTCACTGATTTGCTTTTCTCTAAGTTTATTTGATATTTCTAGCCTATGTCTATCTAATAAAATGGGGTCGCTATTGATTCTTCTTCCAAAGAAGGATTCAACTGGTTTTTCTCCTGTGGTGGAATGCACGGAGTGGTTAAATTCTCTAACCGATTTTTCTAAAAGCTCGCTGAAGGATTGGTGAGTTTTATCACACTGTAGGCATCGCATTATTTCTTGCAGGGTGGAATGGAAGCGTTCCACTTGACCGTTGGAGCAACTTGTATACGGAGCAGTTCGATGAATTTCTATACCAAATTCGTTCTCCATCATAAAGTTAATCGTTTCTGATTTGAAAGATTTTTCATTGTCCATAACCACGGTTTCTGGTATGAGAGAAAATAGGATATCCCTCAAAGGTTGCCTTATGTCCTCTGCTGCTTTAGACTTGATTAGTCTTACAACTGCGTATTTAGAGAATTTATCTATCGCTGTTAAAATTAACTGTCTTCCCATATGAAGTATGTCAATATGTACTATTTGACCTGGGAATGTGGGAATAGGCGTTGCCTGAATTTTGGTTTTGCAGGATGGCGGTCGTATTTGTTTTCTTTGCATGTAATGCAATTTTTCACTATTCTCTTGATTTTACTAGCCATGCCTGGGAAATAGTATTTTCTTAAGATTTGCATCTTGTTTTCGCGAGTATTCCTATGCGCTCTATTGTGTTCTCTAATTATAATTTATTGCTGTTCCTGATCATTAATCAAATCTTCGACTTGTATTTGAGAGAACCGTACTTTGTATTTGCTAAAGTGTAGGGGATACAATACAGATTTTATACCCTTACTAAGAAAAATTTGGTTTTTGAACGCGTTTATTGGCGTTTCAACACTATATATTAGATTTTGCGATGAACTTTCATCGGAATTTGTTGCTATTGATAAGGAGTTACTTTGCGACTCCCCTATCGGTATCCTGGACAATGCGTCGGCAACAACGTTTTGTTTTCCGGGCTTGTACAGTAACTCATAAGAGTATTCCTCTAGAGCTGCTTTCCATCTTTTAATTTTAGCATTATTATTTTTATTGCTCAAGGCATACGAGAGCGGTTGGTGATCAGTGAATATTTGCACTTTGGCTGAGCCGTAGAGATAATTCCTAAAGGAGTTCAAGGCCCAAATTATTGCTAGCATTTCCTTTTCGTTAGCTGCGTAGTGCTCTTCTGCTCTATTTAACGTTCGAGAGATAAATGCTAATGGTCTTGACTCTTGCGATAATACGGCTCCAATAGCAAAATTGGAAGCATCTGTTACCAACTGGAATGGTTTGTTATAATCGGGGTATGCGAGTATGACGTCTCTGGAAATGAGTGAGCGTTTTAAGCGGTTAAAAGCTTCTATTGCTTCTTTATTCAAATCAATCCTTACTTTTGAGGACTTATTTTTTGATATTCTACCTTCTTCCCCTCTTAAAAGAGATGTCAGGGGTTTTGCCAATTTAGCGTAATCTTTTATAAATTTCCGGTAGTATCCGGACATACCTAAGAAGCTGCGAAGTTCTTTTATAGTTTTAGGTTGTGGGAAATTTGCAATTGTCTGCACTTTGGCTGGGTTAGTTTTCACTCCGGCTGGTGAGATGACAAATCCCAAAAATTCAACCTCTTTTTTGAAAAAATGACACTTGTCTAATTGTACCTTCATATTTGCTTCTTCTAAGGTTTTAAATATTTTTTTAATATCTGTTTTGCTAAAAATTATTATGTCGTCAATATAGACGTAAGCATATTTGCCTATGTGCTCATGCAGAATATCGTCAAGTGCTCGCTGAAAAATTGAGGGTGCATTTTTTAACCCGAATGGCAAACGAATAAATTCATACTTGCCATTGTTTATTGAAAAGGCGGTTTTCTCAATATCAGATTCCTTTAGAGGAATTTGGTGAAAACCACTTTTCAGATCCATTACTGAAAAAAACTTATTTTCTCCTAAATTAGAAATCACTGCGGATATTTCAGGTATTGGGTATCTATCTGCTGTTGTAACCGAATTCAGCTTCCGGTAGTCTATGACCATGCGGTATTGTTTGTTCCCCTCTGAGTCCGATTTTTTCGGAACAATCCATACCGGCGAATTGTAGGGTGACCTGGAAGGTCTTATATCCATCAGCTAGCAGGTCCTTTACCTGTTTTTCTACCTCTGGTTTGAGAGAAGCTGGGTATGGATATCGCTTGGAGTAGATGGCGGTGTCTGTTACCGTCCTGATTTCTCCAACGACTTTTGTTGTGTATGTTAATTTCTCATCTGGTTCTGAGAATAAATTTGGACATGTTTGAATCACCTTACCCATGTCAATCTTTTGTTGCGATGATAGGTGTTCGTCCTTTATCTGTATCGCATTTACAGATTTTGAGGGAAGTTGCTTGAGCTTAATTTTCTTCCCATTTTTTATAAGAATATAATTCTCGCTAGTATGTACGATGGCTCCGAGGTTCTTCAACGTGTCGTTTCCTAGGATTCCACCGAAAGTTTTAAGTGAGGACATTAAATAAAATTTGATCTCGTCATCGAGATTAAAAAGTTTTAGGAATGTATGCTCCTCTATTTTAATGTCGCCTACCACTGATTTGGCGTTAAATGGTTTTTTATTTTTTATACGCTTCTTTACTAAGCGCGGTTGTATATAATTTTTGCTAGATCCTGTATCTACCAAAAATTTAAGTATTTCTCCGCTCTCCGTTCTAGCCTCAAAATAAGGAAGCGAAGAGCTCATAAAGCTAAAAAATGAACGTCTGTGGGTTCATCCTCTGAATTATTACTTTCACCTTGCTCCGCTATGTGAAAGGTTCTTTGTGCCTTATTAGCCTGTCGGTTGAGGGGCTCTGAAGGTCTTTTCCCTTGGTATTGATTTGGTGATGGCCTATTCACATAGTTCACTCTACGTGAGAAGGTGGTTGGGTCAACCTCCATAGGTTCGGGTTTCGGTTGTGGCTTAGGTGGCCTTAGTGGTGCATTTGCGTTTGAGCTTTGTGGTTTGTATCTAGCTTGTCCGTATGGTTGACTAGCCTGTAGCTCATACGCTAATTGAGGGTAAAAGTTTTGTGCTTGTACCCGTGGAGAATGTTTGCTGGGAAGCGGCTGGAATTTTTTGTTTCCTTGCCTAATATTATGAGCATGATTTGCTCGGAAATTTTGATTACCTAGCTTCTGGCAAAGTTGAAGTGCCTGTGGCAAATCTACTGGCTCTCTTATACCTAGCAACATTGGTAGGTCTTCATTTAATCCTCTTATAAAGGTGTCCAGTGCCTTGTCCCTATAGGTGCGGGTTAGCATATGTAACGCTTCGCTGCTCATTTCAACGCATCCTAATTTGTTTAGAATTAATGAGAGGTGTTTGTACACCTGTTGGTAAAAATCAGTAATTGATTTATTACCTTGCACCAAAGCTGTCATTTGATACTCTAGGGTCGATAAATCACGTTTATCGGCGTAGTGCATAGTTAAGCACTTTGTAATTGCCGACCAATCAAGCGGCGTATTATATGATTCTAATGCTGTGTCAGCATTTCCTGTAATTTTATTTCTTATAATATTGATAATACCGTAATACTTCGGCGTTCCCTTGAGTGGCTCATATATGGTGAGGATACGCTCTACGCTTTTCCTCCATGAGTTAAATTCACCTGGGTTACCGGAGAAATCTTTAATACTTTTGACTACATCGGGGATTTTATTTAAATCTTCAAGATTTCCCCTGTGTCTTTCGTCAATTACTTGGTCAACAGTGTTTGCTAAGTTACTATTTGGATTTAGCGTGGCTTGGACCACCTGTGGTCCCTGTTGCCTAACTACATCACTAGCTATGGTTGCTATTAATGCGCGTAAATCTTCGAGACTAAGCTGGCCATTCCCCGATGCCTGAGCTGTGGCTTGAAAGGTGGCGGGTCTAATTAAGTTATCTGGGTTAGACATTTTTAAGCTTGCTTACTTCTATGTGAAGAATTTCCCTTTTTTTTATAAAAATAAAGTTTGTATTGTTTGTTCCGTACGGTCCTGTACGTACGTAATATTTTTCTTTCTTTTATTTTTTTACCCCTTCGTGGAAAGGGAGCTTTTATACTTTGGAGGGTCCCGTGGGAGTCGCAAAGTTAAGCTTTAGTTATAGAGCCGGAGGGTCCCCCTTTCGGTGGTGAATCGCGGTTCTTATTTTTTAATATTATTGGCTGTACAAGCCTTCGTTATTTATTATTTTTTTGTGATCCCTTCTGGGAAGGGAGGCTTTTATATTCTGGAGGGTCTGGAGTTCAGAATCGCAAAATTAAGCTTATGTTATAACCGGATTAACGGTTTTTGTAGTAATTTATGGGCTGTACAAGCCGTTATTTATAACTGTAATCTGCGTAGTATTGTTACAGTTTCTTCTTCAATGTTTTCTGTATTGTCGTAATCGGCAGCAGTTGCCTTCTTATTTACTCCCATAGCTTTGTATACTGCTGTCATACATGAAATTTTATTTTCATCTGTCAATAAGTCTCCCCAAAACCTCTTTGGCATTCCTGGTGCGGGTTCTTCGCTATAGTCTGAACTTAACTCTTTCCCTTCTAAGTTTTCTACTATTCTCGAAATTTCGTCGAAGTCTATGTTTGTCGGTAGGGCGTCCGTTATTTTGAGATTAATGGGCTGTGCTTAGCCTTTTATATTTGGTTAGTAAAAATAAAAGAGGTTTTATTTTATTCTCTTCTCTTATTATTATTATGCGAACCTTTGCTACCTGTCCGCTATAATTCCCTCACATAAATTTGAACAAATTCCTATTACATAATATTTAATATCAATAAAATATTTCAATAAATCATAAAATTTCTTACAATATTTTCTGCTTCCTCTGCGACTGACTTTGCTTCTCTGTTGCGGCTGCCGCCCTTGCTAGGTTGACTGCTGTGGTTACAGATGATTTAAAATTTCTTTCTTTTTAACAAAATTTTCCCCCGTTGCGGCTGCTGCCCTTGCTAGGTTGATGTTGTTGATTGTTGGCTAAAGATGATTTGAGTACTTTACTTATTTTGTATATCCTTGTAATGTATTTTATAGCACTACAAGCTTTTCACTTTTATAGTTTGTTTTAATGTTTTCTTTTAAAAATATACTTTCAATGTAATGTATTTTATAGCACTACAAGCTTTTCACTTTTATAGTTTATTTTAATGTTTTCTTTTAAAAATATACTTTCAATGTAATGTATTTTATAGCACTACAAGCTTTTCACTTTTATAGTTTATTTTAATGTTTTCATTTTAAAAATATACTTTCAATGTAATGTATTTTATAGCACTACAAGCTTTTCACTTTTATAGTTTATTTTAATATTTTTATGTATCGTAGGCTGGTACATAAAATACCACCGGTTTGCTTTAGCTACTAAGGGGCCTAGTCGATACAATCGTGATTTTTTTTCTCACGAACACTCGTTTCACAATGTTTTATAAACGCGCGGGTCCTTACTTTTTGATTTTCAGGATTTTATACCGTTTTCTCAGTTTTTTTTTTTTCACAAATCCTTACTTTTTGATTTTCAGGATTACACTTTACTCAAGCGCGAGTTAATGACGTCATCACAAGGCACAACGTTTCCACAACAAAAACATGCATTATCAAGAAATGCATTATCAACACGTAAACAACAGATAAACATGCATTACCGAGAAATGCATTATCAACACGTAAACAACAGATAAACATGCATTACCGAGAAATGCATGTAAACAACAAACAACTGACCTGCACATAAGCAACGGAAAATCATTGGAACAATAGAAATGCACTATCACTACAAACAATAGATATCTACACTCGTAAACAACAAACAACTGACAATGGAATAATCCACTACGATAACTACCACCACATCTCAATAGTATAAATAGAACTAAGAATTCAAAATGTAAGACAGTTTTTAGAAGATCAATAAAGAGCACGCATTTCGGCGTAGCGATAAAAGATATTTTTTTAAACTCATATCGTGTGAACGATATTAACTGGGGGCTCAACCGGTCTAAACTCTTGACTACAGCCAAATATCCTCGAAACTACAGGATAATAAAATAAAAAATTCCACGGCTTTGAAGAAAAGCACAAAACCAGTCTCTGAAAAAAGTGAGATATAATAAGTTTATCCAGTCGCGTAAAAAGGCAAACCTTGAAATAGCAGGCAGCCTAAACCGGAAAAAAAAGTGAAAAGTGAAATAAAAGATTCCTGATTTTAAAGAGAATCCTTCACCCTGGACTCACGCGATAAACACCAACAAATTTTCAACTCTCTGCGCCCAATACCACAAGACGATACAATGGCTCAGGACATCGCAACTCTACGAGCACAGGTAGAACTCCTCACACAGGCTCTAAACAATACACAATTAAAAGTAAATACCCTGGAAGCACAACAAACCCAGACTTTCACTACGACAGATCAACATGTAGAATGTACACCAAACATCACGGATCAATCGCAAATAAACTTGGAAATATTCAAAACGTTACCCAACTTCACAGGCGATAGAAATCAATATAGATCATGGAGGAAACGTGCTTGGATACACATGGAGAATATAAGGGAATACACTACAACACCCACATACTACACGGCACTCTCGATTGTACACTCAAAAATTCAAGGAGAGGCAGCAGATATTCTAATCAACCACGATACAAAGTTCAATTTTTATTCAATAATTAACCGCCTCGAATACACTTATGCGGACCAGAGACCCCTATATGTCTTACTGGAAGAAATGAAGAAAATAACGCAAGGTAAAAGGACATTAGCAGAATTCCATTGTGAAGTCAACAAGGCATTAAACCTCGCACTCACGAAAATCGAGATGGAGAACTCAACATCCCCTTCTGATATGCAACAATATGCGAATCAGGAAGCCGTCAGGACATTTATTCTCGGATTAAACAGCAAGTATACCAGCGGCACCCTCTATAGCCACAACCCAAGAGATTTAGAGACCGCCTACGCTATCGCAAGCACAATATATCACGATAACGTGAACTCACAATTCGATGTTCCGCAATACCATCACCTTAGACCGAACAATACACCGCAGCATCAACCTCCTCAGAACAGAAGATATCACGAGGACCCACGAAGATACAGACCAGACGTGCGAGTGCAATATACACAAAATGCACCCAGGCAACAGCAACAACCAATGGAAGTAGATCAATCACACCAATACATGAGATCTACAAACTTCAACAGAAACCATCCTGCACCCCCACAAAACAGCTATAACCGCCAAAACCAAGGGCTACCTCCAAATAACCCATTCAGAGGAGAACCACAGAAGAGAGAACGAAATCCTTCATCTCGCAACTTCAACACACAACAGAAGGTACAGCGGGTAAACCAAACACGCGACGAAGAACTGCAATCGCTTGCACCAGAACATAACGATGATGATGAATACGAGACCGGCAGTGCTTTTTTAGGCGTATGAACGATTTGCCGTGTCTGCAACGCCACTGCAGGGATACAGGCAAAACTATAAACATCCTCATCGACACTGGAGCAACAAATAACTATATAAGTACAAAATGCAATATCGATGCATTAGAAGAATTTGATATGCTTCTGGGCGAACAGGGGCTCAGAGCAATCAAAGCAGAGGTCAACCTTTTCGAGTACAAGCTCAGTTATAAATATAGGGCCAAGAAAGAAAGTGACTCTGTACAGAGAATAAATTATACAATTAATAATGAAAAATTCAGGGCGGAAATCGCCGAAATAATGCAAAAAAATGAAAGTACTAACGCCATACTACCATTTACTACCACGATACAAGCCACCATTAGGACGAATTCCGAAGATCCTATTTGGACAAAGCAATATCCGTACCCTATGTCGGATAATGAGTTTATTAACAAAGAAATTAACAAACTTTTAAAAAATGAAATAATTCAACCCAGCAAAAGTCCGTACAACTCTCCCATTTGGACAGTCGCTAAAAAAGGTACCGATGAACAAGGGAAACCTAAGCGCAGAATGGTCGTAGACTTTCAGAAGCTAAACGCTCAAACTATCACAGATAGATACCCCATACCTGATGTGGCTATGACCATACAGAATTTAGGTAATGCAAAGGTATTTACTACTTTAGATTTAGAGTCTGGCTTCCATCAGATCCTTATTAATGAATCTGACAGAGAAAAAACGGCCTTTAGTGTAAATGGAGCTAAGTACGAATTCCTTCGTATGCCGTTCGGCCTGAAAAATGCCCCATCCATTTTTCAAAGATGCGTGGACGATATTCTTAGACCATATATCGGGAAGTTCGCTTACGTTTATATAGACGATGTTCTCATTTATTCTTCCTCTCCCGAAGAACATATCGAACATATCCGCATAATTATAAACGCACTTCACCAAGCCAACATGAAGATTTCGAATGAGAAATCACACTTCTTTCATGACTCTGTAGAATACTTAGGACACATAATAAAATATAACCGGATAACTGTTGACCCTATAAAAATACAAACTATTAAAGATTTTCCTATTCCCAAATCGCTGAGGGAACTCAGATCCTTTCTAGGTCTCGCCAGTTATTATCGAAAATTTATACAAAATTTTGCAGCCATCGTCAAGCCACTCACTACGTTCCTCAGAGGAGACAACGGTGGCATATCAAAAAATCAAAGTGCAAAAATAAAAATCTCCTTAGACGAACCTGCACTAGAAGCACTAAACAAAATAAAAGAAGAACTGCAAACCCAGGTTGAACTCTTCCAACCAAATTTTGATAAACCTTTTGAATTAACCACGGACGCTAGCAATTACGCTATAGGAGCTGTATTATCCCAAAATAAAAAACCCATATCATTTATTTCACGAACACTCAGCCAAACAGAACAGAACTACTCTACAAATGAGAAAGAGTTACTCGCAATTGTGTGGGCATTACAGAAACTCCGCAACTACTTATATGGTATAGCGGATTTGACTATTTACACTGACCATCAATCTTTAATCTTCTCCATATCGGAAAAAAACCCCAATACAAAATTAAAAAGATGGAAGAATTTCATCGAAGAATACGGCGCAAAACTTGTTTACAAACCTGGACACCAGAACGTTGTCGCTGATGCACTTTCTCGCCAGCAAATAAACAACACATCAAATTCGGATGACTCCCAACATTCGGCACAAAGCTCACCAACACAAAAACTCAAACGAGTAAAGCAACCATTAAACTGCTTTAAAAATCAAATTGTTATAAAACAATCAGATGCGAACCTAATCGAAATATCATCACAAAATATTTTTTCTAACAGTCGACATACACTTTTCTTTAACACCAAAGCTGAATTACTGGACAGACTAAAAAATATAATTAGACCAAAGGTAACTAACGCTCTTCAAATAGACGAGCAAATATTATTTTACGTCGAAAACGACATTATTGACACATTTCCGACCGTATCAATCGTATTAGCCCAAAAAATGGTAGACGACATCACCGAAACCGAACAACAAAAACAAATCATACAAGACACACACAGACGTGCTCACAGAAATTATAAAAATAACGCGCAGGAAATTTCACTCAGATATTACTGGCCGAACATCCGTGACGCTTGTAAAAAAGAAGTACAAGACTGCGAAATATGTCTTACCAACAAGTATGAACGCCGACCAAATAAACAACCAATAGGTTCAGCACCAATACCAAACAAGGTAGGCGAATGCATACACTTAGACTTATTTTATATGAGCAATAACATATACATTAGCTCAACCGACAAATATTCAAAATTTTGCCATTTGAGACAAATACCCTCAAAGAAAGATACATACAAATACGTTGACGAGATTCTCTCACAAATATACCCAAACGCAAAGTTTGTAATGACTGATAACGAGTCAACACTCACTAGCATATGTGCACAACAAATTTACAAACGACTACAAATAACACACACCAAAACTCCTGCCTTTCATTCTACAACAAACGGGCAAGTCGAACGTACGCATAGCACGATAATCGAACTCGCGAAAGTCTTGGCACACCAACACAGTTCAGCACCTGACAAACAGATATACGAAGCAGTCCGACAATACAATAAGACAATCCATTCAGTGACCAACGAGAAACCCGAGGACGTGTTCTTCAACCAAAAGGGGTATCCTGGCATCAAAGAGCGCCTTCAACAAAACCAAGACAGAGTCTTACGATACCACAACCACAATCGCAAACAGCTGAATTACAAACAAGGTGATGTTATATACTCCAAGACGCATAGACGGAACAAAAACGTAAAAACATACGCAAAACATATAGTTAAAGAAGACAACGGAAAAACGATAACAACAAATAAAGGACTCATTATACATAAGGACAACATCAGAGTGAAGGCATGTACGGAGTAGTATTTATCTTACTTTTCCCTATCGCATTTAGCGATAATATAATAGACTTAACCAATAGAAAATATGTACTAGTGGAAACAGATCCTGTTTACATTTATCAGAATACAGCTTTCCTGTATCACATATCTAATCTTTCAAAAATACTCGCGCCTTACGAAAGTGTAATGAAATCTACATATAATTTAGAAAACTACCCTGAGACTCAAATTTTAGTGAACAGAATTGAAACTTTAAAAAATCAACTCATACCAAATATCTACAGACCAAAGAGATCACTTAACTTCCTTGGTTCCATCCTTAAATTCATCACTGGCACACCAGATCACAATGACCTTATAGAAATTAAAACGTCACTTAATATGCTAATAGAAAATAACAATAAGCAAAAAACAATTAACTCACAGTTCGAAAGAATACTCGAAACTCTTGATCCCAAAACAATTAGCGAAAATATTGTTATATCAGAAGTCTATAATGAACTTCAATCAATAGCGAACACTATTAATTTTGCGAAAAATAATAATTTTTATTCTGGCACATTAAATTTGAAAGATGTGTATGAGTTAATAAACCATGAACAGTTGGATCTTCCAATAATCAATATATTAGAATATGCGGACATTCATATCTGTTACCTACAACATGCAATTATAACAATATACAAATACCCTATTCTTGAAACTAAATGTAACCTATTTAACGTATATCCTTTAGCACATAAGCATGGTAAAATTAATTTAGATCCTAAGATTGCAAAATGTAACGATTATCAAAGAGTATCAAAATGTAAAAATTATATTAGTACCTTTATTTGTAAATCAGAACCCTCTGATAATTGCACTTTAAAAATATTAAAAGACAATCCTGCGCAATGCGAAACAATCCATGAGAATAACGCCCCACTCCGAATCCTAGAGACTGGTCACATCTTGACGGATTATGAGCATACTTGGAACAACATGCATATATCAGGCCCAAAACTAATACATTTTCAAGAATCTACAAACATCGATGGCATCACTTATTATAACCATCAACAACAACTCAGAGAAGTTATACACAACCAACATAGCGAAAAACTTGAGGTACTCCGTATCCTTTCCTCAGACTCAAAATACAAATTCAACAACATTCAAGAACTCTCAACGTTTTTAATACCTGTCGAGGAGAACCCTGTACAGTTTACGCTTTTCATCATAATTGCATTCCTTACCTTAGCAGTCACCACTTATGGTCTAGTACACCTCTGCCGATACTGCGAAAATAAAAGAACACTTGGCAGACAAAGGCGAATGGACGAACTTTACGAAATCGAACTCAACCGTCTTCAACAACAACACCTAGCAGCAGTGTAGCGAGGACGCTTCATTTTAAGAAGGAGGGGAGTTAATGACGTCATCACAAGGCACAACGTTTCCACAACCAAAACATGCATTATCAAGAAATGCATTATCAACACGTAAACAACAGATAAACATGCATTACCGAGAAATGCATTATCAACACGTAAACAACAGATAAACATGCATTACCGAGAAATGCATGTAAACAACAAACAACTGACCTGCACATAAGCAACGGACAATCATTGGAACAATAGAAATGCACTATCACTACAAACAATAGATATCTACACTCGTAAACAACAAACAACTGACAATGGAATAATCCACTACGATAACTACCACCACATCTCAATAGTATAAATAGAACTAAGAATTCAAAATGTAAGACAGTTTTTAGAAGATCAATAAAGAGCACGCATTTCGGCGTAGCGATAAAAGATATTTTTTTAAACTCATATCGTGTGAACGATATTAACTCGCGCGCGAGTCCTTACTTTGCGTTTTCAGGATTTAATTATCGCGAGGCTCGAGACTTTTGCTCGGGCGCCAGTTAAATAAATGTATGTTTATTTCCTAAGCGGGCTGTATAGATGACAGCAACTCCGCGTTAATTAAATAAAACAAACTACACTTTATTTATTGCGGGCTGTATAGAAGACAGCATAACCGCGTTTTTTAATATGAGAATTCGATCTCTGTCTGTATATGCGACAGTGAGAATCAAATCTAAAACTAAATTACAGCTAGTTTACTATTTATACCTAGCTATGCCAGCGCTGCAACTGCATTCTGCTGCGTCTGCATTCTGCTGCGTGGTAAATGCTGCTATGCTGCAATTGCCCGTTGACGCTGCATGTTGCGGGTGGTCGCCATGTGTTGTTGCGCTAGTAATTAATTTAGGTCACAATTGCGCTGACTCCGTCTGTTGGTTATTTATGATTGCACTTGGTTTTACAAGTGCAATTCGACTGAATCGATTGTTGCTGATTTCCGCTCTACATAGCTGTGTGCATGATCGTCTTGCTATGCATTTGTTGGTGCGGCCGAATTTATGATGAGTAGTCATATTTCGGGCAACATGTGCTGTATTGGCTTTTCCTCGGGTTGACCATTAATTTGAAGTGGGTCAACTTGGTGTGGCCAGTTTAGTGATTAGTAATCAAATAACGGAATATGAATGCGTTATTTGATTCTCTGGAATTCGGGTATATTGTAAATAACTAATTTACGACATTCTGTAGAAGTGGTTGGTTTCGGATTCTAACGTATCGGTTTGGAGTGTTTGATATATGACGGCGAGTCATATGTTAAGCGGCTTGGGTGGTATTAACTTACTCTAAGTTAACTTATTTGTACCGAAGTACTAAACCCTTGCGTTTTTCTTTTTATTTTCGTACAATCACGCCGAATAAAACCCTGGTAAACCTGAGCTTACGAGCAAAGATTAACCGCGGTTTTTTACATTTGCAAAGTATTGAAATCAACAAGAAAACAATATCAAATCACAGAAATTCATATACATACATACCATACGTATGTCCAATGCGCTATCTCATAGCCAAAAATATGAACTCAAAACAAAATGCGTATTTTTATGTATATATTTAGGTATATTGCGGCAATTTTAAATGCAATCAATGTCCAGTTCTCTTTAAAAAAATATTTTCATGACATGATTTTTTAATAAAAAACCATATTTTCAAGTAAAGCCAAAACCTAAGTATTTTTTTATCACTAAACTATGATATAAGTACATATATCTCTATACTTAAATATTTTAACACCCACTTCGTAAAATAATAACATGAGCTAAATTTTTTATCCAAATACAATTGCACTGATTTGATTGCTTTTTTTTACGCATTTGCCTCTGGTAGCGCGTGTTTTTGCGAATCAGCTATTCGTGGTCCCCTGATTCGGTATGTTGCCAGCTCAAACTGTGAGTTCAGGGGACCAATTCAGCAGCACCGAAAGAAAGTTTCATATCATATTTTGGTGATGATACAGAACGCCACAACGAGCTTTAAACCATGCGTTTTTCTATCTGTCACGTAACGCTACAATGTGTAACGTCATAGTAAAGTCAGAGTAATAACAAAAAAAAAACCAAATTGATTTTTTTTCAATGAAAACGATGATTTTGTTTTTTGCATATTTTTAATTGAAGGGAATGACAGAACTATATTACAATAAAAAACTATTAGATTTTATCAATTAAGAAGGTACCAAGGCAGATTTAACAGATAACCTCAGTAGAGTTAATAATTTGATTTTTATACCCAAGCGTACTTGTACACAAGGGTATTATAACTTTGTTCGCATAACGGTTGTTTGTAACAGCAAGAAATAATCCTGATAGATATTGACATATACATATATACTAAATTGATCACAATGAAAAGAGGAATCGATTTAGCCCTGACTGTCTGTCCGTCTGTCCGTGGTTACAATAACTTGAATAAAAATTTAGATATATCAATGATGTTTGGTACATTAGGGTGACAATTAAATGTATGGAGTATTTTTTTTTCTTTATTGTTTTGGTCTCAGTGTTTTTTTGTGTGTAGTTTTATTTAAAAATATTCTAGTAAAATTTCAAGGTCGTAGGAAGAGGATTAGGGGGCGCGTCGGCCCCCCAAAGTTACACAAAATACGTTTTTTCACTCAAATTCTTACTTTGACTGCTTGTAACTTTCTCTGTGTTTTTTTTTTTAAACATTACTGGCGAAAGATGTTCATTAATATGTCTACAATAACATCTGTCAATAACATTTTTGTCTTATATTAATATTTAATGAAAAAAACTTAAATATAGGAGAAAAAGTACGCCTCAATGTCGATTTATTATACTTAAATAAAACTACTTATGTATATGATTTCTCTTTATATTAATATTGTTTAAAGCACTTGAGACAATGTCTTTTTATTACAGTCCGGAAACCGATGGCGGTAATCGCTAACAATTTTTAAAACAAATTGTTTTTGGCGTTCATTTTTGGTAAATAGTTTATTATACTCTTCCATCAATTTAACCCCCCTTTCGGCAGTGTCATTTGTAACATTTAATTTTTTCATCAGTTCAGCCGCTTTACAATAAGATTGGTCCTGCTCCCATTTGTCTGGGTTTAATTTAAAAAAATCAGTATTTATTTGAAATCTTTCAAATAATGCTTTTGTTTCGGCAGAGACGAACTGTTCAATTCCGTCATGAAATATTTCAACGATTTCTCTATCATTTATTGTAGCTCGCTTTGTGTTTTGCTCTTGTTCAAAATCATTTTCCAAAGCCGCCACCATTTTTTGTTTTGAAAAAAGGGATACGTTGCTGTCAAAAAATGCAAGACCAACCGCCTCAGGGCTTAAATACCACAAGTGGTTCCTGAACTTTTTAAGAGCAACATAAGATATAGCAGCATCAATTTTTTTGAAGTTTTGAAGTTTTTGTAAAAATAAAAAATCTTGATATGGCGCTTTAATGGCCAAAGGAGCAGAAAACCACGCTTCGACATAGACTTCAGCAATAAAAACACAAATTTGACGAAGCCCATTTAATTCAGTTGCTGAAAGCTGGAACTCGTTACGGAATAAAAATTTTTTAGACAGTAAATCGCTTTTGCCATCCACCTTGCATGGTGAACAGCTCCTGGCGATCGAAACATTAGGCTGTTTGGATGTGTCTTTTCTGGTTTTTGACCCAGGAAGAGCAAAGTGAGTTCCAAGAATTCTTTATAGTCTTCCCTGGGTTGTTTTTCTTCCAAGATATTATTTACTGCACCGATAATGCGAACAGCAGACTCTTTCATGTACGTCTTGACAGTTGGATCGTTGATGCCATACTCATAGTTTTTAGCGTCAATCTTAGCCCAAGCATTTTTAAATTTCTCAAACATTTTAACGTTTGGACTTCCATAACAGCTTATTTTTTCTTCGAAAACGCATCTTAAAATAATCTCGTATATATGATGACGGCATGGTAACCATAAAAGTTGTCTTTGTAAATTATTTTCAATTAACGTACAGGTACCATTGAAACGCCCAGTATTGACCGCTGTTGTATCAAACACTAAAGCTTTGATGTGATTTTGCAGACCATATTCATAAATAGCATCGCATACAGCGGATGCCTGTTCTTTTCCAGTACCGGAATCAAGTGCAGGTATTTCAAGACGCTGTTTAACTTTACCGCTCGATATTATTATAGGCAACCTATCAACTTTATCATTTCCCGTCAGCGCCGGCAAAAGTTTACCATCCCAATGAAGGCAGATAGCGTCGAGCTCATTTAATTTTAATTTATTTTTTAATGCTGAAATTCTTTCTTCACGGATTTGTTCCCTTTCCTGGTGTACAGACGTTCGGTTTAAAATATAATCTTCAACATTATTACCCAGAGCTTCAACGACTGCGCTTATTAGATGAACCGCATGTCTGTCACTGATTTTACAGACATCGAGTGCGGCCGCCAGTTTTGGTGTTAGTATTTTATTTGTTCCCCTACATTTTTTGGCTGGAGGTTGACTACAACGTGGGTCACATTCCATATCTGGAAAACTGTTATCATTCTCTGAAGATTCAGATGACAGCAACTCTGCAGTTTCATCTAATAAAAACGACTTAATTTAAAGAAAATAAAAAATTAACGATAACATACAACGAACCAATTAATGCAATTTCACGATTATTCCGCTCCACTTGTTGTAATAAATTGTTGTTGCGTTCTTCAAGTCGGCACTCTCGGCGTACTTCTTCGTAATCGATACCATACATAAAGCCTGGGCGCCCCGTTTTTCGTTGACTTATCAAGAAATCAATATCTTCTTGATTCGACATTATTTTTAATGCACTTGCATGCGCCACGTCAAAAAGCATATCCAATTTTTCTTTCCACGTGTTTACTTTGCTCTTATGGAAATTAGAAGTCTTCTTTGAATCTTTTTGAAAGCTTTGCCATTCTTTATACAATTTCTCTACATTTGTAATGCAGTGTTGTTTATCCTTGACCGGAATGCGGGCTTTTTCCCAGAACACGAATAGTTCTTTTACAACTAAATCTGAACTTTCCCGTAAATTTTTTTTTACTACACGTAAATTGAAAAACAAAACTTTCAACACTTCTATATTGGAGGGTAGTTTACTTCCCATTAATGAGTTGGTACAATAACCAATTAAATATATGCGTTCACGTAAATTTCTAGCAGACATTTTCGACTTTTCACATTCAAATATTCACTTCGAATGATTTTTTTGCAAATTTAATGCTATTAAAAAATGTTTGCGGCTGCTGCATATAACTGTAAAATAAGAATCTATTTTCCGAGAAACATTGGTGCTGATTTTTTGTCGGTAGCTTACGCAAGCATTGGGAATAATATTGTTGAGGTTGTAACGGGAATATTCTCGGTCACAATTGTCAATATTATAGATCGCTTCAGCATACAGGCAAAAAAAATTTGAAGCAAACTTTTAAAGACAATTCTTACACTTGAAAACAAAAGTAAACAAAAAAAGTCTGAAGTTCGGACTAGCGAGGTCTTACTGTATATAATTGTTGAAGCTACTCTTACGTAAATCATAAGGAATTTTCTATATGAATCTTTAATTAAATAAATCTGAACAAAATCCAAAATTTGAATCATATAAGTAATTTTATTTAAGTATAATAAATCGACATTGAGGCGTACTTTTTCTCCTATATTTAAGTTTTTTTCATTAAATATTAACATTAGACAAAAATGTTATTGACAGATGTTATTGTAGACATATTAATGAACATCTTTCGCCAGTAATGTTTAAAAAAAAAAAACACAGAGAAAGTTACAAGCAGTCAAAGTAAGAATTTGCGTGAAAAAACGTATTTTGTGTAACTTTGGGGGGCCGACGCGCCCCCTAATCCTCTTCCTACGACCTTGAAATTTTACTAGAATTTTTTTTAAATAAAACTACACACAAAAAATACTGAGACCAAAGAAAATATCACTTTCGAAATTAACTGTCACCCTATTGGTACATAGATTTCTCTTTGAACAGGGTAGGTTGGTATTGAAAATGGCCAAGATCGGTCAATAACCACGCCCACCTCCCATATAACGTAAGTTTTTGAAAATTACAAAATCTTCGTTTTCTCTTTATCTAGTGGAACATATTAATAAAAATTTGATATTTAGAGAGATAGTTAATTAAGAAACTTGATTTTTATGAAATTATGAAAAATGGGCGTTACCACGCTGACTTATAAAAATAACGATGTAAGGTATCGTTACAAAATTTGGTGAACATATTGTCCAACTTCCATATAACGGAAATTTTTAAAAATGCAAAAAACTTCGTTTTTCAGTATTTATTGGAAAAAATTTAGTAAAGTTTATAATATATTGTGCATTTTGCTCATGAAATGGATGAATATTTTGTATATTTGCGTTGTGTAGTTTGTGCCCAACTTGTGCAGGAAACAGCTGGTAAAAGGCGGAGTTTCTTTATAAAAAGTGCCGCAAGAGCCACCCCGAAGAATTGTCCATGTGGTGTACGTAGATGATTTCGCGAGCTGTGAATTGGTTGCTGGCGTAAAACCCGCACTCTTGATGCCCAACTCTGTCCCAGGGCTCAAGCTTTAAGTTCTAAAATAAACATGTACATATTGTATTTTTTTATTTTGGGTACATTGAATTTGTGAATTGTCAGCTTTTGTTTTCATCAGATTGATTTAAGTTCTAAAATAAACATGTACATATTGTATTTTTTTATTTTGGGTACATTGAATTTGTGAATTGTCAGCTTTTGTTTTCATCAGATTGATTTAATAGTGCTTTGGAACGAACATTTTTTATTTGTTGATTATAAGAAATCTATTTGTCTTTTCTTTTCGAAAAAAATAATCTTCGGTTTCTTATATACAGTCAATGTCAAAAATAAGTGTACAAACTTTTTTATTACATTTCTTGTTTTATATAACCTTATGCTCGGCGATAATAAGAGAGTGTACAAATTGGCCTTGAAATGTTTGTATGATAACGGATACCGAAAATAACCGTTACACTGCCGCAGGCTATTGTTTTTGTTTGAAGGGCAGCGTATATGACATCGTTTGAAGTGTTTGCTTAGTCTCGATCACAAGTTAAATTGACAAAAAATAATTTTTCGCAATGAATAAACAACCATCCATTGGTACTCGTGAGCTTGTGCTAGCATATCGTAAGGACGGAAAAACTCTGCGCGAAATTGGTTCTCTTATTAATAGAAGTCACAATACTGTAAAAAAAATAATTGACAAAGAAAACAAGTACGGAAAATTGGAAAACCGTCCCAATTCAAGGAGACCAAAGCGGCTAAGTGATGCCGAAATAAGGTCAGTTGTGCGGAGTGTGGAGAAAAATCCTTCTGAAAGTGCTGTGCAATTATCCAAAAATATTTCGAAAGCATCAGGAGTGGCAGTAAGTGCCAGCACAATCCGTAGAGCATTATTTTCGAATGGTTTTCATGGCCGAGTTCCACGGAAAAATCCTTTCATATCTAAAACAAACCAATTGAAGCGTTTAAACTTTGCTAAAATGTATCAGTACGAAGATAATTATTTTTGTAACAATGTGCTTTTTAGCGACGAAAGAAAATTTGAGGAATTTGGGAAGAAAAAATCAGCCAAAATTTGGAGAACAACAAATCAAGTTCTTACCGAAGGAAACGTCATATCCACAGTAAAGCATGTGGGCGGTTCGGTGATGGTGTGGGGGTGCATGGCTGCAGGTGGAATCGGTAATGCAACTTTCATAGAAAGCACTATGAACAAGATAAGATGGACTACTTGGATATATTAAAGAATAATTTGCATCCCAGTATGTGATGTAAACGATCATGATCTACTTTTACGTTATTTTAGTTAAGCTAAACAGTTGACGATTTAAGGCGATCAAAGCAGAGGCGGGGAGTAGTGCGGTACATGGTTATCGGCGCGCAAGAAACACTGAATCCATTAATGCATCTTGCTTGACTGTATACGTTTGTTTTGTATTGTACGAACTTATTTATATTTATTTATTTTATTTATTTATTTAAGTCAAACATACAATCATAAGTTATTTTACAATGTTTGACCTTAAAACTATACTACACATCTTTAACTTAAAGTAGTATATTGATACTTAATTAAATATGTTAATACTTAAAGTAACATGTAAAACTTAAAGTAACATGTAAAACTTAACGTAACAAATTGACCTTATAGTAATAGTTAGCTATAATTAAATTGTAGTGGTAAAGAAATATATGTATAAGAATGGAAATAAGTTGAGAGAAAAATAAGAAGAGACAAGAAGAAATATCTCGAGAACGTTCAGCAATGTTCGGCAAGGTAGCGCTGCAATTCATGTCTAAAGTGCAGATTCCCTTTAATGCTTCTCAATTTTAGTGGTAAAGCATTCCAAAGACGGACAGAGAACACAAGGTATTGACGTTCAGATACCAAACTACTATATTTCATTGGAACTAGGTTGAGCGAGCGCGAGGATTTGGAAAATTTTAGTCGGTCATTGAGATATCGGGGCTCCTGAGTAGTAATGATTTTCTTAAGTAGCGTTAAGCATTTTAATTTTAGTAAATTGTCAAAAGATACAGACGCAATTTGCTTTGCAAACACAGATATGTGGTCATTACGTTTTTTAAAGTAGATGTATCTAGCGATATTATTGTATAAAACATTGAGTTTACTACGACACACACTATCACAATTAGTATACAACTCACAACCGTATAGTAACGTCGGCAACAAATATGTCTTAGCTAGAATCAGTCGAATTTTCACTGGTGTAAAGTGTTGAGTAGTCCATAAGTTTCGGAGCATACCATATACTTTGCCTATAGTACTAAAAATATGGTTACTCCACGTCAGGGTTCTATTAAATATAACCCCTAAATTTTTGACAGTGTCAGTATATTTAATTACAGCATTATTTAGTTTAACTGTTCGGACGTCGCCGAGTTTGAAAGTTTTCTTATATATTGGAATACATTGGGATTTTTCTGGATTAAGAATTAATCCGTTGTCAGAAGCCCACCTGCTTATAAGTTTCAAATCAGTATTTAAATTGTTAATACAGACATCAATGGAGTCAAGGGGACAACTTACATATAATTGAACATCATCTGCATAAACATGGATATCACTATATTTAAGCACATTGAACAGGTCATTAATATACAAGACAAACAGCAAGGGACCAAGAATAGAACCTTGAGGGACACCTCTAGTTGTAGGTAGGTAATCGGACATAGTGTTGCCAGCACATACTGCTTGCAAACGATCACTTAGGTATGATTTCACTAGAGTTGTTGCAGACGTTGAAAAATTAAACAAGTTTTTAAGTTTTAAAATTAGAAGTTTGTGGTCCACAGAATCAAACGCTTTTGAATGGTCAAGCAAAGTTAGAAAGGTCGCATGGTTTTTATCAATATTGAGTCTAATATCGTCCGAAACTTTTAAGAGCGCCGTAGTGCAGCTTCTATTGGATCTGAACCCCGACTGGAAGGGGTTCACTAATGAGTTGTTGCTCAGGAAGGGGTTTATCTGGCGATGCATGATGCGCTCAAAAACTTTGGACAAAAATGGTAATATTGCAATCGGTCGATAGTCACCATTCGCTTTCTTTTTTTGGGATAATCTTAGCCCTCTTCCAAGAAATTGGAAAATTTGACGTGGTCAAAATGGTATTCAGAGCGTAAGTAAGATATGGTAAGATTTTTGGTAGTAAGCATTTAAGAAACTTGGGGTGTACACCATCAAGACCAGCTGCATTTGATTTGACACTAAGTATGGACTGAACCACTTCACAGTCGTCGACACATGTGAAACCAAAACTGGACATCACAACATTTGGATTGAAACTGTTACTGTCATAGCACACATTATTCACAGGATTAGGCATACTCACAAATTGCTCATTTAACATATTTACATTAATTGATTCAGAGACAGAGTGGTTTATGTTGCCAATTCCGATCTCACGTATTCTCTTCCAAGTCTGCTTCGAACCAACCGCCATACTGAACTGATGCTCGTAATATTGCAGTTTTCGTGATTTAATTGCTCTGGTAACATCACGTCTGCAAGCCTTGAAGATATTGTAGTTTTCTACACCTTTAAATCGTTTCCATTTGCGATACGCATTGTTGCGCTTGTGAATAAAAAATTTAATATATGTAGGTGTTGAACCAAGGTCGCTTTATATCCTTGTCTGTTTTGTAAACAATTGGTACAAACTGGTCAAAAAGTGAAGTAATGTTTGCTTCAAGAAAATTAATTTGATCATTACTGGATGTTAAGTTGCGAATAGATCCCCAGTCAACTTTATCTACAGCTTCTTCCAGATGCTTATAGTCAATATGTAAAAAGTCTCGATATGAATGGGAGCTAATGTTATAAGTCGATTGGAAGTCAAATGTCAAAAAAATTAAATCGTGCTTAGAAAAAAGTGGGGTAGACAGTTGGTCGAAAAGAAGTATTTTTGTAGTGTCATTCACAAAAAACAAATCCAACAAAGTGCTACTTGTTTGTGTGAAATGTGTGGGCAATGAGTTGTTAGCAGGGTATAAACCCAGGTTCTGCATGGCTAACGCAAACTTACTTTCACAAAGTAGGTCACTGTTAAAATCCCCTGCTATAACAATGTTGTTATACTCAAGGGTCAAGTTTTCTATAAAGTCAACAAATGGGGCGTAGGCAATGTGCCTGTTTGGTCTGTACACACAACCAATAAGGATTTTATCATACTTAGATATTTTGTGAGTTTATAATTATTTCGTTACGAATGGAGCGAGTACTAAACAAAGATCACGTGTTCGAAGATATAATTCAACAGAATTACTAGCGATATTAGAAGAATCTTCTAGTGACGAAGGTGAGTATGTTGCTTCTAATGAAGAGCACGACTATATTCCTTCGGTTGAAGAGGGTAGAATGGAAATTTCGGATGTTGAGCCAGAAGCTGAAATCGAAAATGAGACTGACTTTTACGATTCCGATGCGAGTTTTGAGGAGGACTCGTTTGAAAATGTTCATATTGCAAAAGATGGAACACGGTGGCAGTCTAATCCACTTCCCAGAACACAAACTAGTAGTCGAAACTTTATTTGTCAACGGGGCGGGGCTGCATCTTTCAGTAAACTTTACAATCAAATAAAAGTATTCAAAAATATATTGTCCAATGAAATGTGTGACATAATCTTGAGGAAAACTAATCGAAAAGAGACTAAGATTACTGATGCATACAATAATAAACTGGTGGAAATTTACCAGGCTAGGATTTAGTTTAGCATCCCCGGAATTGGAAAACAAGGGGGTGATGATGGGGTAGAGGGGGACCTCCTGATCACAAATATATAGTTTTTAGCTGCCGCTGACTTATAGTTTTCGAGATATTAATACTTTAAGTTGAAAAATGCACACTTTTATATTGGTTATTCCACTGAATTTTACACTATATACACTTAACTACCGTTTGTATAATGAAAATAATTAACATTTCCGAGCCCGCACAATTAAGAAAGTTAATATTTAATCGTTTTATTAATAAATATTACGTAAATAAAAATAACCTAATTGCATTCACTCAAAATGGTCGGCACAAACATTAGATGAGTGTGTTGCCATATTTGTGATGTGCTTAAAATACGAAAAATATGTCTTCTAAATATGTTGTTTTATACTGACCTTTTGTGAAAATTTTTAATAAAAAATCGCACATCACCGATATGGCAACACACTCATCTAATGTTATTGTCAACCATTTTGCGTGTATGCAAGTGCGCGATTATTTTCATTTTGTTTATTTAATATTTATTAATATAACGTTTAAATATTAATTTGCTTACTTGTACGCGCTCGGAAATGTTAATTATTTGCCTTTTACGAACGGAAGTTATGTGTATTTAGTGTAATATTCAATGAAATAACCAATATAAAAGGGGGCATTTTTTCAACTTTAAGTATAAATATCTCGAAAACTATAAGTCAGCGGCAGCTAAAAACTATATATTTGTGATCAGGAGGTCCCCCTCTAACCCCCCATCACCCCCTTGTTTTCCAATTCCGGGGATGCTAAACTAAAATTTTCCCATTTACCATGATATTAGCAAGCGACCGAAACAAAAAATATTCAAACAATTCTCAGAACAAGAATTAGATGCATTTATTGGCATTATAATCTTTAGTGGTGTGCATAGATCTAATAAAAAGCATTTGACTGAACTATGGATATCCAATCACTTACCATTATTTCGGGCTGCGACGTCCCATGATAGAATCAAAATGCTGTTACGCTTCAAAAGGTTTGATAATGATGTAACGCGCCTTGAACTTTTGTTAGCTGATAAAGTAGCTGCTATACGAGATATTTGTAAAAAAAAAAAACTAAAAGCCTCGTGAATGTATTACTTGGGCGTAGACGTAGAAAGTTTGTGAAATCATTGAGCTTACATATGTGTGGTTAAAGTAAAGAAGAAATATCAAAAAATTGCATTGTGACATTAAAATTACATGTGAGATCTGCAATGCAGGACGTGCTTGGCCCAGAACTAAGGCTTTCGATTTCTTCTGGGTCTACAACTTCTATAAGTCAGACTAGACGAGATACTATAGGGCGTGTTGCAGTCTTCGGAAGTTGCATATGCAGAGAACTCAAACGCAAGCAAAGAAAAACACGAAAAGCTTGCACTAACTGCAACAAACCAGTTTGTGATGAACTTGCAGTAACTCGTCCAACATGTGACACCTGCTTCGAGAGCTGTGCTAATTCTGTATAAAAAAAGAATATTGTAATTTTTATAGAAATAAAACATTTTATGAAATGCTTATTTTTGTACGAAATTGTAAATACATTTTTCATTCTCATACAAAACACAAAGAGGTACTTATTGTGAGTTCAAAATATGTTTTGGTTTCCCCAAAATATTGTAAATAGTTGAACGGATCAAAACATTAAAAAATATATAATTATTAATTGTTTAGAGCTCTCAGGATATCACAGCTACATACAGGGCGTAAAACATATATATTTTTTATTTTGAAAATGCTAAAGGTACCCGGGTATCTCGTCACTCACATAAGGGTTTACAACAAGAAACGTGAAAGAAATTAAATACATTTTGTTTTTCCTCTAACATATTTCTAAGCCATGGACTAGATTTATAATCCTTGAAATACCTTTCAGTTTTTCAACTTAACATACATATCACATATACTTGTAACATAATGAAGCTAAGGGTCAAAGAAAAAGCCAGTGCACACACCGTGATCACCGGACCAGGCCACAAAAGAACAGCTCCCTGCGGCCACTAATAAAGTTTGCCAACAATTAGTAAACCGAGCTCATAACAATCTTCCAAAAATTATGAGCAATGGTTTTCGAAAATGCAGTTTACATCCTATATCTTCAGATGCTCTTAACTACAGCGAGCTGCTCAAGACAAAAAAAGCCGATCTCCCAAAAGAATCATCAGTAGAAAAAAAATGAATCTGCCACGCACCTGCAATTTATTGAAGATAATATTGAAGTCAACTTGTTGGAAGAGTTCAAGAAATCCCACGATACAGGAGCTTGGAGTGGCAGTATCGATAATCTTGGCCTTTTTTCTTTCGGCAAAAAGTTTTCATAACTACAAGTTAATAAACTTTTATTTTTTAATTTATTCATAATCGGGCCAATGTTTTTGGTTTGATTCAGCTAATGTTCTCAAATTATTTTATTGATGTCAATTTTTGAACGATATTTATCATAAAACTCATGTTTGAATTTATTTTTTGATGGAAATATTTTTTTTTGTAATTGTTGTTGATGAAACTCAAGAAAATAAAAGTTATCAAAACCCACACAAAACCCCAAATGGACGACAACAATGAAATTAATGTTTCCAACCCTTCCAATTACACTGTTTAACTGCCAATGATTGATAACGGGCCAGTACTGAGGACAGACAACGACGACATAAGTATAACTAGGTAAACTTTAAAATATTATAGGTTGTTTCTTTTACGTTTAAAAAACTGATATTCTTACTGCAGGGTGTCACATACAATACGAGGACCAGAGAAACGAATCGCAGGTTTCGCAAAATGTTTAAAATATGAATGGTGTCAATGGTTTACTTTTTTGACAGTAGTTATTACTTTAAGATTGTATTAATAACTTATAATAATAATAATATAATAATTTTGGCGCGTACACTATATAGCTCAGTGTTTGGCCGAGCTTCTCCTACCATTTGTGGTGTGCGTCATTATATTGTACCACAAATGGAGGGACCTACTGTTTTTAGCCGACTCCAAACGGCAGATTTATTTAATGAGAAGCTTCTTCATGGCAGAAATGCCCTCGGAGGTTTGCCATTGCCTGCCGAGGGGTGACCGCTATAAGAAAAAACGTTTTCTATTATTAAGATTTTGCTTGCTCTGACTATGATTCGAACCTCGAACTCACCGGCATATCAAGTTATAGCACGCGCCGCTACCAACTTGACCACAGCGGCCACTTAGAAAACTTAAAAATTAATATTATGGCTTTTGGAATAAAAAGTTTAATGCATTTCCAAGTTCAACATTTTTTAGGGAAAACAAATTAAAAATCTATTTTGATTTATGAGTTTACCATATACATATGAGATAGAGTCAAGTCCTGTAACCATGCAATTCTAAAAAAATATTAAGTAGTTCAAAATATAAGAAACACGAATAAAATTGTCTTAGTTGTGTTTTAAAGTATTTAAACTTGATGGCTACAAATAGGGATATGCGGTGGACACAAATACGGACATGCCATGAACACAAATCATTGTTTAATCAAAAAATATGAACTATATATTCAATAATCTATACTACTCTCGAGAGAATATATTTTCAAATGAATCAAATTACTTTCCAGCTCACCCTTATTTTACGAAAGAAATTGCTAATTTACTGAGCAAATTTTCTAACATGGTAACAAATAGGGACATTTACCTTATGGGTTTTTTTTAAATGAAGTGTACAATGGCAATTGCAGTAACGAAACCATCATTTTCACCAAGATTGATAAAGAAGATTGCGCCGACAGCTAACAAAAATAATTTACGATCTGCGCATGTACGTCACACCTGCAATAACGTATTCTTATTTTGATTGGAGAATTGATTTATAAGTTCGAATAATATAAAACTTTAATTAAAAACTTTATTTAAACCTTTAAATTTATAGAACACGAAATATTCACTTCACTCGTGTTGGAATTTTAAAGAAACTTTGCCGTTGTGACGTCATTTTGAGCAGCTGAATGCCAATATCGTAAAGCAAAAAAGTAACGGACCTGCGCAATGCGCAATCTCTTACTTATCAATCTTGCATTTTCAGTATATTTTGATATTAAGTGTTTAAACAAAAGAATTTTGTAATACAATTTTCCTTATCCACTGTTTTAGAGTAGTACAAAGGCATTATTAGCTGTGTCAACAACACCGGACTATCACAATTTCACATATATTAATGTCCCTTGTTGATTTACCGACGGCATTTCGAATTAGGAATACTATCAATTTCGTTGGATGTTGGAAAACTTAAATAAAATACTGAATTATATTTGTCAAATTATATAAACAATTGTTTTTTAAAGGAATGAAGAGTCCTCTTTTTGTGTTATGTACTTAAAATTTATTATAATGGTGGTGCCAGAGACCGTATACAATTAGAAGATGCATTTCGTATTTGGAAACTATTCACTGAAGAATGCTAACAGATTTGAAAGAATTAGAGAGAGAAACTTAACATTTTGATTAGCAGAAAAATTTTAAAGGCAGAAAAAAGTAAAAATGTATGTTAAGAAACAGAAAAATACGCGTCAACTAAATGTTGATAGACATTTGTTGCGAGTTGGCTTTTAAGAAAATTTATACTTTTCTAGCTTGTTGAACCAATGATTTGTTCACTTTTCCTTATTTTTACAATACACACTTAATAACTATTATATAATTAAAATAATTTTTACTAAAAATTAAAAAATTAAATAAAATGATAAAAAAATAAAATAAATTTGCACAAGTAGTTGGGAGTTGAACTCGGGCAAAAGTGTAGTTCGCAATATGTTTGCTGCTGTTATCTTAGACGATAACGTCATTGAAGACATAAGTATTTGAGTGGGCAATTAAGTACTTTAGTAGCAAAATTCTTTTAATGCGAAATTATTCTGATTATTCTGAGTTTATGCATCTTCGTTTTGCGTCAGTGAATATAACATATAGGAAATGAATTTATTTTGCTACAATAATTTGAATTGAATAAATACTCGTAAATTCATATTTTGATTGAGAAAACACTCGATTAAATGTAT
This sequence comes from Philophylla caesio, assembly GCA_963971545.1. Classification (NCBI taxonomy): domain Eukaryota; kingdom Metazoa; phylum Arthropoda; class Insecta; order Diptera; family Tephritidae; genus Philophylla; species Philophylla caesio. Next base: position 107,688,858 of record OZ020604.1, read on the forward strand.
AAGCATTTATATTCAAAATAATGTGAATTTATATACATATATACATATGCGTATATTAGGCGTGTTCTTAAAATTCAAAATGTGTTTTAAGTTTACAGAATGGGCTTATTTTTTTCCTTTCCTCTCAAAAATAAATAAAAACCAATTTCAGGTTAACGAAAAGTCGGCGCGGAAACGTTTTGAAAATAAAAAATCGCTTTCCAATAGAAAAAAATCAAGTTTCATGTATTCAAAGGCAATGCTTTCGATCAACCTATAATATTACTCTATAACATAAGCATGCTTCTTAAAAGTAATTTTTATAATAATACGCTTTATACATTTAGGAACATTTGATTTAAATTAATTCAGATTTTTGTAGGATGTATATTTTTTTTTGTATTCTTCAACAACTTGAAGCAGAAACTGTTTCTCTTCTTCTTTATTTGTAAGAATAGTGTTGAAATCTTGTATGAACTTTATACCCCTTACTGCTGTATCATAAGTTACTAGTAATTTCCGTAATGTTGTACGACCATTTTGAAATTGCTCGTTTGTTTCCCAATATTCAGGATCCAACTTCAAAAACTCGATTGACTTATGCTTATTAAATACTGCAAAAGTGTTTTAGAAACAAATTCGATTAAATCAGAATTTAACAACGCACTTAAATTTTTTATTTTGCGATTATCTTGTAACTTAACATTTGGCTCTTCGGATTTTAGATTTTTTACCATTTTTTCTTTACCTCTACAGACACATTGAAATCAAAAAAAAGCCATTGCGACTTTTTCCTCTGACAAATACCACATGTGTTGTTGCATTTTTCTGATTAAATCAGAAGAAATATTCGCATTGGCACTGTCATAATTAATACATTCCTGTGCAAAATTTAAATCCTGTAGAGGAGAGTGGAACGACAGTTGGGTAACATAATGAGGAAGATCATCCGCGTATAGGTAGATACGAATGACGATGTGGGCGAGCATGTCCGTGTGTGAATGCATATGAATGTGTGGGTGAAAGTTTGAGTGAAAGCGGTAGAGAAATCGTATTGCAAAACACCGGGGGCACGATCGGCAAATATTTTAAGTTGCGCAGCATACCAAAAGTTGGCTTCTAGTAAAGTGAACGTGTTTTTAAAATACCGCGTTAGAAAGTAAAAAAAAAAAAGAACACTGCTTTAAATCCTGCTACCAGGTAAGTAAAATATATATATACATATGTATATGTACATATATATAAGAACGTGCTTTGTTTAAGAAAAAAATAATATTAATTGCGATAATTGAAAAAAAAAGATTAAATTAAACTAAACGTGATATGATTCAATTAAAATAAAAGTTAAATAAGCTAATTTAAATTAAATCAAAATTATACTAAACATATGAAGCAATCGAAATAATCTGAAATTAAAGCTAAAAAAATAAATAAATATAAAATACAACCATAATAATAAAATGTTTTTTTTTATTTTTTATTTTACCAGATTGTTGGTGGCAGGTCCTAGTAAGGACGCCAAAACTGGAAATTTCGGAGCTGTGCCTTTTTGGAAGGAAAAGTGGTAGGGACAACAGAATTTCCGGAACGTGGAAGTTTCCATTGGAGGTTAACGACCTGACAAATCAAAAGGAAGGAGGAAATTTACAGTAGAGATACATACGAGTATAAATACAATAAATTAGGAGAAGGAGAGAACTCTAGAGAGACCACCAGAAAATGAAATTGAAATTGAGAATTGAAATTGAAATTGAGATCGAGGAGAGGAGAGCAACGGAGCGGGAGAATTTTTGGCGACATTAGCGCGCACCGACAACAGCAGCACTGGAACATCAGCGCGTACAGTTGCCAACGACGTCGACAGCAGCAGCATATCAGCGGGCAGCAGTTAATTTAAGCTTTTTAAATTTTTTTTTATTCTTAAAATATATTAAATTTTTTTTTTTTTAATTGGTTATATCCGCGAGATCCCTTGAACTTAATTAATCCTTGTTTTGAATATAATTGATTGCCCTAATTTTTTTATAATTTACTCGTAAAATTCCACAACACGTGGCTTACTTCTTTTCCTTATATAATTTTTTTTACTGTTCACATTTGCTACTCTCAATTAACTTTTGTTCTTTTTGCCATTTTTACGATTTTATACTCGTATATGCAATAGTTTATTTTTTTTTTTTTTTCTAGCACCCATTCAATGTTTTACTTCACAATCATATATTTTTTTTTAGCCGCAGATTGTTAGTATTTTTTTTACCTTTCTATTTTATTAATAATAATTCTTACATTTAATAGCCTTTGCCTTTAAGTTTAGTAATTTCTTAAATTATACGACCCACTCGACGCCCGCAACCGCGAGTAAGTGATCGTGGGTGGTTTCTTTTTTTCTTTCTTTCTTTAAATAATATTCAGCAATTGAGTAAGCAATGTAGGTAGCTATGTGCATATATATTTTATTTATTTATTTAATGAAAGTGGTTGTATCTGTAAGACTTTTAGTCTTTTATAGTACATCAACTGGATGGTAGTTACACAAAATTGAGTTCTTGCATAATACTATGTAATTTTAAGGTTAACTTAATGTTAACAAATAATCAAATGAAAAAACTAACATACATTTATTTAAATACTTTAAATTAACATTAAATTAAATTAATTTAAGAATTAAGAATTTACATTTTAAAATTACAATTAAATTTAAATTTAATTTAAACGTAAATGTCAGCTTGCGGCTAAACATTAGACGTTAAAAGTTATTTTTATTTTTATTATAAAGTATACAAATCGGAAGACAGGAATTTGATTTCTTAGGAGAAAAAAAGACAGAGACAAGAGAACAGTCGTATTGCAATCGCATTCATTTTAAAGTTTTAAAAAAATTATGAATTACGACTTTGTAGTTACCCCTATTCACAGCAGCCTTAATAGATTCAGGAATGGAATTCCAAAGTCTTACAGCATTGACGAAAAAGAGTCTTGATGTGGATAGGTAGGAACATTTAGGGATAACCAGGTTATGAAGCCTGCTTGACCTTGTTGACTTTAACTTCTCGTATAGGTACCATGGAGTTTTAAATTCTATAAACTTGAATATAAATATGCAATTTCTAGCTGCTAGATAATTAAAAATGCAACATCCTAGAATTTTGTTTCTCCATAAAGAGATGTGGTCATATTTTTTTAGGCCGTAGACGTAACGTGTAACATTATTAAACGCTACATATATTTTATGGGACGAAATAGAGTCAAGTTTGCTATAAACAAGCTCAGAGTAGGTTATGTGTGGTACGATAAGTTGAATAGCTAACTTTTTTCTCGTTTCCAAGGGTGTAAATGACGCTGACATTCGTAACCTACGTAAAACATTATACACATTACCTACAACTTTATTTATGTGGTCAGAACAGCTCAACTTCGAATTAATAACAAAGCCTAAGTTTCTTATTTTGTCAGTAAACATGAGGGCACTGTTACCAACAAAAAGTTCTGGAATATCTCCTACATGTACCACACTATTACTAATTGGCAACACATATAACTTGGCAGAATTTAGACAAAGACAATTGTCATGAGCCCATTGCGAAATTGTTGACAGGTCACTATTAATTTTACATTGTTACACAAATCCTCCACAAGACCAATACGACTAGACAAATACAGTTGGATGTCGTCAGCATAGGCATGGACATTAACATACTGACACACAGAAAACACATCATTGACAAAAAGACTAAACAAAAGAGGACCAAGGACAGAGCCCTGTGGCACACCAGAGGTAACATTAGAAGACATTGAGGATACAGCCTTGCCCACCACCTTTTGAGTTCGCCCGCAAGATAGCTGGTCATAAGTTTAATAGAGCTGTCAGAAAATCAAAAGAGATATTTAAGCTTTTTACACAGAAGGTCATGATTTACTAAGTCAAATGCTTTAGAAAAATCGAGAAGGCAAAGAAGAGTTAAACCGCTATTGTCATATCGTATCCTTATGTCGTCAAGTATTTTTAACATAGCCGTGGAGCAGCTATGTTTAGGTCTAAACCCAGACTGCAATGGGGATAATAATTTGTTTTCTTGAATAAATAATGAAATTTTCGCTGCCATCAGTGACTCACAAACTTTTGAAAAAGCAGGCAAAATACTTATCGGTCTATAGTCAATGGGGCTAGTAGAAATACTCTTTTATATATATATATATTTATATTTATATACATGACTGTATTCGAGTGTTAAAACTCCAATACATGTACTGACATAGATGTACACATAGATACACTTGTACATGCGATTTAAAGTACAATATTTGGAATATGCTGATTTTACTTCTATTTTAAAACACACTGAATTTATTGTTGTAATACGTATCTTTAAGTAGCTACTGTGAGGATTGTGCATAAGAATATTTAATTAATAATAAACTATGTATGCTTGGCAAATGAAAAGGTGAGCCGTCATGTATATTTATCTGTAGGGATGAAGGCTTAGACTTTAAACATTTGGTGTGGGCGTTGTGCTTGGGCAGCCGAGGGGAAATGGGAGTGACGACTGGGTAAACGGACTTACCTTTGACGGATGGATGGTTGACCAACGGACTTAGTCAGGCTAAGGGGGCACCACTAAGATACTGGAGTCAGAGTGATGCCCAAGGTTTCGCGTTACGCCGAAGTGGGTGGAAGACTCCACCTGACGGGACAGATTTTTCATCTTCTTCTCTATCTTCTCTCTTGCTTCTAATATTTCTTCTATCATTTTCATATAGGCATAAATGACATTTTTTTTGTTAATGTAACTGGTAGGCAAGTGCATGTGACCCCCCAACCAACGAGCTAGGCCAGGGCCCGTTAGCATGCCTACAAGCCATTTCGCCCAAGTACAAAACACGGTTACATAACAAGAGGTAATTGCATCAGAGCATTTGAACCAAGCTTTTATATATAGGCTAGGGTGACAGTTAATTTCGAAAGTGATATTTTCTTTGGTCTCAGTATTTTTTTGTGTGTAGTTTTATTTAAAAAAATTTCTAGTAAAATTTCAAGGTCGTAGGAAGAGGATTAGGGGGCGCGTCGGCCCCCCAAAGTTACACAAAATACGTTTTTTCACGCAAATTCTTACTTTGACTGCTTGTAACTTTCTCTGTGTTTTTTTTTTTAAACATTACTGGCGAAAGATGTTCATTAATATGTCTACAATAACATCTGTCAATAACATTTTTGTCTAATGTTAATATTTAATGAAAAAAACTTAAATATAGGAGAAAAAGTACGCCTCAATGTCGATTTATTATACTTAAATAAAATTACTTATATGATTCAAATTTTGGATTTTGTTCAGATTTATTTAATTAAAGATTCATATAGAAAATTCCTTATGATTTACGTAAGAGTAGCTTCAACAATTATATACAGTAAGACCTCGCTAATCCGAACTTCAGACTTTTTTTGTTTACTTTTGTTTTCAAGTGTAAGAATTGTCTTTAAAAGTTTGCTTCAAATTTTTTTTGCCTGTATGCTGAAGCGATCTATAATATTGACAATTGTGACCGAGAATATTCCCGTTACAACCTCAACAATATTATTCTCAATGCTTGCGTAAGCTACCGACAAAAAATCAGCACCAATGTTTCTCGGAAAATAGATTCTTATTTTACAGTTATATGCAGCAGCCGCAAACATTTTTTAATAGCATTAAATTTGCAAAAAAATCATTCGAAGTGAATATTTGAATGTGAAAAGTCGAAAATGTCTGCTAGAAATTTACGTGAACGCATATATTTAATTGGTTATTGTACCAACTCATTAACGGGAAGTAAACTACCCTCCAATATAGAAGTGCAAAATTTAAATCCTGTAGAGGAGAGTGGAACGACAGCCTTTACGTTGTAAAGATACATCCAGCAACTCTGCAACAAAAGTGTCTCAACAATGTATCCCTAAATGTTGGGTAACATAATGAGGAAGATCATCCGCGTATAGGTAGATACGAATGACGATGTGGGCGAGCATGTCCGTGTGTGAATGCATATGAATGTGTGGGTGAAAGTTTGAGTGAAAGCGGTAGAGAAATCGTATTGCAAAACACCGGGGGCACGATCGGCAAATATTTTAAGTTGCGCAGCATACCAAAAGTTGGCTTCTAGTAAAGTGAACGTGTTTTTAAAATACCGCGTTAGAAAGTAAAAAAAAAAAAGAACACTGCTTTAAATCCTGCTACCAGGTAAGTAAAATATATATATACATATGTATATGTACATATATATAAGAACGTGCTTTGTTTAAGAAAAAAATAATATTAATTGCGATAATTGAAAAAAAAAGATTAAATTAAACTAAACGTGATATGATTCAATTAAAATAAAAGTTAAATAAGCTAATTTAAATTAAATCAAAATTATACTAAACATATGAAGCAATCGAAATAATCTGAAATTAAAGCTAAAAAAATAAATAAATATAAAATACAACCATAATAATAAAATGTTTTTTTTTATTTTTTATTTTACCAGATTGTTGGTGGCAGGTCCTAGTAAGGACGCCAAAACTGGAAATTTCGGAGCTGTGCCTTTTTGGAAGGAAAAGTGGTAGGGAACAGCAGAATTTCCGGAACGTGGAAGTTTCCATTGGAGGTTAACGACCTGACAAATCAAAAGGAAGGAGGAAATTTACAGTAGAGATACATACGAGTATAAATACAATAAATTAGGAGAAGGAGAGAACTCTAGAGAGACCACCAGAAAATGAAATTGAAATTGAGAATTGAAATTGAAATTGAGATCGAGGAGAGGAGAGCAACGGAGCGGGAGAATTTTTGGCGACATTAGCGCGCACCGACAACAGCAGCACTGGAACATCAGCGCGTACAGTTGCCAACGACGTCGACAGCAGCAGCATATCAGCGGGCAGCAGTTAATTTAAGCTTTTTAAATTTTTTTTTATTCTTAAAATATATTTAACTTTTTTTTTTTTAATTGGTTATATCCGCGAGATCCCTTGAACTTAATTAATCCTTGTTTTGAATATAATTGATTGCCCTAATTTTTTTATAATTTACTCGTAAAATTCCACAACACGTGGCTTACTTCTTTTCCTTATATAATTTTTTTTACTGTTCACATTTGCTACTCTCAATTAACTTTTGTTCTTTTTGCCATTTTTACGATTTTATACTCGTATATGCAATAGTTTATTTTTTTTTTTTTTTCTAGCACCCATTCAATGTTTTACTTCACAATCATATATTTTTTTTTAGCCGCAGATTGTTAGTATTTTTTTTACCTTTCTATTTTATTAATAATAATTCTTACATTTAATAGCCTTTGCCTTTAAGTTTAGTAATTTCTTAAATTATACGACCCACTCGACGCCCGCAACCGCGAGTAAGTGATCGTGGGTGGTTTCTTTTTTTCTTTCTTTCTTTAAATAATATTCAGCAATTGAGTAAGCAATGTAGGTAGCTATGTGCATATATATTTTATTTATTTATTTAATGAAAGTGGTTGTATCTGTAAGACTTTTAGTCTTTTATAGTACATCAACTGGATGGTAGTTACACAAAATTGAGTTCTTGCATAATACTATGTAATTTTAAGGTTAACTTAATGTTAACAAATAATCAAATGAAAAAACTAACATACATTTATTTAAATACTTTAAATTAACATTAAATTAAATTAATTTAAGAATTAAGAATTTACATTTTAAAATTACAATTAAATTTAAATTTAATTTAAACGTAAATGTCAGCTTGCGGCTAAACATTAGACGTTAAAAGTTATTTTTATTTTTATTATAAAGTATACAAATCGGAAGACAGGAATTTGATTTCTTAGGAGAAAAAAAGACAGAGACAAGAGAACAGTCGTATTGCAATCGCATTCATTTTAAAGTTTTAAAAAAATTATGAATTACGACTTTGTAGTTACCCCTATTCACAGCAGCCTTAATAGATTCAGGAATGGAATTCCAAAGTCTTACAGCATTGACGAAAAAGAGTCTTGATGTGGATAGGTAGGAACATTTAGGGATAACCAGGTTATGAAGCCTGCTTGACCTTGTTGACTTTAACTTCTCGTATAGGTACCATGGAGTTTTAAATTCTATAAACTTGAATATAAATATGCAATTTCTAGCTGCTAGATAATTAAAAATGCAACATCCTAGAATTTTGTTTCTCCATAAAGAGATGTGGTCATATTTTTTTAGGCCGTAGACGTAACGTGTAACATTATTAAACGCTACATATATTTTATGGGACGAAATAGAGTCAAGTTTGCTATAAACAAGCTCAGAGTAGGTTATGTGTGGTACGATAAGTTGAATAGCTAACTTTTTTCTCGTTTCCAAGGGTGTAAATGACGCTGACATTCGTAACCTACGTAAAACATTATACACATTACCTACAACTTTATTTATGTGGTCAGAACAGCTCAACTTCGAATTAATAACAAAGCCTAAGTTTCTTATTTTGTCAGTAAACATGAGGGCACTGTTACCAACAAAAAGTTCTGGAATATCTCCTACATGTACCACACTATTACTAATTGGCAACACATATAACTTGGCAGAATTTAGACAAAGACAATTGTCATGAGCCCATTGCGAAATTGTTGACAGGTCACTATTAATTTTACATTGTTACACAAATCCTCCACAAGACCAATACGACTAGACAAATACAGTTGGATGTCGTCAGCATAGGCATGGACATTAACATACTGACACACAGAAAACACATCATTGACAAAAAGACTAAACAAAAGAGGACCAAGGACAGAGCCCTGTGGCACACCAGAGGTAACATTAGAAGACATTGAGGATACAGCCTTGCCCACCACCTTTTGAGTTCGCCCGCAAGATAGCTGGTCATAAGTTTAATAGAGCTGTCAGAAAATCAAAAGAGATATTTAAGCTTTTTACACAGAAGGTCATGATTTACTAAGTCAAATGCTTTAGAAAAATCGAGAAGGCAAAGAAGAGTTAAACCGCTATTGTCATATCGTATCCTTATGTCGTCAAGTATTTTTAACATAGCCGTGGAGCAGCTATGTTTAGGTCTAAACCCAGACTGCAATGGGGATAATAATTTGTTTTCTTGAATAAATAATGAAATTTTCGCTGCCATCAGTGACTCACAAACTTTTGAAAAAGCAGGCAAAATACTTATCGGTCTATAGTCAATGGGGCTAGTAGAAATACTCTTTTATATATATATATATTTATATTTATATACATGACTGTATTCGAGTGTTAAAACTCCAATACATGTACTGACATAGATGTACACATAGATACACTTGTACATGCGATTTAAAGTACAATATTTGGAATATGCTGATTTTACTTCTATTTTAAAACACACTGAATTTATTGTTGTAATACGTATCTTTAAGTAGCTACTGTGAGGATTGTGCATAAGAATATTTAATTAATAATAAACTATGTATGCTTGGCAAATGAAAAGGTGAGCCGTCATGTATATTTATCTGTAGGGATGAAGGCTTAGACTTTAAACATTTGGTGTGGGCGTTGTGCTTGGGCAGCCGAGGGGAAATGGGAGTGACGACTGGGTAAACGGACTTACCTTTGACGGATGGATGGTTGACCAACGGACTTAGTCAGGCTAAGGGGGCACCACTAAGATACTGGAGTCAGAGTGATGCCCAAGGTTTCGCGTTACGCCGAAGTGGGTGGAAGACTCCACCTGACGGGACAGATTTTTCATCTTCTTCTCTATCTTCTCTCTTGCTTCTAATATTTCTTCTATCATTTTCATATAGGCATAAATGACATTTTTTTTGTTAATGTAACTGGTAGGCAAGTGCATGTGACCCCCCAACCAACGAGCTAGGCCAGGGCCCGTTAGCATGCCTACAAGCCATTTCGCCCAAGTACAAAACACGGTTACATAACAAGAGGTAATTGCATCAGAGCATTTGAACCAAGCTTTTATATATAGGCTAGGGTGACAGTTAATTTCGAAAGTGATATTTTCTTTGGTCTCAGTATTTTTTTGTGTGTAGTTTTATTTAAAAAAATTTCTAGTAAAATTTCAAGGTCGTAGGAAGAGGATTAGGGGGCGCGTCGGCCCCCCAAAGTTACACAAAATACGTTTTTTCACGCAAATTCTTACTTTGACTGCTTGTAACTTTCTCTGTGTTTTTTTTTTTAAATATTACTGGCGAAAGATGTTCATTAATATGTCTACAATAACATCTGTCAATAACATTTTTGTCTAATGTTAATATTTAATGAAAAAAACTTAAATATAGGAGAAAAAGTACGCCTCAATGTCGATTTATTATACTTAAATAAAATTACTTATATGATTCAAATTTTGGATTTTGTTCAGATTTATTTAATTAAAGATTCATATAGAAAATTCCTTATGATTTACGTAAGAGTAGCTTCAACAATTATATACAGTAAGACCTCGCTAATCCGAACTTCAGACTTTTTTTGTTTACTTTTGTTTTCAAGTGTAAGAATTGTCTTTAAAAGTTTGCTTCAAATTTTTTTTGCCTGTATGCTGAAGCGATCTATAATATTGACAATTGTGACCGAGAATATTCCCGTTACAACCTCAACAATATTATTCTCAATGCTTGCGTAAGCTACCGACAAAAAATCAGCACCAATGTTTCTCGGAAAATAGATTCTTATTTTACAGTTATATGCAGCAGCCGCAAACATTTTTTAATAGCATTAAATTTGCAAAAAAATCATTCGAAGTGAATATTTGAATGTGAAAAGTCGAAAATGTCTGCTAGAAATTTACGTGAACGCATATATTTAATTGGTTATTGTACCAACTCATTAACGGGAAGTAAACTACCCTCCAATATAGAAGTGTTGAAAGTTTTGTTTTTCAATTTACGTGTAGTAAAAAAAAATTTACGGGAAAGTTCAGATTTAGTTGTAAAAGAACTATTCGTGTTCTGGGAAAAAGCCCGCATTCCGGTCAAGGATAAACAACACTGCATTACAAATGTAGAGAAATTGTATAAAGAATGGCAAAGCTTTCAAAAAGATTCAAAGAAGACTTCTAATTTCCATAAGAGCAAAGTAAACACGTGGAAAGAAAAATTGGATATGCTTTTTGACGTGGCGCATGCAAGTGCATTAAAAATAATGTCGAATCAAGAAGATATTGATTTCTTGATAAGTCAACGAAAAACAGGGCGCCCAGGCTTTATGTATGGTATCGATTACGAAGAAGTACGCCGAGAGTGCCGACTTGAAGAACGCAACAACAATTTATTACAACAAGTGGAGCGGAATAATCGTGAAATTGCATTAATTGGTTCGTTGTATGTTATTGTTTATTTTTTATTTTCTTTAAATTAAGTCGTTTTTATTAGATGAAACTGCAGAGTTGCTGTCATCTGAATCTTCAGAGAATGATAACAGTTTTCCTGATATGGAATGTGACCCACGTTGTAGTCAACCTCCAGCCAAAAAATGTAGGGGAACAAATAAAATACTAACACCAAAACTGGCGGCCGCACTCGATGTCTGTAAAATCAGTGACAGACATGCGGTTCATCTAATAAGCGCAGTCGTTGAAGCTCTGGGTAATAATGTTGAAGATTATATTTTAAACCGAACGTCTGTACACCAGGAAAGGGAACAAATCCGTGAAGAAAGAATTTCAGCATTAAAAAATAAATTAAAATTAAATGAGCTCGACGCTATCTGCCTTCATTGGGATGGTAAACTTTTGCCGGCGCTGATGGGAAATGATAAAGTTGATAGGTTGCCTATAATAATATCGAGCGGTAAAGTTGAACAGCGTCTTGAAATACCTGCACTTGATTCCGGTACTGGAAAAGAACAGGCATCCGCTGTATGCGATGCTATTTATGAATATGGTCTGCAAAATCACATCAAAGCTTTAGTGTTTGATACAACAGCGGTCAATACTGGGCGTTTCAATGGTACCTGTACGTTAATTGAAAATAATTTACAAAGACAACTTTTATGGTTACCATGCCGTCATCATATATACGAGATTATTTTAAGATGCGTTTTCGAAGAAAAAATAAGCTGTTATGGAAGTCCAAACGTTAAAATGTTTGAGAAATTTAAAAATGCTTGGGCTAAGATTGACGCTAAAAACTATGAGTATGGCATCAACGATCCAACTGTCAAGACGTACATGAAAGAGTCTGCTGTTCGCATTATGGGTGCAGTAAATAATATCTTGGAAGAAAAACAACCCAGGGAAGACTATAAAGAATTCTTGGAACTCACTTTGCTCTTCCTGGGTCAAAAACCAGAAAAGACACATCCAAACAGCCTAATGTTTCGATCGCCAGGAGCTGTTCACCATGCAAGGTGGATGGCAAAAGCGATTTACTGTCTAAAAAATTTTTATTCCGTAACGAGTTCCAGCTTTCAGCAACTGAATTAAATGGGCTTCGTCAAATTTGTGTTTTTATTGCTGAAGTCTATGTCGAAGCGTGGTTTTCTGCTCCTTTGGCCATTAAAGCGCCATATCAAGATTTTTTATTTTTACAAAAACTTCAAAACTTCAAAAAAATTGATGCTGCTATATCTTATGTTGCTCTTAAAAAGTTCAGGAACCACTTGTGGTATTTAAGCCCTGAGGCGGTTGGTCTTGCATTTTTTGACAGCAACGTATCCCTTTTTTCAAAACAAAAAATGGTGGCGGCTTTGGAAAATGATTTTGAACAAGAGCAAAACACAAAGCGAGCTACAATAAATGATAGAGAAATCGTTGAAATATTTCATGACGGAATTGAACAGTTCGTCTCTGCCGAAACAAAAGCATTATTTGAAAGATTTCAAATAAATACTGATTTTTTTAAATTAAACCCAGACAAATGGGAGCAGGACCAATCTTATTGTAAAGCGGCTGAACTGATGAAAAAATTAAATGTTACAAATGACACTGCCGAAAGGGGGGTTAAATTGATGGAAGAGTATAATAAACTATTTACCAAAAATGAACGCCAAAAACAATTTGTTTTAAAAATTGTTAGCGATTACCGCCATCGGTTTCCGGACTGTAATAAAAAGACATTGTCTCAAGTGCTTTAAACAATATTAATAAAAAGAGAAATCATATACATAAGTAGTTTTATTTAAGTATAATAAATCGACATTGAGGCGTACTTTTTCTCCTATATTTAAGTTTTTTCATTAAATATTAACATTAGACAAAAATGTTATTGACAGATGTTATTGTAGACATATTAATGAACATCTTTCGCCAGTAATGTTTAAAAAAAAAAAACACAGAGAAAGTTACAAGCAGTCAAAGTAAGAATTTGAGTGAAAAAACGTATTTTGTGTAACTTTGGGGGGCCGACGCGCCCCCTAATCCTCTTCCTACGACCTTGAAATTTTACTAGAATTTTTTTTAAATAAAACTACACACAAAAAAACACTGAGACCAAAACACTGAGGCACACTAAGAAAACGCGAGTGTGGCCTAAGCCTTTTAACTCAGATTTGCTCAAGTGAAATTGTTCACGAAATACAAATATTTTTAAGGAATATATTCCCTTTGACATCCAGCGTACATGACTTGTAACGCCAGGTTTTTTAAATTGACCACCATTGTCACCAAGGAATGTAAGCACTAGTCGCACAAATTCTTCGTAGTCTGCACGAATAAAAGTTTTTCGTAATTTTTTTGTAAGCTCATCACCCCCGATGGCGCATCACCCACAAGATGGCTTGTGAAACTCCATGGCGTGCTCTTCACAGCATCTCCCCAAGATGCGAAACCAGTCATCAGCTCCTCCAATGGGGGAGACTCCACAAGGAGTCACATAAATACATTCAAGGTTAAAACAACAAAAGTGTTGCGAAGTTCACAACATCTGGCTCCCAGCTCTACTGAAGCTGTTTAATACCAATTTATAGTATAATAGTTGTTGTAGGAAACTGAGCTAAACCAATTTTTTTTTATATTTTACGCAGCTCCAAACAACAAAATATAGAGATTTATGAAAAAATATTTATTACATATTGGAAAAAAGTCAATATGAATACAGAAAATGTTTAAATTTGAGTTCCTTTTACTACTTGTTTAATAAAAGAATTCGAAATGTATAATTATAATACATAAAAACTGGTATATTACAATACGAAATACATGCGAAATATTGAAGTCGTTTCCGCGCCGACTTTTCGTTAACCGATTTTTGTACCGGTTTTTATTTATTTTTGAGAGGAAAGGAAAAAAATAAGCCCATTCTGTAAAATTAGAACACTATTTCAAAAATCTCCATACAACGAAGAACACCTCTAGTGTATATGCATATATATATATCTAAACAACATTTATTACATAGAAATCTATGTACAAGTTCTATATACCTCATACATTTATCTACATGCCTATATGTACATACATATGTATTTACATATAACGCAATAGTAGCAAGTGTGTGCAAGAACAATTATTTAAAATTAAATTATTACATAATCCATATTTAAAAGTAAAACAGAAAAACGAGCATGAGCACGAATTTACGAACTTGCATTGTGACTAACCCGATGTTTCGATGTATCGGCAAAAACAACATCGAAGCTAGAAGACTTCATGAGAAAAACATCGATGGAACATGGAAGGAGTTACATGTCTTTTAAAGTCACTTTGCGATGATGCAGAGGCTTTACTATAGTAACTCGCTAATGCCAGGCTGATGACAAATTCAACACAAAATGCACAAAAATAACTACATTGGAAATTCATACTCTTATGTTATTGTTAACAAATAAATAAAAATGTGATATTTTTCTCTCAATTTAAAAATATATAAATGCATAAATGCAAAATATGCTGATCACAAAATCTCAAAATGTCTAATAATAATTAAAAACGATGTTGGTCAAACAAGCCTGAAAATACAAATGAGGGGAACATTTCAAAGTATTGCGAGTATATAAAAATTTACTAATTTTCGTACTTTTAATAATTTTCTTACTCAACTTACTTTTTGTGTTCATTTGCAGCGGCTTCACAAAATTAAAGTTGCTAAAGTAAAAAAAGTCAATGATTAAAACATCATCAAAGTTGACAGTTTTTCGATGTTGAGTAGTTTTTAAATATCGATGGTAAACATCGGATTTTAGGCCGATACTATCGGTGTTTTAAAAGCATCGATGTATCGTTTGCATCCCTAATTGTTATATGTTCTCTGGAGGTGCGCAAACGTAAATGTTGACTTGCCGACGGCATTTTGCATTTACTGGCAGGGAGTTTTTATGTGAGTTATGTGTTTAAAATATATGTATGTATGTATATCGGATTAGATTAGGAAAATGACTACCAATCATTTCATGTATGATTTTATGCATAGCAGATTCACCCCCACCTGAGTATAATATAAATCAATAATTAATCGACACATACAAAAATGCTTACATACACTTATCATATCAGATATGGATACCAAAAATTATTCCAAGCGAAAATAATTAAACATTCACACACTTTTTGTCATTTACTTTTCATTTCACATACAACCAAGCATTCGGATTCAATTCACAAAAATGTATGTGAATGTGAAATTGGGAGCACCAAACATGTGGGTTCAAACCGAATCCACAGGGAAATTTGTGAATGTGAAACTGCGAGCACGGCTGATAAATCAGCTTTTACCTACAGTACATGTCAAAATACAAATTTAAGGACAAATGACGTCTGCGTGCAAACAAATATACGTACGTATTTAAATCAACAGTTACGCCGTCGCCATAAATCCTAAACTATTTCATACATAAGCTGCGCGTGCCAAAAACTCGTCATTCATTCATAAATTGCAGCGCAACTTGAAATCTGCCAGCGAAGCACATTTGTCGCGATCTTGCAAAAATGTATACATTTTAACATTTTCGTCTTCAGCTTTGCTAGTACAGGGGCGTGGCTTAATTTTGACCCAGTCCGGCAAATATGTAGTTGAAAAATAAATAAAGATATGTACATATATAAGGCATTTCTCACCTAATACGTGGTTTACGAAATTCATATCTAATATATCAATATTTAAACATAACTGCTTTATTTTAAGACTAATTAATTTATTATATTTATTCAGTTATTGATTTATATATGTATGTTTACAATAATTACGTAAGTATATGTATATATATTCGGGTGAACAAAAAACACTGTAGTTGAATCAAGCTTACGCGTCCACAATAGGTAGTGAGCAAACGTCGAGCTTTGCATAGTGGCGAATCTCTCTTTGTCCATTGCTCAGCTATTCTGCTGAGCTCATTACATGCAAAGTCTTTTTCTCAAAGTAATGCTGCTACAGGTATCAAAATCTTAATAATCGTACTTTAAATAATGATGTTGAAATAATCACATATTACAACACACCTCTTTGAATTTTCAGCATTATATACCAGTATTCATTTATATACAGTATAGTATGTTTTCAATTAACGTATACATTAGTTTGCTTCTTGCATACAAATTTACATTCTGTTCATCTTGTAGTCGACATTTAAACTTAAAAAAACAGATTAAGTTGAACACATATATTAACCTATACAATTGTTTTAAAATATAATAAATTTATAAACCAATTATATACAAATTTAATAATAAAAAAAATCAGATTAAGTTCAACGCATTCCTAATTTTTTTAAATTTATATTTATCTAGGCTCTTTGCTAATATATCAGCCAAATTAGATTGCGAATAAATTTTTACAATATCAATCACGCCATTTTCGTAATTTTCATTTATATAATGATATTGCACTTCAATGTGCTTAAAATTTTTTGTGAAATTGCCAAATTTCGCAATTGCTACCGCACCATAATTATCCTCATATATTTTAATCGGTTTGTCTAATTTAAAGAAAAATTACTTATTTAACAGATTTCTTAGAAACTAAACTTCTGTTTTTGCTTCAGACATAGCAGTATATTCTGCAAAGATTGAGCATTTAGTTACTGTATTTTGTTTACGCGTTTTCCAATAAACTACATTGCCATATAGTCTTATTACAAATCCAGTTGTCGATTTTCTGTCAATGTTATCTCCTGCATTGTCTGAATCAACCATACAGTCTAAATGCTCATCTCTCGAACCTTTATCAGAATAAGTTAATATTAAATTTTTCGATTGGTACAAGTATTTGAAGATTCTTAATGCATATTTAAAATGTGTTTCGTCATAGCAACTTTGGAACCTACTCAAGTAGTTAACGCTACAGCAAATATCTGACCTCGTGCCAGTACTAATGTACAATTATTCCACAATTAAATATCTGTATTTTATTCTTTCATCTGTTTCTCTTGCTTGTTCTAATTTTAAATTATTTTACATTGGAGTATCATACAATTTTGCATTTTCCAAGTTATATTTTACAGCCAAGGATTCAATGAGAGCATTTTCCAATAGGGTGATTTCTTTTGGCCCACCTTGAAGAGTATAGGACCACACGAGACATTGCGAAGAGTGGCCGGCCCCGGAGCGCCCGTTCTGCCGAGAATATCGCCGCTGTTGCTAGGGATGTCGAGTTGTCACCGGAAACATTGCCCAGACGCCATTCCACGCAATTAGCCATTAGCCGGACGTCCCTAAGGCGAATTTTGGTCAAAGACCTGCGCATGTTCCCGTACAAGATCCCGTCCGTGCATCAGCTGCTGCCTGCCGACCGCCAACCGCGCGTAACCTACGCCCAAGCCATCCTCAATCTCGAGCAAGAAGTGGACGATTTTTCGACCAAAATCATAATGAGCGATGGGGCTCATTTCCACCTCAGTGGGTATCGTTTCTGGGGCACCGAAAATCCGGGAGTGATGCCCGAGGAGCCATTGCACCCGCTCAAAGTGACTGCATGCTGCGCTGTTCACGCTGGAGGAGTCATTGGGCCATTTTTTTTTCGAGAATGCCGCTGGCCAAACGACAACAGTGGACGGTAAGCGCTATAGGGCCATGTTGACCGTAATTGGACGAATTAGGACTGGAGAACATGTGGTTCCAACAGGACGGAGCAACGGCACACACTGCGCGAGCCACAACCGATAGTCTGAAGGCGGCATTCCCAGGTCGCCTCATTTCTCGTTTTGGCGATTTGTACTGGCCCGCAAGATCGCCCGATTTCAGCGTTCCAGAATTTTTTTATAGGGTTTTTTGAAGTCCCGTGTTTATGTAAAGAAGCCCGAGACTTTGGAAACCCTCAAGGACAACATTCGACACGAGTGTGAGAATCTGTCGCCCGAAGTTCTCGCCGAAGTGATGAAAAATGCCATAAAACGAGCCTGTATGGCAATCAATAGTGACGGCGCCCATTTGGCCGATATAATTTTCTCGACTTGACCAATAAAATTCTAAAGGTTCAAATAAACATAATCAAGAAACAGAATCGACGTTTTTGATTTAGAAAAAAAAGAGAGCCAAACAACATCGGATGACTTCTTTTGGCCCACCTTGTATCTTCTTTGGCTCAATGTGATTAATTTTCTGTCATCATTATACCTTATATCAATTCCTATATAATTATTACTTTTTCCTAAATCTTTCATTGCAAATCTCTGCATTAAACTGGATTTAACTTCATTTATTTTGTTTTTGTCTTTACAGCAAATTAATAGATCATCAACAAAAACTAAAATATATATCGGACCTTTGCTTGTATTATTTACATATAAACAGTAGTCATAATTGCTTTTCTCAAAATTTAATTTTTCTACATATTTGATCAAAATATCATACCATGCCTTCGGTCTTTCTCTGAGACCATACAAAGCTTTTTGTAATTTATAACATTTTTTTCTACCAGTTCCGTACTCTTTAGGTTCATTAATATAAACTTCCGACTTGACAGTAACGTTGAGAAAAGCAGCAACATCAATTTGCTCAATAAACAAACTATTTGAGCAACAGTAACTTAGACAAATTTTTAGAGTTTGCATTTTACCAACTAGTGAATAGACATTTTCTAGATAATCCTTTTGTTAAAAACCTTTCACTTTAAATGTATTATCAATTTTCCTTTTATAAATCCATTTTACCTCTATGATTTTAGTTTTTCGTCAGCCCTTGTCAAGTTTGGTTTTAAGACAAACCGGTTTCGGCGTTGTGCCAGTGTCATTTTTCGGAAGCAACAACAACAAAATATCATAATATCATCTATGATTTGCTTATCTTGCGGTTTATCAACAATAGTCCATGTTTTGTTTTTCTTTAAACTTTCTATTTCAGAATTCATAGCTTTTTTGCACTCGCTAGATTATCTGGAATTAATCGCCTCCTCAAATGTATTCGGTACATTCGCATTTACACAATTTACATAAATGTAAATTATAGGATTTCCAAATCTGTTTACAGGAAAATTCTTCTTTCTAATAATTTTCATTTTTGCTTTCAGGATCATTAGATTCATTGACAATTTCTCTCCCATTACCACTGTCGTCGCTAAAATAAGTATTTTCATGCACATTATTTTTATTTAATTCGTTAGCAAACTCATGATTGTTTCATTAATCTGATTGTCCAAATTCAAACTTATAAAGTCATCATTATCAAAATGGTCGCTCTCATTATCATTCATTTTTTGTTATTAAATTAATTCCGTACCTTCTTCGGCTACTTGAACATGTCTAGCATTTATTTTTTTATTATTTACAAGAACTCTTTAACTATTATCATTATAACCTGCCAATATGCCTAATTTTGCTTTGTGATCCCATTTCTTTCTTCTCAACGCCTCAGGTGTTCTTACAAAAACTCTACTACCATAGATTTTAAAATGTTTGACATTAGGCTTTCTGCCAAGAAATATTTCATAAGAAGTTTTATTTTCCTTAGTATTGGCTATTGTTCGATTCTTCAAATATGCGACTGTTTTTATTATTTCCGGCCAAAACCTGTGAATAATTTTAGCTTCTCGCGCTAAACATCTGCCCATATCCATTCAGTTCATGCAAATAGCAAGGACACGGTAATAACTCAATTCCATTGTTTTTAACAAATTCATAAATTTCACTATTCATATATTCTTTACCATTATCGCATCTCAACTTTTTTATTGTCTTCCTAATTTATTTTGAACCATGTTAACAAAATCTATAAAACAATCTGCTGTTTCGTTTTTACTTGTAATGCAATACATTTTCGTGCATTTACTGTAGTCATATATGTATAAACATCAAAAAATATTTTTCTCTACGATTACCGATTGTATTATGAGGACCATTCAAGTTTGTATAAATTAGTTCTAGGATTTCAGTAGACTGAGTCGTCGTATTTTCAAATGGTACATTAGCCATTTTGCTTTGAATGCAATTCGCACATTTCATAATACTATTTTCTAATTTTTCTTGTAAACCTTCTACTAATTTGTTTTTAACCAATTTATTTAAATATTGAAAGTTTACATGTCCTAACGCTCTATGCCATTTTTCTTTATCTGTTAATCTTACTGTATTTGCATAAATATTATTATTTTTATTACTGTACAATAGGCTTTTTATTGTGTATAAGCCATCGATCTTATTTGCAACAGCGGTTAACTTTAGATTTTTATTATAAATTTCTGCATTATGATCTCTAGCTACAATCGAACTATTTTCTGTTATCTTCTAAACACTTAATAAATTCCTTTTAATTATATCTACAAAATAAACGTTTTTCAAATCTACTTGTGCCTCATTATGTTTAAAAATAATTCTCACTGTGACCCTCTTTGTCGCTTCTAATCTGGCAATTTCACATGAATAGGGGTTTTTAGATTTATGTAGTTACTAAAAAAATCTTCATTATTTATAATGTGGTCCGTACAACCACTGTCTAATAACCACTCGATCTCGTTATTAAAGCACTTACTTTTTTCTAAGTCATTTGCATTTATTCTTTCAACTGCCGTTGTCCATGATTCGTGCGAAGACCCCTAGTGCTGCTCACTGGTCGATGATGATGCTTGATGACCTTGACCTCTACTTCGGATTTAACCTCGTTGTGACGTACCTCTGCTTTGGCCTCTAGATGAACCACGCTGACCTCTTAAATACCGTTGGACTCCTCTACCACGGCTGTTTTGAGATCCTCGTGCTTGACTGCTTTGCTGCCCGTGCCAGCAGTCCCTCTTGTAATGCCCAGTTTTCCACACTGTATTTATTGTAAAGGTGATTACAATGGTTTTCTTTTCATTATCGCCTTTGCTTAAATTTTTTTCTTTTATTTTCGACTTAACATATTCGACAGGTGCTCAGCAGGCACCAAGTCGATGAAATCTCCAATTAAACTATACTTTGGCGGTAAGGCTTTGATTAGGTACCTCATTTTTTCTTCTTCTTTTAATGTGGCTCCGGCCGATTTCAACTCGTTACAAGCCTTTTCAAATTCAATAAAAAGATACTCTACATTCTGAAAATCTTTTAGTTTGACGTCTTCTTCGACATTATCGCATAAGTCGTTGTGCATTCACTAATGTACTCCAGTAGCTTAAATTTCCAGCTTGAATAATTGGTTCCCTCAAACACTGGAATGCTCACGTCGTCGACTTTTGCTTAACTAGCCAGTTCTTCTAGTTCTTGAGCTCTTAGAAGTAGTGAGCAAAAGTCGAGCTTTGCACAGTGGCGAACCTCTCTTTGTCTATAGCTCAGCTATTCTGCTGAGCTCATTACATGCAAAGTCTTTTTCTCAAAGTAATGCTGCCACAGGTATCAAAATCTTAATAATCGTACTTTAAATAATGATGTTGAAATATTCTCATATTACAACAATAACAAACGATTTTTTTGTAAAAAACTAATAAAAATATATCAATGCATATTATATTATATTATTATAACCCAACGGAAACCCACTTTCCCGCCCAACCGGCACGAGGGGCTCAATCCGCATAACGTACGGATGTTTTTTAAATATACAAATCTTAGGTGCCGAGTCGTGACAGAAGAAAGATTGTTAAGCGTCGAGATCCCAAGCTGCTCAGCTACAGAATAAGAATTCATCAGCCGACTACAAAGTTAGAGAAATGCAAAGTAAGAAAATTGGATCGTTAGCTGTTATTAAGAGAGGATAGAATAGTTCTTTTAATTATAAAAAGTGAGTCCGATACATCAAAGGTGCTGGAATGATTGTTAAAGTCTTGGCATAAACCCCGAAACGGTTCATTCAACTCAAAGTTAGTTCTGCATAGTTTCAAGAAAAGTGGTTTAAAGTTTCTCGTTGCACGGGAGGGTACATTAAAATTAATTTGCTCTAGAAGAAATGGACTTGAGGTATAATTTCGCAAAATCGGTCTTACCAGAGAACGTAAAATAATGAGAAGGTGCATTTCGTATTTGGAAACTATTCACTGAAGAATGCTAACAGATTTGAAAGAATTAGAGGGAGGAACTTAACATTTTTATTAGCAGAGAAATTGTTAAGGCAGAAAAATGTAAAAATGTATGTTCAGAACAAAAAAATGCGCGTCAACTAAATGTTGATAGACATTTGTTGCGAGTTGACTTTTAAGAACATTTATACTTTTCTAGCTTGTTGACCAATGAGTTACTCACTTTCCCTTATTTTAATAATGCCAAAACCTACATACACCTTTTGTAGGAATTTTGCAAAAGATAATGAAGAATGTAATTCCTTCCTTCTTCTGGAAAAGAATGTTAGCGAATAACTAATATATGTATATTATATAATTAAAACAATTTATATTTAAAACTAAAAAAAAAGGAAAAATTTAAAAAAGTTGTTAAATGTACATAAGCGGTTGGGAGTTAAACTCGGAAAAAATTGAGTTCGCAATAAAATCGTTGCCGTCATTTCACACGGTAATGCCACAGAATACATATATTAAAATTTGTGTGGACATTTAAGTACTTGAGTAGCAAAATTCTTTTAACAGGACACTCTCCACTGCTCTTTTATATTTTCGGTTATTTGCATCGATAAAATACGAAATATAATTCAGAAAATTAGTTTCTTATGTTGCAATAATTTTGATTGAATAAATGCTCGTTAATTCAACTTTTGATTGCGAAAATACTCGTCTATATGTTTATGCGTTTATATTCAAAAGAATGTTAATTTACATATACATATGTATATGTGTCTAGGTATATATATCTAAACAACATTCATTACATATAAATCTATATACAAGTTCTATATACCTCATACATTTATTTACATATGTACATATGTATGTACATATGTTTTTTTTTCTTTTTTTACGAGGAGGAAGCATCGAAAGCCTATACCCCGTCAGTGTGGGACTTTAACCAGCACTAAACTTCCTACTGTCATGTACCGATCCCCCCGGTACCACCGTCAGGTATTCCGTCGGGAGGTGGTTTGAGCACTAAGCTCGATCGTTCGTTTTAGGTCTACTGTAATCTGTCGTGGGCCGCAGCCTCGTCCCCTTTATGATATTTATTATAAAAGACATCAATGTACTTACATATGTATGCATGCATCGAATATCTCTACACAAGCAAACATAATATGTTTGAATGTTACCAGCTAGACTAGGTCAATTTTGCATCTGTTGGTCATGGCGGTTGAAACACCCAAGGTTTCAATCCGCATCGACGTGTGAGTGTGTGTTTCGGCAAAAAACCTTTAACAGTCGGAAAGTCCGCGCCTTCGTATTTCCTCACTTCTTAAACTTTCATCGTTAATGAGATAATGTCATTGACGAGGTTCCATTCATCTTTGCCTATCAGCATGTAATTTACAATTGCTTCTGGAGAAAGGTTTACTCGAATTGCTGATTGCAGTATGCTCCTTTCGTCGGTAAAGCGCGGGCACATCAAAAAAACATATTCTGCATTGTCTACTACTCCGATACCGCAGAAATCACAGTAAGGGTCGATCTCGTATTTTAAATCTGTGGAGATACGATTTAAAGCATCCATGACCGCTTAGAAATTGGGTCGTGTGAAAATCTATTTCGCCGTGGCTTCTTTGAATCCAGCGCCGGTGTATCCACCGTCCGTTTATCGTGCTTTTCCATTCATTTTGCCAATCGACTAGGCTATTAACTCTAGCTTCCTTGCGAGCGGCTTCAATAGTTACCTCCATCCTTGTAAAGATATGAGCAGACTCCGTAGCTAGTACGTTTAGTGGGCACATTCCAGCAATTACCAGGGCTGCTTCATCGGACACAGTTTTAAATGCGCTGCATACCCTGAGTGCACACAGGCGATACGTTGATTTTATGCCCCGAAAGTACAATGAGAGACATACTGCATCGAACCACACCGGGACTCCCTAAAAGATTTGACTCCTTATTACGCCTGCAAGCAACTTTTTGCTTCGCAGCTTTGGTCCTCTCGCGTTGAGCATCATTCTGGATAAAGAGGTCATGGCAGCGCCTACTTGTCTCTAGCGTATTCAAGATGCCTTTTGAACGACAACCTTCTATCGATTGTGATACCCAGATACCTTATCGCAGGCTTCGTGGACACAGGATAGCCATTTAGTCTGAACGTTATATCATCCATCTTTTTTCTAGTTGAGACGAGAACTGCCTCTGTCTTCTGTTCCGCTAGTGTGAGGCCGTGGTTGTCGAGCCATGCTTTAATCTTCTCCACTAAAGCAGTAGCTCTTTCGAAAATCTGTTGCAGTTGTTTGCACATTATAACCACCGCAATATCATCGGCGATGCCAATCACCTTCACTCCCTTCGGTAGCTGCAGGCGTAGAATACCGTCATATATAATATTCCACAGTAATGGGCCTTGGACTTGACCCGCCTGTAATTACCAACTTCTTCCTTCCTTGCTCCGTGTCATACCACAGTATGCGATCTTGAAATTAACTACTCAGTAGCTGTCGCAAGTAGTATGATACTCCTAAGCGTTCTTAGGTGTCCAAAATGTTTGCCCAGTTAGCTGAGTTGAACGCGTGTTTTACGTCGAGAGTTAAAAGCAAACATTATTGTTTTGCTCCACCTAGCCATATGGACCCACTGGTTGCTTGTCTTGCTAGCTGAATCACAGCCTGCACGGTAGATCTTCCCTCCCTGAAGCCGTATTGCTCCTCTGAGATACCACCCAGTGCCTCAACCTCCGCTTCCAACCTGTAGGAGATAATGCGCTCGAACAGTTTACCCGCAGAGTCTACCATACAAATAGGTCTTCAGTGGGCTTGCCAGGCTTGGGAAGCAGCACAAGCTTTTGCTGTTTCCAAATCGAAGGAAAACGACCTTCGGCAAAACATGCGTTGAAGACTGAGACGAACGACGACATATTATGACCGATAGCCACTTTAAATACTTTGTTTGACACACAATCTGGTCCAGGCGTTTTTTTACGTTGATTCTTTTTGCGGCTTGTGGTACTTCTTCTGCTGTTACCTTTTCGAATAGGTGCAGACTTACATCCTGCACTAGAGAAACAAGTCGCCTTTGTTTGGGAAACATAGTATCTACTATTGTTTGTAGAAACAGTGGGCATGTTGGAACTGCAGCTTTGGTGACTTTGAGCTTCTTCATAACAACTTTATATACGGTTCCTCAAGGGTTTTCTTCCGCGTCATCGCACAGCTCCAGAAAACACTGGCGCTTACTTTCCTTGATAGCCTTTTTATATATAATTTGGCATTCTACAAAATGTGTCCTTCCTCTTGAGCGTTGAAAAGACCTAGCTTGCAAGCAGCTCTTTCTCAGAGCTTCGATGTGGTCATTCCACCAATATACAGCATTGGAGTGTTTATGGCAGGAGTTTCTCTTCATCGACGCTTCGCAAGCAGCTCTGATGTCTGTCATAAGTTTCTTCGCCATGATTTCTGCCGAACTATGGTACTGTGATGCAGAAAACGCTTCAGCAAATAGGTCGGCGTCAAAGAATGTTAATTGCCAGCCCCGGAAGTTTCCTGCTCGATTTGCCTGTTGGGATTTTGCAATACCGCGATTTATTTGGCAGATAATTCCGGCCTGATCGCTTTGGGTGTAACAGTCAGGAAGTGATCCCTTTCCGCTTGTCTAAACATACTCCTGCTAACGAACGTGAGGTCGATAATTGACCCAAATCTGTTTCATTTAAAAGTGTATTGAGTCCCAACGTCTAAGCATGCCAACGCCTCCCTAAGAGCTTTGCTTCTTGGAGACGTTCTAGGCCAGCCCCATTCCTGCGCCCAAGCGTTGAAGTCACCTGCTATTATGACTTCATTTCTATCGCTGGCATCCCTACTAAGGCCGAACACGATGTTTTCAAACGCAGCAATTGGCATGCTGGGTGGAATGTAGCAGCTATAAAAGGTAGGATTCGATATAGCGCCGTAAAAGTTTGGTTTACTGTGGCTAAACGCGTAAACCAAATTGAAAAATTCCAATGCACATAGATGAACAACAAAATAAACTTTTGTTTAATATTTATTTATTTTAATAATGCCAAAACCTACATACACCTTTTGTAGGAATTTTGCAAAAGATAATGAAGAATGTAATTCCTTCCTTCTTCTGGAAAAGAATGTTAGCGAATAACTAATATATGTATATTATATAATTAAAACAATTTATATTTAAAACTAAAAAAAAAAGGAAAAATTTAAAAAAGTTGTTAAATGTACATAAGCGGTTGGGAGTTAAACTCGGAAAAAATTGAGTTCGCAATAAAATCGTTGCCGTCATTTCACACGGTAATGCCACAGAATACATATATTAAAATTTGTGTGGACATTTAAGTACTTGAGTAGCAAAATTCTTTTAACAGGACACTCTCCACTGCTCTTTTATATTTTCGGTTATTTGCATCGATAAAATACGAAATATAATTCAGAAAATTAGTTTCTTATGTTGCAATAATTTTGATTGAATAAATGCTCGTTAATTCAACTTTTGATTGCGAAAATACTCGTCTATATGTTTATGCGTTTATATTCAAAAGAATGTTAATTTACATATACATATGTATATGTGTCTAGGTATATATATCTAAACAACATTCATTACATATAAATCTATATACAAGTTCTATATACCTCATACATTTATTTACATATGTACATATGTATGTACATATGTTTTTTTTTCTTTTTTTACGAGGAGGAAGCATCGAAAGCCTATACCCCGTCAGTGTGGGACTTTAACCAGCACTAAACTTCCTACTGTCATGTACCGATCCCCCCGGTACCACCGTCAGGTATTCCGTCGGGAGGTGGTTTGAGCACTAAGCTCGATCGTTCGTTTTAGGTCTACTGTAATCTGTCGTGGGCCGCAGCCTCGTCCCCTTTATGATATTTATTATAAAAGACATCAATGTACTTACATATGTATGCATGCATCGAATATCTCTACACAAGCAAACATAATATGTTTGAATGTTACCAGCTAGACTAGGTCAATTTTGCATCTGTTGGTCATGGCGGTTGAAACACCCAAGGTTTCAATCCGCATCGACGTGTGAGTGTGTGTTTCGGCAAAAAACCTTTAACAGTCGGAAAGTCCGCGCCTTCGTATTTCCTCACTTCTTAAACTTTCATCGTTAATGAGATAATGTCATTGACGAGGTTCCATTCATCTTTGCCTATCAGCATGTAATTTACAATTGCTTCTGGAGAAAGGTTTACTCGAATTGCTGATTGCAGTATGCTCCTTTCGTCGGTAAAGCGCGGGCACATCAAAAAACCATATTCTGCATTGTCTACTACTCCGATACCGCAGAAATCACAGTAAGGGTCGATCTCGTATTTTAAATCTGTGGAGATACGATTTAAAGCATCCATGACCGCTTAGAAATTGGGTCGTGTGAAAATCTATTTCGCCGTGGCTTCTTTGAATCCAGCGCCGGTGTATCCACCGTCCGTTTATCGTGCTTTTCCATTCATTTTGCCAATCGACTAGGCTATTAACTCTAGCTTCCTTGCGAGCGGCTTCAATAGTTACCTCCATCCTTGTAAAGATATGAGCAGACTCCGTAGCTAGTACGTTTAGTGGGCACATTCCAGCAATTACCAGGGCTGCTTCATCGGACACAGTTTTAAATGCGCTGCATACCCTGAGTGCACACAGGCATACGTTGATTTTATGCCCCGAAAGTACAATGAGAGACATACTGCATCGAACCACACCGGGACTCCCTAAAAGATTTGACTCCTTATTACGCCTGCAAGCAACTTTTTGCTTCGCAGCTTTGGTCCTCTCGCGTTGAGCATCATTCTTGATAAAGAGGTCATGGCAGCGCCTACTTGTCTCTAGCGTATTCAAGATGCCTTTTGAACGACAACCTTCTATCGATTGTGATACCCAGATACCTTATCGCAGGCTTCGTGGACACAGGATAGCCATTTAGTCTGAACGTTATATCCTCCATCTTTTTTCTAGTTGAGACGAGAACTGCCTCTGTCTTCTGTTCCGCTAGTGTGAGGCCGTGGTTGTCGAGCCATGCTTTAATCTTCTCCACTAAAGCAGTAGCTCTTTCGAAAATCTGTTGCAGTTGTTTGCACATTATAACCACCGCAATATCATCGGCGATGCCAATCACCTTCACTCCCTTCGGTAGCTGCAGGCGTAGAATACCGTCATATATAATATTCCACAGTAATGGGCCTTGGACTTGACCCGCCTGTAATTACCAACTTCTTCCTTCCTTGCTCCGTGTCATACCACAGTATGCGATCTTGAAATTAACTACTCAGTAGCTGTCGCAAGTAGTATGATACTCCTAAGCGTTCTTAGGTGTCCAAAATGTTTGCCCAGTTAGCTGAGTTGAACGCGTGTTTTACGTCGAGAGTTAAAAGCAAACATTATTGTTTTGCTCCACCTAGCCATATGGACCCACTGGTTGCTTGTCTTGCTAGCTGAATCACAGCCTGCACGGTAGATCTTCCCTCCCTGAAGCCGTATTGCTCCTCTGAGATACCACCCAGTGCCTCAACCTCCGCTTCCAACCTGTAGGAGATAATGCGCTCGAACAGTTTACCCGCAGAGTCTACCATACAAATAGGTCTTCAGTGGGCTTGCCAGGCTTGGGAAGCAGCACAAGCTTTTGCTGTTTCCAAATCGAAGAAAAACGACCTTCGGCAAAACATGCGTTGAAGACTGAGACGAACGACGACATATTATGACCGATAGCCACTTTAAATACTTTGTTTGACACACAATCTGGTCCAGGCGTTTTTTTACGTTGATTCTTTTTGCGGCTTGTGGTACTTCTTCTGCTGTTACCTTTTCGAATAGGTGCAGACTTACATCCTGCACTAGAGAAACAAGTCGCCTTTGTTTGGGAAACATAGTATCTACTATTGTTTGTAGAAACAGTGGGCATGTTGGAACTGCAGCTTTGGTGACTTTGAGCTTCTTCATAACAACTTTATATACGGTTCCTCAAGGGTTTTCTTCCGCGTCATCGCACAGCTCCAGAAAACACTGGCGCTTACTTTCCTTGATAGCCTTTTTATATATAATTTGGCATTCTACAAAATGTGTCCTTCCTCTTGAGCGTTGAAAAGACCTAGCTTGCAAGCAGCTCTTTCTCAGAGCTTCGATGTGGTCATTCCACCAATATACAGCATTGGAGTGTTTATGGCAGGAGTTTCTCTTCATCGACGCTTCGCAAGCAGCTCTGATGTCTGTCATAAGTTTCTTCGCCATGATTTCTGCCGAACTATGGTACTGTGATGCAGAAAACGCTTCAGCAAATAGGTCGGCGTCAAAGAATGTTAATTGCCAGCCCCGGAAGTTTCCTGCTCGATCTGCCTGTTGGGATTTTGCAATACCGCGATTTATTTGGCAGATAATTCCGGCCTGATCGCTTTGGGTGTAACAGTCAGGAAGTGATCCCTTTCCGCTTGTCTAAACATGCTCCTGCTAACGAACGTGAGGTCGATAATTGACCCAAATCTGTTTCATTTAAAAGTGTATTGAGTCCCAACGTCTAAGCATGCCAACGCCTCCCTAAGAGCTTTGCTTCTTGGAGACGTTCTAGGCCAGCCCCATTCCTGCGCCCAAGCGTTGAAGTCACCTGCTATTATGACTTCATTTCTATCGCTGGCATCCCTACTAAGGCCGAACACGATGTTTTCAAACGCAGCAATTGGCATGCTGGGTGGAATGTAGCAGCTATAAAAGGTAGGATTCGATATAGCGCCGCAAAAGTTTGGTTTACTGTGGCTAAACGCGTAAACCAAATTGAAAAATTCCAATGCACATAGATGAACAACAAAATAAACTTTTGTTTAATATTTATTTATTTTAATAACTCCAAAACCTACATACACCTTTTGTAGGAATTTTGCAAAAGATAATGAAGAATGTAATTCCTTCCTTCTTCTGGAAAAGAATGTTAGCGAATAACTAATATATGTATATTATATAATTAAAACAATTTATATTTAAAACTAAAAAAAAAGGAAAAATTTAAAAAAGTTGTTAAATGTACATAAGCGGTTGGGAGTTAAACTCGGAAAAAATTGAGTTCGCAATAAAATCGTTGCCGTCATTTCACACGGTAATGCCACAGAATACATATATTAAAATTTGTGTGGACATTTAAGTACTTGAGTAGCAAAATTCTTTTAACAGGACACTCTCCACTGCTCTTTTATATTTTCGGTTATTTGCATCGATAAAATACGAAATATAATTCAGAAAATTAGTTTCTTATGTTGCAATAATTTTGATTGAATAAATGCTCGTTAATTCAACTTTTGATTGCGAAAATACTCGTCTATATGTTTATGCGTTTATATTCAAAAGAATGTTAATTTACATATACATATGTATATGTGTCTAGGTATATATATCTAAACAACATTCATTACATATAAATCTATATACAAGTTCTATATACCTCATACATTTATTTACATATGTACATATGTATGTACATATGTTTTTTTTTTCTTTTTTTACGAGGAGGAAGCATCGAAAGCCTATACCCCGTCAGTGTGGGACTTTAACCAGCACTAAACTTCCTACTGTCATGTACCGATCCCCCCGGTACCACCGTCAGGTATTCCGTCGGGAGGTGGTTTGAGCACTAAGCTCGATCGTTCGTTTTAGGTCTACTGTAATCTGTCGTGGGCCGCAGCCTCGTCCCCTTTATGATATTTATTATAAAAGACATCAATGTACTTACATATGTATGCATGCATCGAATATCTCTACACAAGCAAACATAATATGTTTGAATGTTACCAGCTAGACTAGGTCAATTTTGCATCTGTTGGTCATGGCGGTTGAAACACCCAAGGTTTCAATCCGCATCGACGTGTGAGTGTGTGTTTCGGCAAAAAACCTTTAACAGTCGGAAAGTCCGCGCCTTCGTATTTCCTCACTTCTTAAATTTTCATCGTTAATGAGATAATGTCATTGACGAGGTTCCATTCATCTTTGCCTATCAGCATGTAATTTACAATTGCTTCTGGAGAAAGGTTTACTCGAATTGCTGATTGCAGTATGCTCCTTTCGTCGGTAAAGCGCGGGCACATCAAAAAAACATATTCTGCATTGTCTACTACTCCGATACCGCAGAAATCACAGTAAGGGTCGATCTCGTATTTTAAATCTGTGGAGATACGATTTAAAGCATCCATGACCGCTTAGAAATTGGGTCGTGTGAAAATCTATTTCGCCGTGGCTTCTTTGAATCCAGCGCCGGTGTATCCACCGTCCGTTTATCGTGCTTTTCCATTCATTTTGCCAATCGACTAGGCTATTAACTCTAGCTTCCTTGCGAGCGGCTTCAATAGTTACCTCCATCCTTGTAAAGATATGAGCAGACTCCGTAGCTAGTACGTTTAGTGGGCACATTCCAGCAATTACCAGGGCTGCTTCATCGGACACAGTTTTAAATGCGCTGCATACCCTGAGTGCACACAGGCGATACGTTGATTTTATGCCCCGAAAGTACAATGAGAGACATACTGCATCGAACCACACCGGGACTCCCTAAAAGATTTGACTCCTTATTACGCCTGCAAGCAACTTTTTGCTTCGCAGCATCATTCTTCATAAAGAGGTCATGGCAGCGCCTACTTGTCTCTAGCGTATTCAAGATGCCTTTTGAACGACAACCTTCTATCGATTGTGATACCCAGATACCTTATCGCAGGCTTCGTGGACACAGGATAGCCATTTAGTCTGAACGTTATATCCTCCATCTTTTTTCTAGTTGAGACGAGAACTGCCTCTGTCTTCTGTTCCGCTAGTGTGAGGCCGTGGTTGTCGAGCCATGCTTTAATCTTCTCCACTAAAGCAGTAGCTCTTTCGAAAATCTGTTGCAGTTGTTTGCACATTATAACCACCGCAATATCATCGGCGATGCCAATCACCTTCACTCCCTTCGGTAGCTGCAGGCGTAGAATACCGTCATATATAATATTCCACAGTAATGGGCCTTGGACTTGACCCGCCTGTAATTACCAACTTCTTCCTTCCTTGCTCCGTGTCATACCACAGTATGCGATCTTGAAATTAACTACTCAGTAGCTGTCGCAAGTAGTATGATACTCCTAAGCGTTCTTAGGTGTCCAAAATGTTTGCCCAGTTAGCTGAGTTGAACGCGTGTTTTACGTCGAGAGTTAAAAGCAAACATTATTGTTTTGCTCCACCTAGCCATATGGACCCACTGGTTGCTTGTCTTGCTAGCTGAATCACAGCCTGCACGGTAGATCTTCCCTCCCTGAAGCCGTATTGCTCCTCTGAGATACCACCCAGTGCCTCAACCTCCGCTTCCAACCTGTAGGAGATAATGCGCTCGAACAGTTTACCCGCAGAGTCTACCATACAAATAGGTCTTCAGTGGGCTTGCCAGGCTTGGGAAGCAGCACAAGCTTTTGCTGTTTCCAAATCGAAGGAAAACGACCTTCGGCAAAACATGCGTTGAAGACTGAGACGAACGACGACATATTATGACCGATAGCCACTTTAAATACTTTGTTTGACACACAATCTGGTCCAGGCGTTTTTTTACGTTGATTCTTTTTGCGGCTTGTGGTACTTCTTCTGCTGTTACCTTTTCGAATAGGTGCAGACTTACATCCTGCACTAGAGAAACAAGTCGCCTTTGTTTGGGAAACATAGTATCTACTATTGTTTGTAGAAACAGTGGGCATGTTGGAACTGCAGCTTTGGTGACTTTGAGCTTCTTCATAACAACTTTATATACGGTTCCTCAAGGGTTTTCTTCCGCGTCATCGCACAGCTCCAGAAAACACTGGCGCTTACTTTCCTTGATAGCCTTTTTATATATAATTTGGCATTCTACAAAATGTGTCCTTCCTCTTGAGCGTTGAAAAGACCTAGCTTGCAAGCAGCTCTTTCTCAGAGCTTCGATGTGGTCATTCCACCAATATACAGCATTGGAGTGTTTATGGCAGGAGTTTCTCTTCATCGACGCTTCGCAAGCAGCTCTGATGTCTGTCATAAGTTTCTTCGCCATGATTTCTGCCGAACTATGGTACTGTGATGCAGAAAACGCTTCAGCAAATAGGTCGGCGTCAAAGAATGTTAATTGCCAGCCCCGGAAGTTTCCTGCTCGATTTGCCTGTTGGGATTTTGCAATACCGCGATTTATTTGGCAGATAATTCCGGCCTGATCGCTTTGGGTGTAACAGTCAGGAAGTGATCCCTTTCCGCTTGTCTAAACATACTCCTGCTAACGAACGTGAGGTCGATAATTGACCCAAATCTGTTTCATTTAAAAGTGTATTGAGTCCCAACGTCTAAGCATGCCAACGCCTCCCTAAGAGCTTTGCTTCTTGGAGACGTTCTAGGCCAGCCCCATTCCTGCGCCCAAGCGTTGAAGTCACCTGCTATTATGACTTCATTTCTATCGCTGGCATCCCTACTAAGGCCGAACACGATGTTTTCAAACGCAGCAATTGGCATGCTGGGTGGAATGTAGCAGCTATAAAAGGTGGGATTCGATATAGCGCCGCAAAAGTTTGGTTTACTGTGGCTAAACGCGTAAACCAAATTGAAAAATTCCAATGCACATAGATGAACAACAAAATAAACTTTTGTTTAACTATCTTTTTGCAAAAATCCGTCCACAAATTTTAACAGAATTTAACTTTAAAATAGCTCTTTTTTTTTTGCATTTTTCACATATATGGTGTTGGAATTTCATTCACTGCAGTTAATATCGAGCCACTAATGCATTCATTTTGGCACACACATATTACTTACACATTGTGCTATCAGCTTTTGCTGTTTTTAGAAACTAAAACTATTTAAATACTTTGCATTTCTTAAACAAATAGTAGCATTTTTAAGCCCCGCACAAAAGACTAAAATTCTTGCCAAATGCATCTGTCAAACTACTGAAAACAACGAGCGAAGGAGAAACAAAATGGAAATTAATATAACCCAGTAAGCTAAAAGTACGCGGAAAGTAGTTGTGAGATACGTTTCAAAAGTATATACACCACAATTAAGGTCTGTGGGATTTTTCAATAATAAATATTTCGTGATATATTGAAAATTTTGTAATTAAAAATCGCGCGATTTTTAAATATATATTTCGCTATATATTGAAAATTTGTAATTAAAAATCGCGCGATTTTTTATTACAAATTTTATTACAATATATTTCGTAATATATTAAAAATTTGTTATTCAAAATCGCGCATTTTAACATACTATGTAATGAACTCACATTTTGTCTGGAGTTTAATAAAAAATGTTTACTGGGTAACTTTGTCTCCCTTTTGTATGGAAAAAGTTGGATTTTTTCCCATTTTCAAAGGCTTCCCTAGGGCCTCACCGAGGGTCTATCTCTACTGAGATGCATTGCATATGTTTTGGTTCGTTGCTACACGTCCATATTTCAGCCTTGCCATCAGCGCTTTGGAGCCATGTGGCCCA
The DNA here is from genome assembly GCA_963971545.1 of Philophylla caesio. Classification (NCBI taxonomy): domain Eukaryota; kingdom Metazoa; phylum Arthropoda; class Insecta; order Diptera; family Tephritidae; genus Philophylla; species Philophylla caesio. Next base: position 107,723,580 of record OZ020604.1, read on the forward strand.
ATTCTTTTGTTTGTAGGGCTCGCTGATGATTGCAATATCTATGTTGCAGTCCTTAATAGTTTTTGCTAGCAGGTCTTGGGAAGACTGACAATGGTTTAAATTAAGCTACAAAAGTCTCATAGCTTTTTCATTTTTCGGATGGTTTCTTGGTATATTTGGCATTTGATGCCTCCGGTGTTGTGGTCAGTACGATCCGTGCCTTTTTTCGCGCAAAGCAGGCATTTCGGCGTATTGTTGCAGCCTTTAACATTATTTCCTGATTGTCCGCACCTAAAGCAGAGGTCTCTGCGGTCCTCTGTGCTAGCGCAGTTCCTCGCGATGTTGCCAATGTCAAGACATTTATAGCACCGCATAGGTTGTTGCATTTCTCTTATTCTACATACTACCTCGCGGATTGGAACTTTCCCCTTCTCGAGTAAAATCTTGGCCGCATCAATTGGGAGGAGTAGCGAAGCAACTTGCGTGCCTCCATATGTCCTTCGTAGAGAGCGGATATCGTTTGCCTTTGTATCAAGGCCGCTATTTAGAGAATTCAGGCTAATGCATGTCTCTTCGCTGGAGGTAATTTCGTCTATGTCATGGATTATCACACGAATTTGCTCTGTTAAGGCCTTAACCTCGGCTTTTCCTGTCAACAACTTTCCCACGGCATGTATGTACATATGTATATGTACACAGTATGTTTGCAAAAATATACATAGGAATAATATATGTATGTACATCATTGCACATGTGAATCTAAATGATTTATTCTCATAAACTGGCTTCATTCATACATTGTGCGCACCTTGCACACTTGCGCCGCTTCGCGCATATGCCGTCCGCAAACCATTCTTGTTCGCGACGATGACAAAAATTATAAAATCTTTAATTTGACCATCAGCTGATGTCGAAATGAAAATTGGCAACAAAGTGCTTAAACCACTTTCCCTTCCCACTCTTGCATTGGCCACACAAAAATTACAACAAAGTGCATAAACCCCTTTCCCCTTGAAGTTGTCTTGTCAATGGTCGCAAACAAAAAGTAAATTTGCGCAGTTGAACAAAAGTTTGTGGCTCGAGTCAAGCGAATTGTTTCGCTTGCGCTTCTCCCCTCCTTTGCTCCTTACTTCTTCTTCTTTTGCATAAGACAAAAATTGAAAAATACAAATCACAAATCAACCTACAAATTTGCAAAGCCGGTGGCTGCTGGCATCAAACTAGTGCCAAAACAAAAACGTTCGACTTTTGCTTCAGTTCTATTCATCACACCACGGACCTCCTTTTCCATTGATCTTAATTGGTATTTTAGGCAGTTTGCTGAGAAAATTTGGATTTTGCCATTTGTTTACAGTATTTCTTGTTTATATGCGTTCAATACTTATTCGCATCAAATTTGTTTCTGGTGAGAGTTTCATTTAAATTATTAGTTCAATTTGCATGGTTATTAAATCTGCCCTATATGCAATTGCCGCTTAACAGCAGATGGTTATATTATTATGCCAAAGTATACATTTATAAGTATATTTCTCGATTATTAAAGTGTGGAGATATTTTTTTATGACGCTTGTAAGAGGGAAATACTGTAAATACACAAAAAAAGTTTAACTTTAATACTGTCTCAAAAACTTCAGTAAATTATTTGAAAATAAATAAAAGGGCATTCTATGGGAACTTTTCGCGAATTTGTCTTATGACAAACCGAATACAAATTCTAACAAAATATCTTAAAATTTTCGTGTAACAAGTGTGTGCAAGAACAATAATTTTAGATTAAATTATTACATAATTCATATTTAAAAGTAAAATAGAAAACAAACATGAGCACGAATTTATGAATTTGCATTGTGACTAACCCAATAGGTACAAAATTTAATTAATTCAATCTCTTGGTAATTTTTTTTCAGTACCTTGAAAGTACCAATGAGGTTCGTAAGTCTTAAAAATCTATATAAAATAAGAATTGGATTTAATTTTCATACAGAACACGTATGCGTAATGCGTAGGCAAAACATAAAATTTTTGTATACATAATTGTGCAACATTTGTATTTCCAACATTATATAATATATATATAGTTTTGGCGCGTACACTATATAGCTCAGTGTTTGGCCGAGCTTCTCCTACCTTTTGTGGTGTGCGTCTTTATATTATACCACAAATGGAGGGACCTACAGTTTTGTGCTGACTCCGAACGGCAGATGTATTTAATGAGAATCTTTTTCATGGCAGAAATACCCTCGGAGGTTTGCCATTGCCTGCCGAGGGGTGGCCGCTATTAGAAAAAACTTTTTCTATGATTAAGATTTTGCTTACCCGGACTGAGATTCGAACCTCGATCTCTCCGGCATATCGAGTTATAGCACGCACCGCTACCAACTCGACCACAGCGGCCAACATTTCTCACATTAAATTTGAGCAGAAGAATGCCAGTTTACAGAAATTTAACGAAATTCTTCTGCTTAATGTCTTTCCCATAATATTCTGGATTCCCTAGCGTGTGCGTTTCATAAATTTATTTTTCCATCCACATATCGTTTACGAAATGCACCTTCTCATTGTTATACGTTCTCTGGTCTTACCAATATAATTACTCAGCATATCTTCATCACCTCCACACTCACTGTGCACATATACATACATACATATGTAAATATGTCGCAGAATTTTGTCGTATTTGAAATTGTTGGTCAACACTGCAATTGCAACGCAGTTACTGTAATTTCTAGTCGGAGTAGGAAATCTACTACTTTAAGAAAAGTAGTTACAGAAATTGATAATTTATTTTCACTTTTGATTTACTATATCTCACCTTAATAAATATTTAGCAGCTATATATTATTGATTTTCTCTCAGTAATATGTCTCTGAGTGTTAAATTGTACCTATAGGTACTACTCAAGAATGATAAATATGAGATTGCGCCTTGCGCAAGTCCGTTACGTTTTTGCTTTACGATATTGGCATTCAGCTGCTCAAAATGACGTCATATCGACAAACTTTCTTTAAAATTCCAACACGAATGAAGTGAATATTTGGTGTTCTATAGTTTTAAAGGTTTAATTAAAGTTTTTTATAATCTTATTGAGCTCAAGGCCAGTTTATGGAAGATTTGTTTGTGAAAAAATGGTTGAAGTTATAGTACTATTTAGGAAATCACCACATTTCCTCATCAGACTTCTTTTTGATTATTAAATTAAATTATTTTTAATTTAATTTTCATAACCATTTCTCTCAGGCCTTGAACCCGGGAGCTCGGAGTTGCAGAGCCAATACGCTACCTATTGTGCTACGCTAGCCGAGTTGGCTGTTGTGTTTATTTCATCTTCCTTAAACAAACCAACTACAAACAAGAGCAACTGATCTGCCGCTATTTAACTTGTTTGTGTGGTTGTTGTTTGTGTTTTTATTTTGCAAATTCTGTTTTTTTTTTTTTTACTTTACATTATATGCATTTTTAAGGCGTGCTCATCCTTGTCTACAATGTTTGTTTATTTTTCTGTTGGCCTAGTAAATGTTAATATTTTTATAATTTTATTGAGCTCAAGGCCAGTTTATGGAAGATTTTTTTGTGAAAAAACAACAACAGCTTTCAATGGTTTAATTAAAGTATTTTTTAAGTGCAACGCGATTTTATTATATTATTCGAAGTTATAAAGCAATTATCCAATCAAAATGAGAATACGTTATTGCAATCGGCGCAATCTCTTCTATATCAATCCTGGTTACTACTGTCATTTAGAGCTTTTCTAAGTGCTAAATATAAAACAAATAGGATTTCTGAATTTAATATAAAACTAGATGACCCGGTGAACTTCGTATCACCTATCCTCACGACATTAAAACTCTCCCTTCGGTAAAATGTACTCCCGCCGAGGTTTACTTTCGCCGTTAGATTGGTCGATATGCCGCGAACCATTCAAATTTTTTTCAGAACTCTCGGAACTTACAAAATAAAGTTGATCAACAATAAAATTTTTTGAATTGTTGCATTTTTGTTTCGGACGGATATGTTTCAGTAACAACATATAAATACATACATATGTATGTATATTTCACATTAACCCACACTCACACACGTTCAGCATACTTATCTCACACCGTTTTAATTTTGTTCAGTTATTAAAAAACTTGCTAACAATTCAAATGAAATGCGTAAATATATTAAGATGATGGTTTTCCGACACGTGACTTATTATTGACCATGCGTGAAACAGGGAAACTTTAACTTGGTTCCGAAAACTTACAAAACTGACCTTGCGATTTATTTTATCGCAAAGGCCAGACGCACGGGAAAGTGGAGCCGCTTAAAATCGAATTGTAAATCCGTTGGAATCATCGGTATACGCGTGATCAAGACATCCTCTTCTTTGTAATTTCACTTGATGATCTTGCCCGATGACGTTATTCATTCGCTTTTTCACAGTCAGTCTCGTTCCATTGCACAGTCGAGGTTGATTAATGTTACTCAGCATGATCACAACTGATCTTACTTTTAAATTCAAATTGTGAGGTCGTAATCCAGGCAATTGCAGTAAATTTAAAAAATGGGATAGTTGACTACATCATCTTGATTTGTAACTATTTCAACTGATTTGTAAGAAAACAACGGCCCTTGGTTTTCGTTTGGGCGGGAGTAATTAAGAATCGTCATCAAGGTAGATCCATGGCCATAAAATCTGATATCCTATATGAATAATGTTAAAACCGTTTGGAATACAGTGAAAAACATCTGTAAAGAAATAATGACTGAGCTCAGAACCCGCGAATAAGTCAGTCTTGAATATGTGCAGAACGCTCCTGAACCCCTAATCACCTTACGTGGGCCTCTTGATGGATAGCGCGCTATCCCAAATTCCGTGAAAAGAAACTAAAAAAAAAACATTTGCTGACATGGGTTTTTGCATAGTGGCCCTAAGAAACTGATAGCAACTTTTTCTAAGTGCTGACAAATCAGATGTACGGTAAATTGACCGCCACTGTTCATGTAGGGTAAATGCTTCACAATTGTGCACTAGTGTGAGCGCGTTTGTTATCGTTTTCGCCGCCATGTTGGTATTTTCCTATCGCTTACTCCTCATGTTCAGTCATAATTAAATTATAAAAGATTGTATAAATAAGCAGCTATTTCCCTCACTCTTTACAAGTTTTCTATCTTATTTAACAGAGTAGGTACATTTTCTAAGCATGTTTTGTGTGAATTTTCTAAAATATTTAAAATTTGTGGTAGAAAGTTAAAGTTTCAACAGAAAATATAAAATTGACACCACCGATAAATTTTTTTTTTCCAATTGCGTCAATTGAGCAAGTATTTTGTTCAAACTTACATATTTTGGAATAAAATTATGCTTTTTACATTCATTAGAAAATCTACATCTATAAATATAAAAATTAATTGCTGTTCGTTTGTCTCGCTAAAACTTGATAAAGGCTGGACCGATTTAGCTGATTTTGGTTTTAAAATGTTTGTCGTAGTCCAGGGAAGGTTTACACGGTGAGAAAATTTGGAAAAATTGCGAAGAAGATAGTAAACACCCCAATTTCATTTTGCCATATAAACTGTTCTACCCACTTTCCTGTCAAACATTTTATGCTCCCAGTGCTATTCGCAAGAAATCAGATTACAATATGTAGTAGCCCTAGCGTTGGCTTCATCTGAAATAGCTGCAAGATTATTAGAAGGTGTACGAAATGCACATTATGCCTTGAAATTACCACTAAACATGCAAATCAACGAAGCATCACTAAAAAACAGCGCCATGATGAAGATTCTACAAATATGCAAATAGATCGTTTGGGATGACTGCGCGATAGCCGACAAGCGGTCACTGGAGGCACTGGACGGTCACCAAAAATATTTATATACCAAAACCCCTAATAAAATTAATAATAAATAAATTGGTAATTAAATTTATGTTAAAAATAAGTTTAAGCGGTCACCTTAACAAACAAACCAAATCCACTATTGTAATAGATTGGTGAATGAGAGAAATCATAGCGCCTGTCAATTTTGTCAAAACACTAGGTCGGCAAAATGTCAGAAGGAAAAAAAGCAGGGACCCTAACAGTTATGACTTTTAAAATAAAAGTCGCTTAAAAACAGTTTATTTCTGACTGTAAAATATTTAGTTACAAAAGTCCAGTAAAAAATTGACTTTTATTTTTTCAGTCAGATAATAACAGTTAAACCAAGCCAAATATTTTTTTTGTCAAAAATAAAAGGCTTGGTCAGATAGCGATCAAACCGTTGATTCTATATAAATAAATTTGGTATCAATCGATTGGTGTTAGTTTCTAGAATTCAAAAATATATAGTTTGTTTGAGATTGGGTGTTTATAATTTAAGATATAAATCAGAAACTGACTCATTTAAAAACACGTATAGTTAAAAGTTATGTACATACACAAAAAAGTGTTTACTATACACAAATAAGCCAATAAAACTTTCGTATTTATAAGATATAACTTTTTAACTTGAAGGAAAAATACCGTGACTCCTATGTATATTTAGCAGCCTACAAGCATTATTTGTGACTTAACTATGACATAGTCGAACATGAGTTCATTTTTACAACATATGTGTACGCATGTTATAACCATACGCACAGTACGAGGGTTGCATTTTATATTTAGCGATCAGTAATGAAAACAGTAACATAGTAATGAAAATGTTTTTTAATCTGCTTGACGACCTAAGTGGTGTGATTCAACGCCGAAAGGCAAAATTAGTGGATCAATGCACTCCTGTCTCGATAATTCATGTTGGAAAACCTTAAAAAATCATCGCACGGTTATTTTCACGTGCTGGGCGAGATGAATTTTTCAACTCACTGACTACAAAACAAATAAAGCTTGTAAGTATCGAATTGAAAATACGCAACATATAAAATACGAGTACTATCCTCGTAGCATTTTTGGTTTCGGTTTCATGCAGCGTTGTGTAAACATAAACATACATACACATAGAAGCCGAATTACTGTTCGCATTTATACACAATAGTTACATACTTGCTGTAATTTTATGTTGTTACTCTTCCATTCGTCTCTGGTTCACCTCTGAAGTTGGCAAGCCAACTTTTACTTAAGGAAAAATTATCTATTGGATAATTTGCCGTTAATTATCCGTGAAAATAAAAATTTTGCCGCGGTCATATTCCAAGAACTGTCGCATGCACTGCTAACTTCACCTGAAGTTGGCAGTGATATGGAAAATTAAAAAAAAATTTTTTTTTAGAATTTTTGATTTATGCCGTTTAATTACGGCAAAAAAATTGCAAATTACTGTGCAAGAAAAAATCCCCTAGCTGATCTCTTTCATACTTTTCTTAAATGTGGCACGCTAACTTCACCTGAAGTTGGCAGTGCATATGGAAAATTAAAAAAAAAAATTTTTTAGAATTTTTGACTTATGCCGTATGATTACGGCAAAAAAGCGGCAAATTACTGTGCAAGAAAAAATTCCTCAGCTTATCTCCTTCATACTTTTTTTTAAAGGTGGCACGCTAACTTCACCTGAAGTTTAATAGTTATTATCTGACTGAAAAAATAAAAGTCAGAATTTAACAGTTATAATTGTACTTTTACTTTAAAAGTTAAAAAAATAAAAAGCATCCTTGATCCTTGCAGAGGACATCATGAGGATAACAAGGATATCAACAATTTCCTTCTACGAACATTTTAAGGCTTTGACTTTTAAACTTTTTAAGACCATCATAACAGTTATTTTAGGTCCCTGAAAAAAAGACTTCCGCCGACTTTTTGGTTGCTGTTTTTTTTGGATACAACCTCAACTTTATCAACTTTACAACTTTATCCAATTTAATATTCGCAAGTTCGTGCGAAATAAGTTTAATTAAGCCCTGGGAATCGTGTATGCGCGGAAACTCAAACCGATTAAAATATTTCGCGGAAAAAGTGCACAGAAACGAAACTGCTATCGGAATTTAATTCGCTGCAAGCAGTGATCACACAAGGCATGAAGCCATGCGAATTACGAGTATACGCTCAGCAAACCTACATACGCTTAAGTATATGTACATCCGCACAAATATGCATATTAGGGTGACAATTAAATGTATGGAGTATTTTTTTTTCTTTATTGTTTTGGTCTCAGTGTTTTTTTGTGTGTAGTTTTATTTAAAAAAAATTCTAGTAAAATTTCAAGGTCGTAGGAAGAGGATTAGGGGGCGCGTCGGCCCCCCAAAGTTACACAAAATACGTTTTTTCACTCAAATTCTTACTTTGACTGCTTGTAACTTTCTCTGTGTTTTTTTTTTTTAAACATTACTGGCGAAAGATGTTCATTAATATGTCTACAATAACATCTGTCAATAACATTTTTGTCTAATGTTAATATTTAATGAAAAAAACTTAAATATAGGAGAAAAAGTACGCCTCAATGTCGATTTATTATACTTAAATAAAACTACTTATGTATATGATTTCTCTTTTTATTAATATTGTTTAAAGCACTTGAGACAATGTCTTTTTATTACAGTCCGGAAACCGATGGCGGTAATCGCTAACAATTTTTAAAACAAATTGTTTTTGGCGTTCATTTTTGGTAAATAGTTTATTATACTCTTCCATCAATTTAACCCCCCTTTCGGCAGTGTCATTTGTAACATTTAATTTTTTCATCAGTTCAGCCGCTTTACAATAAGATTGGTCCTGCTCCCATTTGTCTGGGTTTAATTTAAAAAAATCAGTATTTATTTGAAATCTTTCAAATAATGCTTTTGTTTCGGCAGAGACGAACTGTTCAATTCCGTCATGAAATATTTCAACGATTTCTCTATCATTTATTGTAGCTCGCTTTGTGTTTTGCTCTTGTTCAAAATCATTTTCCAAAGCCGCCACCATTTTTTGTTTTGAAAAAAGGGATACGTTGCTGTCAAAAAATGCAAGACCAACCGCCTCAGGGCTTAAATACCACAAGTGGTTCCTGAACTTTTTAAGAGCAACATAAGATATAGCAGCATCAATTTTTTTGAAGTTTTGAAGTTTTTGTAAAAATAAAAAATCTTGATATGGCGCTTTAATGGCCAAAGGAGCAGAAAACCACGCTTCGACATAGACTTCAGCAATAAAAACACAAATTTGACGAAGCCCATTTAATTCAGTTGCTGAAAGCTGGAACTCGTTACGGAATAAAAATTTTTTAGACAGTAAATCGCTTTTGCCATCCACCTTGCATGGTGAACAGCTCCTGGCGATCGAAACATTAGGCTGTTTGGATGTGTCTTTTCTGGTTTTTGACCCAGGAAGAGCAAAGTGAGTTCCAAGAATTCTTTATAGTCTTCCCTGGGTTGTTTTTCTTCCAAGATATTATTTACTGCACCGATAATGCGAACAGCAGACTCTTTCATGTACGTCTTGACAGTTGGATCGTTGATGCCATACTCATAGTTTTTAGCGTCAATCTTAGCCCAAGCATTTTTAAATTTCTCAAACATTTTAACGTTTGGACTTCCATAACAGCTTATTTTTTCTTCGAAAACGCATCTTAAAATAATCTCGTATATATGATGACGGCATGGTAACCATAAAAGTTGTCTTTGTAAATTATTTTCAATTAACGTACAGGTACCATTGAAACGCCCAGTATTGACCGCTGTTGTATCAAACACTAAAGCTTTGATGTGATTTTGCAGACCATATTCATAAATAGCATCGCATACAGCGGATGCCTGTTCTTTTCCAGTACCGGAATCAAGTGCAGGTATTTCAAGACGCTGTTCAACTTTACCGCTCGATATTATTATAGGCAACCTATCAACTTTATCATTTCCCGTCAGCGCCGGCAAAAGTTTACCATCCCAATGAAGGCAGATAGCGTCGAGCTCATTTAATTTTAATTTATTTTTTAATGCTGAAATTCTTTCTTCACGGATTTGTTCCCTTTCCTGGTGTACAGACGTTCGGTTTAAAATATAATCTTCAACATTATTACCCAGAGCTTCAACGACTGCGCTTATTAGATGAACCGCATGTCTGTCACTGATTTTACAGACATCGAGTGCGGCCGCCAGTTTTGGTGTTAGTATTTTATTTGTTCCCCTACATTTTTTGGCTGGAGGTTGACTACAACGTGGGTCACATTCCATATCTGGAAAACTGTTATCATTCTCTGAAGATTCAGATGACAGCAACTCTGCAGTTTCATCTAATAAAAACGACTTAATTTAAAGAAAATAAAAAATTAACGATAACATACAACGAACCAATTAATGCAATTTCACGATTATTCCGCTCCACTTGTTGTAATAAATTGTTGTTGCGTTCTTCAAGTCGGCACTCTCGGCGTACTTCTTCGTAATCGATACCATACATAAAGCCTGGGCGCCCCGTTTTTCGTTGACTTATCAAGAAATCAATATCTTCTTGATTCGACATTATTTTTAATGCACTTGCATGCGCCACGTCAAAAAGCATATCCAATTTTTCTTTCCACGTGTTTACTTTGCTCTTATGGAAATTAGAAGTCTTCTTTGAATCTTTTTGAAAGCTTTGCCATTCTTTATACAATTTCTCTACATTTGTAATGCAGTGTTGTTTATCCTTGACCGGAATGCGGGCTTTTTCCCAGAACACGAATAGTTCTTTTACAACTAAATCTGAACTTTCCCGTAAATTTTTTTTTACTACACGTAAATTGAAAAACAAAACTTTCAACACTTCTATATTGGAGGGTAGTTTACTTCCCGTTAATGAGTTGGTACAATAACCAATTAAATATATGCGTTCACGTAAATTTCTAGCAGACATTTTCGACTTTTCACATTCAAATATTCACTTCGAATGATTTTTTTGCAAATTTAATGCTATTAAAAAATGTTTGCGGCTGCTGCATATAACTGTAAAATAAGAATCTATTTTCCGAGAAACATTGGTGCTGATTTTTTGTCGGTAGCTTACGCAAGCATTGGGAATAATATTGTTGAGGTTGTAACGGGAATATTCTCGGTCACAATTGTCAATATTATAGATCGCTTCAGCATACAGGCAAAAAAAATTTGAAGCAAACTTTTAAAGACAATTCTTACACTTGAAAACAAAAGTAAACAAAAAAAGTCTGAAGTTCGGACTAGCGAGATCTTACTGTATATAATTGTTGAAGCTACTCTTACGTAAATCATAAGGAATTTTCTATATGAATCTTTAATTAAATAAATCTGAACAAAATCCAAAATTTGAATCATATAAGTAATTTTATTTAAGTATAATAAATCGACATTGAGGCGTACTTTTTCTCCTATATTTAAGTTTTTTTCATTAAATATTAACATTAGACAAAAATGTTATTGACAGATGTTATTGTAGACATATTAATGAACATCTTTCGCCAGTAATGTTTAAAAAAAAAAAAACACAGAGAAAGTTACAAGCAGTCAAAATAATTTGCGTGAAAAAACGTATTTTGTGTAACTTTGGGGGGCCGACGCGCCCCCTAATCCTCTTCCTACGACCTTGAAATTTTACTAGAATTTTTTTTAAATAAAACTACACACAAAAAAATACTGAGACCAAAGAAAATATCACTTTCGAAATTAACTGTCACCCTATTGGTACATAGATTTCTCTTTGAACAGGGTAGGTTGGTATTGAAAATGGTCAAGATCGGTCAATAACCACGCCCACCTCCCATATAACGTAAGTTTTTGAAAATTACAAAATCTTCGTTTTCTCTTTATCTAGTGGAACATATTAATAAAATTTGATATTTAGAGAGATAGTTAATTAAGAAACTTGATTTTTATGAAATTATGAAAAATGGGCGTTACCACGCTGACTTATAAAAATAACGATGTAAGGTATCGTTACAAAATTTGGTGAACATATTGTCCAACTTCCATATAACGGAAATTTTTAAAAATGCAAAAAACTTCGTTTTTCAGTATTTATTGGAAAAAATTTAGTAAAGTTTATAATATATTGTGCATTTTGCTCATGAAATGGATGAATATTTTGTATATTTGCGTTGTGTAGTTTGTGCCCAACTTGTGCAGGAAACAGCTGGTAAAAGGCGGAGTTTCTTTATAAAAAGTGCCGCAAGAGCCACCCCGAAGAATTGTCCATGTGGTGTACGTAGATGATTTCGCGAGCTGTGAATTGGTTGCTGGCGTAAAACCCGCACTCTTGATGCCCAACTCTGTCCCAGGGCTCAAGCTTTAAGTTCTAAAATAAACATGTACATATTGTATTTTTTTATTTTGGGTACATTGAATTTGTGAATTGTCAGCTTTTGTTTTCATCAGATTGATTTAAGTTCTAAAATAAACATGTACATATTGTATTTTTTTATTTTGGGTACATTGAATTTGTGAATTGTCAGCTTTTGTTTTCATCAGATTGATTTAATAGTGCTTTGGAACGAACATTTTTTATTTGTTGATTATAAGAAATCTATTTGTCTTTTCTTTTCGAAAAAAATAATCTTCGGTTTCTTATATACAGTCAATGTCAAAAATAAGTGTACAAACTTTTTTATTACATTTCTTGTTTTATATTACCTTATGCTCGGCGATAATAAGAGAGTGTACAAATTGGCCTTGAAATGTTTGTATGATAACGGATACCGAAAATAACCGTTACACTGCCGCAGGCTATTGTTTTTGTTTGAAGGGCAGCGTATATGACATCGTTTGAAGTGTTTGCTTAGTCTCGATCACAAGTTAAATTGACAAAAAATAATTTTTCGCAATGAATAAACAACCATCCATTGGTACTCGTGAGCTTGTGCTAGCATATCGTAAGGACGGAAAAACTCTGCGCGAAATTGGTTCTCTTATTAATAGAAGTCACAATACTGTAAAAAAAATAATTGACAAAGAAAACAAGTACGGAAAATTGGAAAACCGTCCCAATTCAAGGAGACCAAAGCGGCTAAGTGATGCCGAAATAAGGTCAGTTGTGCGGAGTGTGGAGAAAAATCCTTCTGAAAGTGCTGTGCAATTATCCAAAAATATTTCGAAAGCATCAGGAGTGGCAGTAAGTGCCAGCACAATCCGTAGAGCATTATTTTCGAATGGTTTTCATGGCCGAGTTCCACGGAAAAATCCTTTCATATCTAAAACAAACCAATTGAAGCGTTTAAACTTTGCTAAAATGTATCAGTACGAAGATAATTATTTTTGGAACAATGTGCTTTTTAGCGACGAAAGAAAATTTGAGGAATTTGGGAAGAAAAAATCAGCCAAAATTTGGAGAACAACAAATCAAGCTCTTACCGAAGGAAACGTCATATCCATAGTAAAGCATGTGGGCGGTTCGGTGATGGTGTGGGGGTGCATGGCTGCAGGTGGAATCGGTAATGCAACTTTCATAGAAAGCACTATGAACAAGATAAGATGGACTACTTGGATATATTAAAGAATAATTTGCATCCCAGTATGTGATGTAAACGATCATGATCTACTTTTACGTTATTTTAGTTAAGCTAAACAGTTGACGATTTAAGGCGATCAAAGCAGAGGCGGGGAGTAGTGCGGTACATGGTTATCGGCGCGCAAGAAACACTGAATCCATTAATGCATCTTGCTTGACTGTATACGTTTGTTTTGTATTGTACGAACTTATTTATATTTATTTATTTTATTTATTTATTTAAGTCAAACATACAATCATAAGTTATTTTACAATGTTTGACCTTAAAACTATACTACACATCTTTAACTTAAAGTAGTATATTGATACTTAATTAAATATGTTAATACTTAAAGTAACATGTAAAACTTAAAGTAACATGTAAAACTTAACGTAACAAATTGACCTTATAGTAATAGTTAGCTATAATTAAATTGTAGTGGTAAAGAAATATATGTATAAGAATGGAAATAAGTTGAGAGAAAAATAAGAAGAGACAAGAAGAAATATCTCGAGCACGTTCAGCAATGTTCGGCAAGGTAGCGCTGCAATTCATGTCTAAAGTGCAGATTCCCTTTAATGCTTCTCAATTTTAGTGGTAAAGCATTCCAAAGACGGACAGAGAACACAAGGTATTGACGTTCAGATACCAAACTACTATATTTCATTGGAACTAGGTTGAGCGAGCGCGAGGATTTGGAAAATTTTAGTCGGTCATTGAGATATCGGGGCTCCTGAGTAGTAATGATTTTCTTAAGTAGCGTTAAGCATTTTAATTTTAGTAAATTGTCAAAAGATACAGACGCAATTTGCTTTGCAAACACAGATATGTGGTCATTACGTTTTTTAAAGTAGATGTATCTAGCGATATTATTGTATAAAACATTGAGTTTACTACGACACACACTATCGCAATTAGTATACAACTCACAACCGTATAGTAACGTCGGCAACAAATATGTCTTAGCTAGAATCAGTCGAATTTTCACTGGTGTAAAGTGTTGAGTAGTCCATAAGTTTCGGAGCATACCATATACTTTGCCTATAGTACTAAAAATATGGTTACTCCACGTCAGGGTTCTATTAAATATAACCCCTAAATTTTTGACAGTGTCAGTATATTTAATTACAGCATTATTTAGTTTAACTGTTCGGACGTCGCCGAGTTTGAAAGTTTTCTTATATATTGGAATACATTGGGATTTTTCTGGATTAAGGATTAATCCGTTGTCAGAAGCCCACCTGCTTATAAGTTTCAAATCAGTATTTAAATTGTTAATACAGACATCAATGGAGTCAAGGGGACAACTTACATATAATTGAACATCATCTGCATAAACATGGATATCACTATATTTAAGCACATTGAACAGGTCATTAATATACAAGACAAACAGCAAGGGACCAAGAATAGAACCTTGAGGGACACCTCTAGTTGTAGGTAGGTAATCGGACATAGTGTTGCCAGCACATACTGCTTGCAAACGATCACTTAGGTATGATTTCACTAGAGTTGTTGCAGACGTTGAAAAATTAAACAAGTTTTTAAGTTTTAAAATTAGAAGTTTGTGGTCCACAGAATCAAACGCTTTTGAATGGTCAAGCAAAGTTAGAAAGGTCGCATGGTTTTTATCAATATTGAGTCTAATATCGTCCGAAACTTTTAAGAGCGCCGTAGTGCAGCTTCTATTGGATCTGAACCCCGACTGGAAGGGGTTCACTAATGAGTTGTTGCTCAGGAAGGGGTTTATCTGGCGATGCATGATGCGCTCAAAAACTTTGGACAAAAATGGTAATATTGCAATCGGTCGATAGTCACCATTCGCTTTCTTTTTTTGGGATAATCTTAGCCCTCTTCCAAGAAATTGGAAAATTTGACGTGGTCAAAATGGTATTCAGAGCGTAAGTAAGATATGGTAAGATTTTTGGTAGTAAGCATTTAAGAAACTTGGGGTGTACACCATCAAGACCAGCTGCATTTGATTTGACACTAAGTATGGACTGAACCACTTCACAGTCGTCGACACATGTGAAACCAAAACTGGACATCACAACATTTGGATTGAAACTGTTACTGTCATAGCACACATTATTCACAGGATTAGGCATACTCACAAATTGCTCATTTAACATATTTACATTAATTGATTCAGAGCCAGAGTGGTTTATGTTGCCAATTCCGATCTCACGTATTCTCTTCCAAGTCTGCTTCGAACCAACCGCCATACTGAACTGATGCTCGTAATATTGCAGTTTTCGTGATTTAATTGCTCTGGTAACATCACGTCTGCAAGCCTTGAAGATATTGTAGTTTTCTAAACCTTTAAATCGTTTCCATTTGCGATACGCATTGTTGCGCTTGTGAATAAAAAATTTAATATATGTAGGTGTTGAACCAAGGTCGCTTTATATCCTTGTCTGCTTTGTAAACAATTGGTACAAACTGGTCAAAAAGTGAAGTAATGTTTTTTCAAGAAAATTAATTTGATCATTACTGGATGTTAAGTTGCGAATAGATCCCCAGTCAACTTTATCTACAGCTTCTTCCAGATGCTTATAGTCAATATGTAAAAAGTCTCGATATGAATGGGAGCTAATGTTATAAGTCGATTGGAAGTCAAATGTCAAAAAAATTAAGTCGTGCTTAGAAAAAAGTGGGGTAGACAGTTGGTCGAAAAGAAGTATTTTTGTAGTGTCATTCACAAAAAACAAATCCAACAAAGTGCTACTTGTTTGTGTGAAATGTGTGGGCAATGAGTTGTTAGCAGGGTATAAACCCAGGTTCTGCATGGCTAACGCAAACTTACTTTCACAAAGTAGGTCACTGTTAAAATCCCCTGCTATAACAATGTTGTTATACTCAAGGGTCAAGTTTTCTATAAAGTCAACAAATGGGGCGTAGGCAATGTGCCTGTTTGGTCTGTACACACAACCAATAAGGATTTTATCATACTTAGATATTTTGTGAGTTTATAATTATTTCGTTACGAATGGAGCGAGTACTAAACAAAGATCACGTGTTCGAAGATATAATTCAACAGAATTACTAGCGATATTAGAAGAATCTTCTAGTGACGAAGGTGAGTATGTTGCTTCTAATGAAGAGCACGACTATATTCCTTCGGTTGAAGAGGGTAGAATGGAAATTTCGGATGTTGAGCCAGAAGCTGAAATCGAAAATGAGACTGACTTTTACGATTCCGATGCGAGTTTTGAGGAGGACTCGTTTGAAAATGTTCATATTGCAAAAGATGGAACACGGTGGCAGTCTAATCCACTTCCCAGAACACAAACTAGTAGTCGAAACTTTATTTGTCAACGGGGCGGGGCTGCATCTTTCAGTAAACTTTACAATCAAATAAAAGTATTCAAAAATATATTGTCCAATGAAATGTGTGACATAATCTTGAGGAAAACTAATCGAAAAGAGACTAAGATTACTAATGCATACAATAATAAACTGGTGGAAATTTACCAGGCTAGGATTTAGTTTAGCATCCCCGGAATTGGAAAACAAGGGGGTGATGATGGGGTAGAGGGGGACCTCCTGATCACAAATATATAGTTTTTAGCTGCCGCTGACTTATAGTTTTCGAGATATTAATACTTTAAGTTGAAAAATGCACACTTTTATATTGGTTATTCCACTGAATTTTACACTATATACACTTAACTACCGTTTGTATAATGAAAATAATTAACATTTCCGAGCCCGCACAATTAAGAAAGTTAATATTTAATCGTTTTATTAATAAATATTACGTAAATAAAAATAACCTAATTGCATTCACTCAAAATGGTCGGCACAAACATTAGATGAGTGTGTTGCCATATTTGTGATGTGCTTAAAATACGAAAAATATGTCTTCTAAATATGTTATTTTATACTGACCTTTTGTGAAAATTTTTAATAAAAAATCGCACATCACCGATATGGCAACACACTCATCTAATGTTATTGTCAACCATTTTGCGTGTATGCAAGTGCGCGATTATTTTCATTTTGTTTATTTAATATTTATTAATATAACGTTTAAATATTAATTTGCTTACTTGTACGCGCTCGGAAATGTTAATTATTTGCCTTTTACGAACGGAAGTTATGTGTATTTAGTGTAATATTCAATGAAATAACCAATATAAAAGGGGGCATTTTTTCAACTTTAAGTATAAATATCTCGAAAACTATAAGTCAGCGGCAGCTAAAAACTATATATTTGTGATCAGGAGGTCCCCCTCTAACCCCCCATCACCCCCTTGTTTTCCAATTCCGGGGATGCTAAACTAAAATTTTCCCATTTACCATGATATTAGCAAGCGACCGAAACAAAAAATATTCAAACAATTCTCAGAACAAGAATTAGATGCATTTATTGGCATTCTAATCTTTAGTGGTGTGCATAGATCTAATAAAAAGCATTTGACTGAACTATGGATATCCAATCACTTACCATTATTTCGGGCTGCGACGTCCCATGATAGAATCAAAATGCTGTTACGCTTCAAAAGGTTTGATAATGATGTAACGCGCCTTGAACTTTTGTTAGCTGATAAAGTAGCTGCTATACGAGATATTTGTAAAAAAAAAAAACTAAAAGCCTCGTGAATGTATTACTTGGGCGTAGACGTAGAAAGTTTGTGAAATCATTGAGCTTACATATGTGTGGTTAAAGTAAAGAAGAAATATCAAAAAATTGCATTGTGACATTAAAATTACATGTGAGATCTGCAATGCAGGACGTGCTTGGCCCAGAACTAAGGCTTTCGATTTCTTCTGGGTCTACAACTTCTATAAGTCAGACTAGACGAGATACTATAGGGCGTGTTGCAGTCTTCGGAAGTTGCATATGCAGAGAACTCAAACGCAAGCAAAGAAAAACACGAAAAGCTTGCACTAACTGCAACAAACCAGTTTGTGATGAACTTGCAGTAACTCGTCCAACATGTGACACCTGCTTCGAGAGCTGTGCTAATTCTGTATAAAAAAAGAATATTGTAATTTTTATAGAAATAAAACATTTTATGAAATGCTTATTTTTGTACGAAATTGTAAATACATTTTTCATTCTCATACAAAACACAAAGAGGTACTTATTGTGAGTTCAAAATATGTTTTGGTTTCCCCAAAATATTGTAAATAGTTGAACGGATCAAAACATTAAAAAATATATAATTATTAATTGTTTAGAGCTCTCAGGATATCACAGCTACATACAGGGCGTAAAACATATATATTTTTTATTTTGAAAATGCTAAAGGTACCCGGGTATCTCGTCACTCACATAAGGGTTTACAACAAGAAACGTGAAAGAAATTAAATACATTTTGTTTTTCCTCTAACATATTTCTAAGCCATGGACTAGATTTATAAACCTTGAAATACCTTTCAGTTTTTCAACTTAACATACATATCACATATACTTGTAACATAATGAAGCTAAGGGTCAAAGAAAAAGCCAGTGCACACACCGTGATCACCGGACCAGGCCACAAAAGAACAGCTCCCTGCGGCCACTAATAAAGTTTGCCAACAATTAGTAAACCGAGCTCATAACAATCTTCCAAAAATTATGAGCAATGGTTTTCGAAAATGCAGTTTACATCCTATATCTTCAGATGCTCTTAACTACAGCGAGCTGCTCAAGACAAAAAAAGCCGATGTCCCAAAAGAATCATCAGTAGAAAAAAAATGAATCTGCCACGCACCTGCAATTTATTGAAGATAATATTGAAGTCAACTTGTTGGAAGAGTTCAAGAAATCCCACGATACAGGAGCTTGGAGTGGCAGTATCGATAATCTTGGCCTTTTTTCTTTCGGCAAAAAGTTTTCATAACTACAAGTTAATAAACTTTTATTTTTTAATTTATTCATAATCGGGCCAATGTTTTTGGTTTGATTCAGCTAATGTTCTCAAATTATTTTATTGATGTCAATTTTTGAACGATATTTATCATAAAACTCATGTTTGAATTTATTTTTTGATGGAAATATTTTTTTTTGTAATTGTTGTTGATGAAACTCAAGAAAATAAAAGTTATCAAAACCCACACAAAACCCCAAATGGACGACAACAATGAAATTAATGTTTCCAACCCTTCCAATTACACTGTTTAACTGCCAATGATTGATAACGGGCCAGTACTGAGGACAGACAACGACGACATAAGTATAACTAGGTAAACTTTAAAATATTATAGGTTGTTTCTTTTACGTTTAAAAAACTGATATTCTTACTGCAGGGTGTCACATACAATACGAGGACCAGAGAAACGAATCGCAGGTTTCGCAAAATGTTTAAAATATGAATGGTGTCAATGGTTTACTTTTTTGACAGTAGTTATTACTTTAAGATTGTATTAATAACTTATAATAATAATAATATAATAATTTTGGCGCGTACACTATATAGCTCAGTGTTTGGCCGAGCTTCTCCTACCATTTGTGGTGTGCGTCATTATATTGTACCACAAATGGAGGGACCTACTGTTTTTAGCCGACTCCAAACGGCAGATTTATTTAATGAGAAGCTTCTTCATGGCAGAAATGCCCTCGGAGGTTTGCCATTGCCTGCCGAGGGGTGACCGCTATAAGAAAAAACGTTTTCTATTATTAAGATTTTGCTTGCTCTGACTATGATTCGAACCTCGAACTCACCGGCATATCAAGTTATAGCACGCGCCGCTACCAACTTGACCACAGCGGCCACTTAGAAAACTTAAAAATTAATATTATGGCTTTTGGAATAAAAAGTTTAATGCATTTCCAAGTTCAACATTTTTTAGGGAAAACAAATTAAAAATCTATTTTGATTTATGAGTTTACCATATACATATGAGATAGAGTCAAGTCCTGTAACCATGCAATTCTAAAAAAATATTAAGTAGTTCAAAATATAAGAAACACGAATAAAATTGTCTTAGTTGTGTTTTAAAGTATTTAAACTTGATGGCTACAAATAGGGATATGCGGTGGACACAAATACGGACATGCCATGAACACAAATCATTGTTTAATCAAAAAATATGAACTATATATTCAATAATCTATACTACTCTCGAGAGAATATATTTTCAAATGAATCAAATTACTTTCCAGCTCACCCTTATTTTACGAAAGAAATTGCTAATTTACTGAGCAAATTTTCTAACATGGTAACAAATAGGGACATTTACCTTATGGGTTTTTTTTAAATGAAGTGTACAATGGCAATTGCAGTAACGAAACCATCATTTTCACCAAGATTGATAAAGAAGATTGCGCCGACAGCTAACAAAAATAATTTACGATCTGCGCATGTACGTCACACCTGCAATAACGTATTCTTATTTTGATTGGAGAATTGATTTATAAGTTCGAATAATATAAAACTTTAATTAAAAACTTTATTTAAACCTTTAAATTTATAGAACACGAAATATTCACTTCACTCGTGTTGGAATTTTAAAGAAACTTTGCCGTTGTGACGTCATTTTGAGCAGCTGAATGCCAATATCGTAAAGCAAAAAAGTAACGGACCTGCGCAATGCGCAATCTCTTACTTATCAATCTTGCATTTTCAGTATATTTTGATATTAAGTGTTTAAACAAAAGAATTTTGTAATACAATTTTCCTTATCCACTGTTTTAGAGTAGTACAAAGGCATTATTAGCTGTGTCAACAACACCGGACTATCACAATTTCACATATATTAATGTCCCTTGTTGATTTACCGACGGCAATTCGAATTAGGAATACTATCAATTTCGTTGGATGTTGGAAAACTTAAATAAAATACTGAATTATATTTGTCAAATTATATAAACAATTGTTTTTTAAAGGAATGAATAGTCCTCTTTATGTGTTATGTACTTAAAATTTATTATAATGGTGGTGCCAGAGACCGTATACAATTAGAAGATGCATTTCGTATTTGGAAACTATTCACTGAAGAATGCTAACAGATTTGAAAGAATTAGATAGAGAAACTTAACATTTTGATTAGCAGAAAAATTTTAAAGGCAGAAAAAAGTAAAAATGTATGTTAAGAAACAGAAAAATACGCGTCAACTAAATGTTGATAGACATTTGTTGCGAGTTGGCTTTTAAGAAAATTTATACTTTTCTAGCTTGTTGAACCAATGATTTGTTCACTTTTCCTTATTTTTACAATACACACTTAATAACTATTATATAATTAAAATAATTTTTACTAAAAATTAAAAAATTAAATAAAATGATAAAAAAATAAAATAAATTTGCACAAGTAGTTGGGAGTTGAACTCGGGCAAAAGTGTAGTTCGCAATATGTTTGCTGCTGTTATCTTAGACGATAACGTCATTGAAGACATAAGTATTTGAGTGGGCAATTAAGTACTTTAGTAGCAAAATTCTTTTAATGCGAAATTATTCTGATTATTCTGAGTTTATGCATCTTCGTTTTGCGTCAGTGAATATAACATATAGGAAATGAATTTATTTTGCTACAATAATTTGAATTGAATAAATACTCGTAAATTCATATTTTGATTGAGAAAACACTCGATTAAATGTATAAGCATTTATATTCAAAATAATGTGAATTTATATACATATATACATATGCGTATATTAGGCGTGTTCTTAAAATTCAAAATGTGTTTTAAGTTTACAGAATGGGCTTATTTTTTTCCTTTCCTCTCAAAAATAAATAAAAACCAATTTCAGGTTAACGAAAAGTCGGCGCGGAAACGTTTTGAAAATAAAAAATCGCTTTCCAATAGAAAAAAATCAAGTTTCATGTATTCAAAGGCAATGCTTTCGATCAACCTATAATATTACTCTATAACATAAGCATGCTTCTTAAAAGTAATTTTTATAATAATACGCTTTATACATTTAGGAACATTTGATTTAAATTAATTCAGATTTTTGTAGGATGTATATTTTTTTTTGTATTCTTCAACAACTTGAAGCAGAAACTGTTTCTCTTCTTCTTTATTTGTAAGAATAGTGTTGAAATCTTGTATGAACTTTATACCCCTTACTGCTGTATCATAAGTTACTAGTAATTTCCGTAATGTTGTACGACCATTTTGAAATTGCTCGTTTGTTTCCCAATATTCAGGATCCAACTTCAAAAACTCGATTGACTTATGCTTATTAAATACTGCAAAAGTGTTTTAGAAACAAATTCGATTAAATCAGAATTTAACAACGCACTTAAATTTTTTATTTTGCGATTATCTTGTAACTTAACATTTGGCTCTTCGGATTTTAGATTTTTTACCATTTTTTCTTTACCTCTACAGACACATTGAAATCAAAAAAAAGCCATTGCGACATTTTCCTCTGACAAATACCACATGTGTTGTTGCATTTTTCTGATTAAATCAGAAGAAATATTCGCATTGGCACTGTCATAATTAATACATTCCTGTGCAAAATTTAAATCCTGTAGAGGAGAGTGGAACGACAGCCTTTACGTTGTAAAGATACATCCAGCAACTCTGCAACAAAAGTGTCTCAACAATGTATCCCTAAATGTTGGGTAACATAATGAGGAAGATCATCCGCGTATAGGTAGATACGAATGACGATGTGGGCGAGCATGTCCGTGTGTGAATGCATATGAATGTGTGGGTGAAAGTTTGAGTGAAAGCGGTAGAGAAATCGTATTGCAAAACACCGGGGGCACGATCGGCAAATATTTTAAGTTGCGCAGCATACCAAAAGTTGGCTTCTAGTAAAGTGAACGTGTTTTTAAAATACCGCGTTAGAAAGTAAAAAAAAAAAAAGAACACTGCTTTAAATCCTGCTACCAGGTAAGTAAAATATATATATACATATGTATATGTACATATATATAAGAACGTGCTTTGTTTAAGAAAAAAATAATATTAATTGCGATAATTGAAAAAAAAAGATTAAATTAAACTAAACGTGATATGATTCAATTAAAATAAAAGTTAAATAAGCTAATTTAAATTAAATCAAAATTATACTAAACATATGAAGCAATCGAAATAATCTGAAATTAAAGCTAAAAAAATAAATAAATATAAAATACAACCATAATAATAAAATGTTTTTTTTTTATTTTTTATTTTACCAGATTGTTGGTGGCAGGTCCTAGTAAGGACGCCAAAACTGGAAATTTCGGAGCTGTGCCTTTTTGGAAGGAAAAGTGGTAGGGACAACAGAATTTCCGGAACGTGGAAGTTTCCATTGGAGGTTAACGACCTGACAAATCAAAAGGAAGGAGGAAATTTACAGTAGAGATACATACGAGTATAAATACAATAAATTAGGAGAAGGAGAGAACTCTAGAGAGACCACCAGAAAATGAAATTGAAATTGAGAATTGAAATTGAAATTGAGATCGAGGAGAGGAGAGCAACGGAGCGGGAGAATTTTTGGCGACATTAGCGCGCACCGACAACAGCAGCACTGGAACATCAGCGCGTACAGTTGCCAACGACGTCGACAGCAGCAGCATATCAGCGGGCAGCAGTTAATTTAAGCTTTTTAAATTTTTTTTTATTCTTAAAATATATTTACCTTTTTTTTTTTTAATTGGTTATATCCGCGAGATCCCTTGAACTTAATTAATCCTTGTTTTGAATATAATTGATTGCCCTAATTTTTTTATAATTTACTCGTAAAATTCCACAACACGTGGCTTACTTCTTTTCCTTATATAATTTTTTTTACTGTTCACATTTGCTACTCTCAATTAACTTTTGTTCTTTTTGCCATTTTTACGATTTTATACTCGTATATGCAATAGTTTATTTATTTTTTTTTTTTCTAGCACCCATTCAATGTTTTACTTCACAATCATATATTTTTTTTTAGCCGCAGATTGTTAGTATTTTTTTTACCTTTCTATTTTATTAATAATAATTCTTACATTTAATAGCCTTTGCCTTTAAGTTTAGTAATTTCTTAAATTATACGACCCACTCGACGCCCGCAACCGCGAGTAAGTGATCGTGGGTGGTTTCTTTTTTTCTTTCTTTCTTTAAATAATATTCAGCAATTGAGTAAGCAATGTAGGTAGCTATGTGCATATATATTTTATTTATTTATTTAATGAAAGTGGTTGTATCTGTAAGACTTTTAGTCTTTTATAGTACATCAACTGGATGGTAGTTACACAAAATTGAGTTCTTGCATAATACTATGTAATTTTAAGGTTAACTTAATGTTAACAAATAATCAAATGAAAAAACTAACATACATTTATTTAAATACTTTAAATTAACATTAAATTAAATTAATTTAAGAATTAAGAATTTACATTTTAAAATTACAATTAAATTTAAATTTAATTTAAACGTAAATGTCAGCTTGCGGCTAAACATTAGACGTTAAAAGTTATTTTTATTTTTATTATAAAGTATACAAATCGGAAGACAGGAATTTGATTTCTTAGGAGAAAAAAAGACAGAGACAAGAGAACAGTCGTATTGCAATCGCATTCATTTTAAAGTTTTAAAAAAATTATGAATTACGACTTTGTAGTTACCCCTATTCACAGCAGCCTTAATAGATTCAGGAATGGAATTCCAAAGTCTTACAGCATTGACGAAAAAGAGTCTTGATGTGGATAGGTAGGAACATTTAGGGATAACCAGGTTATGAAGCCTGCTTGACCTTGTTGACTTTAACTTCTCGTATAGGTACCATGGAGTTTTAAATTCTATAAACTTGAATATAAATATGCAATTTCTAGCTGCTAGATAATTAAAAATGCAACATCCTAGAATTTTGTTTCTCCATAAAGAGATGTGGTCATATTTTTTTAGGCCGTAGACGTAACGTGTAACATTATTAAACGCTACATATATTTTATGGGACGAAATAGAGTCAAGTTTGCTATAAACAAGCTCAGAGTAGGTTATGTGTGGTACGATAAGTTGAATAGCTAACTTTTTTCTCGTTTCCAAGGATGTAAATGACGCTGACATTCGTAACCTACGTAAAACATTATACACATTACCTACAACTTTATTTATGTGGTCAGAACAGCTCAACTTCGAATTAATAACAAAGCCTAAGTTTCTTATTTTGTCAGTAAACATGAGGGCACTGTTACCAACAAAAAGTTCTGGAATATCTCCTACATGTACCACACTATTACTAATTGGCAACACATATAACTTGGCAGAATTTAGACAAAGACAATTGTCATGAGCCCATTGCGAAATTGTTGACAGGTCACTATTAATTTTACATTGTTACACAAATCCTCCACAAGACCAATACGACTAGACAAATACAGTTGGATGTCGTCAGCATAGGCATGGACATTA
This sequence comes from Philophylla caesio, assembly GCA_963971545.1. Taxonomy (NCBI): domain Eukaryota; kingdom Metazoa; phylum Arthropoda; class Insecta; order Diptera; family Tephritidae; genus Philophylla; species Philophylla caesio. The sequence continues at coordinate 107,749,198 of OZ020604.1, forward strand.
ACATACTGACACACAGAAAACACATCATTGACAAAAAGACTAAACAAAAGAGGACCAAGGACAGAGCCCTGTGGCACACCAGAGGTAATTAGAAGACATTGAGGATACAGCCTTGCCCACCACCTTTTGAGTTCGCCCGCAAGATAGCTGGTCATAAGTTTAATAGAGCTGTCAGAAAATCAAAAGAGATATTTAAGCTTTTTACACAGAAGGTCATGATTTACTAAGTCAAATGCTTTAGAAAAATCGAGAAGGCAAAGAAGAGTTAAACCGCTATTGTCATATCGTATCCTTATGTCCTCAAGTATTTTTAACATAGCCGTGGAGCAGCTATGTTTAGGTCTAAACCCAGACTGCAATGGGGATAATAATTTGTTTTCTTGAATAAATAATGAAATTTTCGCTGCCATCAGTGACTCACAAACTTTTGAAAAAGCAGGCAAAATACTTATCGGTCTATAGTCAATGGGGCTAGTAGAAATACTCTTTTATATATATATATATTTATATTTATATACATGACTGTATTCGAGTGTTAAAACTCCAATACATGTACTGACATAGATGTACACATAGATACACTTGTACATGCGATTTAAAGTACAATATTTGGAATATGCTGATTTTACTTCTATTTTAAAACACACTGAATTTATTGTTGTAATACGTATCTTTAAGTAGCTACTGTGAGGATTGTGCATAAGAATATTTAATTAATAATAAACTATGTTATATATAATAAACTATGGTTATTTCTAGTAGGAAAAAGCCGGAAGAAGTGGTTGTAAATGTTGGCGGCCACATAGTGAATACCAAGTCCTCCATTAAATACCTAGGAGTGATTCTAGACAAGAGGTTGACCTTCAAAGCACATTTGGAATATGCAAGGAACAAAACAGCGGCAACAGTCACGGCTTTATCGAGAATAATGCTGAACACTCGAGGTCCTAAGCAGAAGCGGCGGCGACTTCTAGCCAGCGTTGTAACTAGCCAAATCCTATATGGAGCCCCCATCTGGGCAAGCGCAATGGAATGTCCTTCTTTTTGTCGGGGATTAAATTCAACGTACCGCCTGTGCGCTCTCAGAGTATGTAGTGCTTTTAGAACGGTGTCAGACGAGGCAGCTCTTGTCATCTCCAGCATGCCACCCGTTTATCTACTGGCCAAAGAAGCGGCTGAACTCTGGGCTGGTCCACGCCCAACAAAATAAAGCGACAGAAAGCTGGCAAGGGAGAGCTCTATAGCTGAATGGCAAAACCACTGGGATAATGCATCGAAAGGGCGCTGGACACATAGATGTATCCAAAGACTTGATACTTGGATAAAAAGAAAACATGGTGAAGTAGATTTTTACCTATGCCAATTTCTAAGTGGGCACGGGTGCTTCAAGTCATATTTATACAAGTTTAAGCACGATGTCGACCCCTACTGCGACGATTGCGGAGACGGTGTTGATGAAGATGTTTACCACGTATTCTTCGAATGCCCAAGGTTCATCCGACAAAGAGATAAATTGAAAGCTGCGGTGGGCGAAAACTTTCCACCACCTTCGGTAGTAAACTGCATGCTTAAAGGAGAAAAGGAATGGACGGCAATAAGCGACATAATTGCCTCGATTTTGAAGCAGCTTAGAATATTAGAGCTGCAGCGGCGTCGCAGTGGAAATTAACCGTTTCTAAACAAAATAAAGAACTGCAAACATTAAGCTCGAAATCTCGTCTACCCCGACAGCGAAAGATGCTCGGAACCCCGTCCGTTCCGACATCCTTCAAAATGTGAAGCTCACTATCAGGCTGCTCGGAATCTCGTCCATTCCGACACCCCTAAGATAAACCAGGGAAGGTGCTGCTCGGAACCTCGTCCGTTCCGACAGCTCTTAGAAAACATGAGTGTCTTACTATTAAACAGTTATATAGACGTGGGATGCAGATATTAATAAATGCCACCTAGTGCACATCGGGCGAAAAGTACACCAAAAAATTTTGGGAGAAAACTACACCCAAGTAGTCGTCAAACTGGTGCTCCTGGATCTTCAAACAGGTCTGAAGTAACAGCGGCGTTCGAACCATTAAGCTCGGAATCTCGTCCATTCCGACAGCTCAAGAAAACAGCGTATGATGCTCGATATTTAGAGAGATAGTTAGAGAGATAGTTAATTAAGAAACTTGATTTTTATGAAATTATGAAAAATGGGCGTTACCACGCTGACTTATAAAAATAACGATGTAAGGTATCGTTACAAAATTTGGTGAACATATTGTCCAACTTCCATATAACGGAAATTTTTAAAAATGCAAAAAACTTCGTTTTTCAGTATTTATTGGAAAAAATTTAGTAAAGTTTATAATATATTGTGCATTTTGCTCATGAAATGGATGAATATTTTGTATATTTGCGTTGTGTAGTTTGTGCCCAACTTGTGCAGGAAATAGCTGGTAAAAGGCGGAGTTTCTTTATAAAAAGTGCCGCAAGAGCCACCCCGAAGAATTGTCCATGTGGTGTACGTAGATGATTTCGCGAGCTGTGAATTGGTTGCTGGCGTAAAACCCGCACTCTTGATGCCCAACTCTGTCCCAGGGCTCAAGCTTTAAGTTCTAAAATAAACATGTACATATTGTATTTTTTTATTTTGGGTACATTGAATTTGTGAATTGTCAGCTTTTGTTTTCATCAGATTGATTTAAGTTCTAAAATAAACATGTACATATTGTATTTTTTTATTTTGGGTACATTGAATTTGTGAATTGTCAGCTTTTGTTTTCATCAGATTGATTTAATAGTGCTTTGGAACGAACATTTTTTATTTGTTGATTATAAGAAATCTATTTGTCTTTTCTTTTCGAAAAAAATAATCTTCGGTTTCTTATATACAGTCAATGTCAAAAATAAGTGTACAAACTTTTTTATTACATTTCTTGTTTTATATTACCTTATGCTCGGCGATAATAAGAGAGTGTACAAATTGGCCTTGAAATGTTTGTATGATAACGGATACCGAAAATAACCGTTACACTGCCGCAGGCTATTGTTTTTGTTTGAAGGGCAGCGTATATGACATCGTTTGAAGTGTTTGCTTAGTCTCGATCACAAGTTAAATTGACAAAAAATAATTTTTCGCAATGAATAAACAACCATCCATTGGTACTCGTGAGCTTGTGCTAGCATATCGTAAGGACGGAAAAACTCTGCGCGAAATTGGTTCTCTTATTAATAGAAGTCACAATACTGTAAAAAAAATAATTGACAAAGAAAACAAGTACGGAAAATTGGAAAACCGTCCCAATTCAAGGAGACCAAAGCGGCTAAGTGATGCCGAAATAAGGTCAGTTGTGCGGAGTGTGGAGAAAAATCCTTCTGAAAGTGCTGTGCAATTATCCAAAAATATTTCGAAAGCATCAGGAGTGGCAGTAAGTGCCAGCACAATCCGTAGAGCATTATTTTCGAATGGTTTTCATGGCCGAGTTCCACGGAAAAATCCTTTCATATCTAAAACAAACCAATTGAAGCGTTTAAACTTTGCTAAAATGTATCAGTACGAAGATAATTATTTTTGGAACAATGTGCTTTTTAGCGACGAAAGAAAATTTGAGGAATTTGGGAAGAAAAAATCAGCCAAAATTTGGAGAACAACAAATCAAGCTCTTACCGAAGGAAACGTCATATCCACAGTAAAGCATGTGGGCGGTTCGGTGATGGTGTGGGGGTGCATGGCTGCAGGTGGAATCGGTAATGCAACTTTCATAGAAAGCACTATGAACAAGATAAGATGGACTACTTGGATATATTAAAGAATAATTTGCATCCCAGTATGTGATGTAAACGATCATGATCTACTTTTACGTTATTTTAGTTAAGCTAAACAGTTGACGATTTAAGGCGATCAAAGCAGAGGCGGGGAGTAGTGCGGTACATGGTTATCGGCGCGCAAGAAACACTGAATCCATTAATGCATCTTGCTTGACTGTATACGTTTGTTTTGTATTGTACGAACTTATTTATATTTATTTATTTTATTTATTTATTTAAGTCAAACATACAATCATAAGTTATTTTACAATGTTTGACCTTAAAACTATACTACACATCTTTAACTTAAAGTAGTATATTGATACTTAATTAAATATGTTAATACTTAAAGTAACATGTAAAACTTAAAGTAACATGTAAAACTTAACGTAACAAATTGACCTTATAGTAATAGTTAGCTATAATTAAATTGTAGTGGTAAAGAAATATATGTATAAGAATGGAAATAAGTTGAGAGAAAAATAAGAAGAGACAAGAAGAAATATCTCGAGAACGTTCAGCAATGTTCGGCAAGATAGCGCTGCAATTCATGTCTAAAGTGCAGATTCCCTTTAATGCTTCTCAATTTTAGTGGTAAAGCATTCCAAAGACGGACAGAGAACACAAGGTATTGACGTTCAGATACCAAACTACTATATTTCATTGGAACTAGGTTGAGCGAGCGCGAGGATTTGGAAAATTTTAGTCGGTCATTGAGATATCGGGGCTCCTGAGTAGTAATGATTTTCTTAAGTAGCGTTAAGCATTTTAATTTTAGTAAATTGTCAAAAGATACAGACGCAATTTGCTTTGCAAACACAGATATGTGGTCATTACGTTTTTTAAAGTAGATGTATCTAGCGATATTATTGTATAAAACATTGAGTTTACTACGACACACACTATCACAATTAGTATACAACTCACAACCGTATAGTAACGTCGGCAACAAATATGTCTTAGCTAGAATCAGTCGAATTTTCACTGGTGTAAAGTGTTGAGTAGTCCATAAGTTTCGGAGCATACCATATACTTTGCCTATAGTACTAAAAATATGGTTACTCCACGTCAGGGTTCTATTAAATATAACCCCTAAATTTTTGACAGTGTCAGTATATTTAATTACAGCATTATTTAGTTTAACTGTTCGGACGTCGCCGAGTTTGAAAGTTTTCTTATATATTGGAATACATTGGGATTTTTCTGGATTAAGGATTAATCCGTTGTCAGAAGCCCACCTGCTTATAAGTTTCAAATCAGTATTTAAATTGTTAATACAGACATCAATGGAGTCAAGGGGACAACTTACATATAATTGAACATCATCTGCATAAACATGGATATCACTATATTTAAGCACATTGAACAGGTCATTAATATACAAGACAAACAGCAAGGGACCAAGAATAGAACCTTGAGGGACACCTCTAGTTGTAGGTAGGTAATCGGACATAGTGTTGCCAGCACATACTGCTTGCAAACGATCACTTAGGTATGATTTCACTAGAGTTGTTGCAGACGTTGAAAAATTAAACAAGTTTTTAAGTTTTAAAATTAGAAGTTTGTGGTCCACAGAATCAAACGCTTTTGAATGGTCAAGCAAAGTTAGAAAGGTCGCATGGTTTTTATCAATATTGAGTCTAATATCGTCCGAAACTTTTAAGAGCGCCGTAGTGCAGCTTCTATTGGATCTGAACCCCGACTGGAAGGGGTTCACTAATGAGTTGTTGCTCAGGAAGGGGTTTATCTGGCGATGCATGATGCGCTCAAAAACTTTGGACAAAAATGGTAATATTGCAATCGGTCGATAGTCACCATTCGCTTTCTTTTTTTGGGATAATCTTAGCCCTCTTCCAAGAAATTGGAAAATTTGACGTGGTCAAAATGGTATTCAGAGCGTAAGTAAGATATGGTAAGATTTTTGGTAGTAAGCATTTAAGAAACTTGGGGTGTACACCATCAAGACCAGCTGCATTTGATTTGACACTAAGTATGGACTGAACCACTTCACAGTCGTCGACACATGTGAAACCAAAACTGGACATCACAACATTTGGATTGAAACTGTTACTGTCATAGCACACATTATTCACAGGATTAGGCATACTCACAAATTGCTCATTTAACATATTTACATTAATTGATTCAGAGACAGAGTGGTTTATGTTGCCAATTCCGATCTCACGTATTCTCTTCCAAGTCTGCTTCGAACCAACCGCCATACTGAACTGATGCTCGTAATATTGCAGTTTTCGTGATTTAATTGCTCTGGTAACATCACGTCTGCAAGCCTTGAAGATATTGTAGTTTTCTACACCTTTAAATCGTTTCCATTTGCGATACGCATTGTTGCGCTTGTGAATAAAAAATTTAATATATGTAGGTGTTGAACCAAGGTCGCTTTATATCCTTGTCTGCTTTGTAAACAATTGGTACAAACTGGTCAAAAAGTGAAGTAATGTTTGCTTCAAGAAAATTAATTTGATCATTACTGGATGTTAAGTTGCGAATAGATCCCCAGTCAACTTTATCTACAGCTTCTTCCAGATGCTTATAGTCAATATGTAAAAAGTCTCGATATGAATGGGAGCTAATGTTATAAGTCGATTGGAAGTCAAATGTCAAAAAAATTAAGTCGTGCTTAGAAAAAAGTGGGGTAGACAGTTGGTCGAAAAGAAGTATTTTTGTAGTGTCATTCACAAAAAACAAATCCAACAAAGTGCTACTTGTTTGTGTGAAATGTGTGGGCAATGAGTTGTTAGCAGGGTATAAACCCAGGTTCTGCATGGCTAACGCAAACTTACTTTCACAAAGTAGGTCACTGTTAAAATCCCCTGCTATAACAATGTTGTTATACTCAAGGGTCAAGTTTTCTATAAAGTCAACAAATGGGGCGTAGGCAATGTGCCTGTTTGGTCTGTACACACAACCAATAAGGATTTTATCATACTTAGATATTTTGTGAGTTTATAATTATTTCGTTACGAATGGAGCGAGTACTAAACAAAGATCACGTGTTCGAAGATATAATTCAACAGAATTACTAGCGATATTAGAAGAATCTTCTAGTGACGAAGGTGAGTATGTTGCTTCTAATGAAGAGCACGACTATATTCCTTCGGTTGAAGAGGGTAGAATGGAAATTTCGGATGTTGAGCCAGAAGCTGAAATCGAAAATGAGACTGACTTTTACGATTCCGATGCGAGTTTTGAGGAGGACTCGTTTGAAAATGTTCATATTGCAAAAGATGGAACACGGTGGCAGTCTAATCCACTTCCCAGAACACAAACTAGTAGTCGAAACTTTATTTGTCAACGGGGCGGGGCTGCATCTTTCAGTAAACTTTACAATCAAATAAAAGTATTCAAAAATATATTGTCCAATGAAATGTGTGACATAATCTTGAGGAAAACTAATCGAAAAGAGACTAAGATTACTAATGCATACAATAATAAACTGGTGGAAATTTACCAGGCTAGGATTTAGTTTAGCATCCCCGGAATTGGAAAACAAGGGGGTGATGATGGGGTAGAGGGGGACCTCCTGATCACAAATATATAGTTTTTAGCTGCCGCTGACTTATAGTTTTCGAGATATTAATACTTTAAGTTGAAAAATGCACACTTTTATATTGGTTATTCCACTGAATTTTACACTATATACACTTAACTACCGTTTGTATAATGAAAATAATTAACATTTCCGAGCCCGCACAATTAAGAAAGTTAATATTTAATCGTTTTATTAATAAATATTACGTAAATAAAAATAACCTAATTGCATTCACTCAAAATGGTCGGCACAAACATTAGATGAGTGTGTTGCCATATTTGTGATGTGCTTAAAATACGAAAAATATGTCTTCTAAATATGTTATTTTATACTGACCTTTTGTGAAAATTTTTAATAAAAAATCGCACATCACCGATATGGCAACACACTCATCTAATGTTATTGTCAACCATTTTGCGTGTATGCAAGTGCGCGATTATTTTCATTTTGTTTATTTAATATTTATTAATATAACGTTTAAATATTAATTTGCTTACTTGTACGCGCTCGGAAATGTTAATTATTTGCCTTTTACGAACGGAAGTTATGTGTATTTAGTGTAATATTCAATGAAATAACCAATATAAAAGGGGGAATTTTTTCAACTTTAAGTATAAATATCTCGAAAACTATAAGTCAGCGGCAGCTAAAAACTATATATTTGTGATCAGGAGGTCCCCCTCTAACCCCCCATCACCCCCTTGTGTTCCAATTCCGGGGATGCTAAACTAAAATTTTCCCATTTACCATGATATTAGCAAGCGACCGAAACAAAAAATATTCAAACAATTCTCAGAACAAGAATTAGATGCATTTATTGGCATTCTAATCTTTAGTGGTGTGCATAGATCTAATAAAAAGCATTTGACTGAACTATGGATATCCAATCACTTACCATTATTTCGGGCTGCGACGTCCCATGATAGAATCAAAATGCTGTTACGCTTCAAAAGGTTTGATAATGATGTAACGCGCCTTGAACTTTTGTTAGCTGATAAAGTAGCTGCTATACGAGATATTTGTAAAAAAAAAAAACTAAAAGCCTCGTGAATGTATTACTTGGGCGTAGACGTAGAAAGTTTGTGAAATCATTGAGCTTACATATGTGTGGTTAAAGTAAAGAAGAAATATCAAAAAATTGCATTGTGACATTAAAATTACATGTGAGATCTGCAATGCAGGACGTGCTTGGCCCAGAACTAAGGCTTTCGATTTCTTCTGGGTCTACAACTTCTATAAGTCAGACTAGACGAGATACTATAGGGCGTGTTGCAGTCTTCGGAAGTTGCATATGCAGAGAACTCAAACGCAAGCAAAGAAAAACACGAAAAGCTTGCACTAACTGCAACAAACCAGTTTGTGATGAACTTGCAGTAACTCGTCCAACATGTGACACCTGCTTCGAGAGCTGTGCTAATTCTGTATAAAAAAAGAATATTGTAATTTTTATAGAAATAAAACATTTTATGAAATGCTTATTTTTGTACGAAATTGTAAATACATTTTTCATTCTCATACAAAACACAAAGAGGTACTTATTGTGAGTTCAAAATATGTTTTGGTTTCCCCAAAATATTGTAAATAGTTGAACGGATCAAAACATTAAAAAATATATAATTATTAATTGTTTAGAGCTCTCAGGATATCACAGCTACATACAGGGCGTAAAACATATATATTTTTTATTTTGAAAATGCTAAAGGTACCCGGGTATCTCGTCACTCACATAAGGGTTTACAACAAGAAACGTGAAAGAAATTAAATACATTTTGTTTTTCCTCTAACATATTTCTAAGCCATGGACTAGATTTATAATCCTTGAAATACCTTTCAGTTTTTCAACTTAACATACATATCACATATACTTGTAACATAATGAAGCTAAGGGTCAAAGAAAAAGCCAGTGCACACACCGTGATCACCGGACCAGGCCACAAAAGAACAGCTCCCTGCGGCCACTAATAAAGTTTGCCAACAATTAGTAAACCGAGCTCATAACAATCTTCCAAAAATTATGAGCAATGGTTTTCGAAAATGCAGTTTACATCCTATATCTTCAGATGCTCTTAACTACAGCGAGCTGCTCAAGACAAAAAAAGCCGATCTCCCAAAAGAATCATCAGTAGAAAAAAAATGAATCTGCCACGCACCTGCAATTTATTGAAGATAATATTGAAGTCAACTTGTTGGAAGAGTTCAAGAAATCCCACGATACAGGAGCTTGGAGTGGCAGTATCGATAATCTTGGCCTTTTTTCTTTCGGCAAAAAGTTTTCATAACTACAAGTTAATAAACTTTTATTTTTTAATTTATTCATAATCGGGCCAATGTTTTTGGTTTGATTCAGCTAATGTTCTCAAATTATTTTATTGATGTCAATTTTTGAACGATATTTATCATAAAACTCATGTTTGAATTTATTTTTTGATGGAAATATTTTTTTTTGTAATTGTTGTTGATGAAACTCAAGAAAATAAAAGTTATCAAAACCCACACAAAACCCCAAATGGACGACAACAATGAAATTAATGTTTCCAACCCTTCCAATTACACTGTTTAACTGCCAATGATTGATAACGGGCCAGTACTGAGGACAGACAACGACGACATAAGTATAACTAGGTAAACTTTAAAATATTATAGGTTGTTTCTTTTACGTTTAAAAAACTGATATTCTTACTGCAGGGTGTCACATACAATACGAGGACCAGAGAAACGAATCGCAGGTTTCGCAAAATGTTTAAAATATGAATGGTGTCAATGGTTTACTTTTTTGACAGTAGTTATTACTTTAAGATTGTATTAATAACTTATAATAATAATAATATAATAATTTTGGCGCGTACACTATATAGCTCAGTGTTTGGCCGAGCTTCTCCTACCATTTGTGGTGTGCGTCATTATATTATACCACAAATGGAGGGACCTACTGTTTTTAGCCGACTCCAAACGGCAGATTTATTTAATGAGAAGCTTCTTCATGGCAGAAATGCCCTCGGAGGTTTGCCATTGCCTGCCGAGGGGTGACCGCTATAAGAAAAAACGTTTTCTATTATTAAGATTTTGCTTGCTCTGACTATGATTCGAACCTCGAACTCACCGGCATATCAAGTTATAGCACGCGCCGCTACCAACTTGACCACAGCGGCCACTTAGAAAACTTAAAAATTAATATTATGGCTTTTGGAATAAAAAGTTTAATGCATTTCCAAGTTCAACATTTTTTAGGGAAAACAAATTAAAAATCTATTTTGATTTATGAGTTTACCATATACATATGAGATAGAGTCAAGTCCTGTAACCATGCAATTCTAAAAAAATATTAAGTAGTTCAAAATATAAGAAACACGAATAAAATTGTCTTAGTTGTGTTTTAAAGTATTTAAACTTGATGGCTACAAATAGGGATATGCGGTGGACACAAATACGGACATGCCATGAACACAAATCATTGTTTAATCAAAAAATATGAACTATATATTCAATAATCTATACTACTCTCGAGAGAATATATTTTCAAATGAATCAAATTACTTTCCAGCTCACCCTTATTTTACGAAAGAAATTGCTAATTTACTGAGCAAATTTTCTAACATGGTAACAAATAGGGACATTTACCTTATGGGTTTTTTTTAAATGAAGTGTACAATGGCAATTGCAGTAACGAAACCATCATTTTCACCAAGATTGATAAAGAAGATTGCGCCGACAGCTAACAAAAATAATTTACGATCTGCGCATGTACGTCACACCTGCAATAACGTATTCTTATTTTGATTGGAGAATTGATTTATAAGTTCGAATAATATAAAACTTTAATTAAAAACTTTATTTAAACCTTTAAATTTATAGAACACGAAATATTCACTTCACTCGTGTTGGAATTTTAAAGAAACTTTGCCGTTGTGACGTCATTTTGAGCAGCTGAATGCCAATATCGTAAAGCAAAAAAGTTACGGACCTGCGCAATGCGCAATCTCTTACTTATCAATCTTGCATTTTCAGTATATTTTGATATTAAGTGTTTAAACAAAAGAATTTTGTAATACAATTTTCCTTATCCACTGTTTTAGAGTAGTACAAAGGCATTATTAGCTGTGTCAACAACACCGGACTATCACAATTTCACATATATTAATGTCCCTTGTTGATTTACCGACGGCAATTCGAATTAGGAATACTATCAATTTCGTTGGATGTTGGAAAACTTAAATAAAATACTGAATTATATTTGTCAAATTATATAAACAATTGTTTTTTAAAGGAATGAATAGTCCTCTTTTTGTGTTATGTACTTAAAATTTATTATAATGGTGGTGCCAGAGACCGTATACAATTAGAAGATGCATTTCGTATTTGGAAACTATTCACTGAAGAATGCTAACAGATTTGAAAGAATTAGAGAGAGAAACTTAACATTTTGATTAGCAGAAAAATTTTAAAGGCAGAAAAAAGTAAAAATGTATGTTAAGAAACAGAAAAATACGCGTCAACTAAATGTTGATAGACATTTGTTGCGAGTTGGCTTTTAAGAAAATTTATACTTTTCTAGCTTGTTGAACCAATGATTTCTTCACTTTTCCTTATTTTTACAATACACACTTAATAACTATTATATAATTAAAATAATTTTTACTAAAAATTAAAAAATTAAATAAAATGATAAAAAAATAAAATAAATTTGCACAAGTAGTTGGGAGTTGAACTCGGGCAAAAGTGTAGTTCGCAATATGTTTGCTGCTGTTATCTTAGACGATAACGTCATTGAAGACATAAGTATTTGAGTGGGCAATTAAGTACTTTAGTAGCAAAATTCTTTTAATGCGAAATTATTCTGATTATTCTGAGTTTATGCATCTTCGTTTTGCGTCAGTGAATATAACATATAGGAAATGAATTTATTTTGCTACAATAATTTGAATTGAATAAATACTCGTAAATTCATATTTTGATTGAGAAAACACTCGATTAAATGTATAAGCATTTATATTCAAAATAATGTGAATTTATATACATATATACATATGCGTATATTAGGCGTGTTCTTAAAATTCAAAATGTGTTTTAAGTTTACAGAATGGGCTTATTTTTTTCCTTTCCTCTCAAAAATAAATAAAAACCAATTTCAGGTTAACGAAAAGTCGGCGCGGAAACGTTTTGAAAATAAAAAATCGCTTTCCAATAGAAAAAAATCAAGTTTCATGTATTCAAAGGCAATGCTTTCGATCAACCTATAATATTACTCTATAACATAAGCATGCTTCTTAAAAGTAATTTTTATAATAATACGCTTTATACATTTAGGAACATTTGATTTAAATTAATTCAGATTTTTGTAGGATGTATATTTTTTTTTGTATTCTTCAACAACTTGAAGCAGAAACTGTTTCTCTTCTTCTTTATTTGTAAGAATAGTGTTGAAATCTTGTATGAACTTTATACCCCTTACTGCTGTATCATAAGTTACTAGTAATTTCCGTAATGTTGTACGACCATTTTGAAATTGCTCGTTTGTTTCCCAATATTCAGGATCCAACTTCAAAAACTCGATTGACTTATGCTTATTAACCCAGTTGTTACTGAAACTATTTTTTGTCCCATATCAACGTGATTTTTTGATATTATTACCATAATGCATATAGTAATCAAGGGAAAATAGTAAAAAAAATCTGGGTTTTCTGGAAAGCTCGGAAAATGTGGATCGTTATAACGATCAGTAGTAATAAGCGGTTAGGTAACCGCTCATACAAGTACAAGTTAGCCGATCGTATCCTATTTATATAAAAAAAACCAATTGTTATACTGAAAAAGGTTTATTTCATTTCATTTTTGTTTCATTACATCTCATTTTTATTTCATTAAAAAAAAAGCTAAGTACTTAGTCCATCTATGTAGGAGTATGGTATGTTACAAAACATGATTTAGGGTGCAAATGAATTTTACACTTTTGGCAAGTAAAGTTTGTATTTTTTTTGCAAAGCCAACATCGAAGCTGAGAGTCATTGTACTCTATCAGATGATCAATCTTGTCGTAGCGTGAAGTTTCCCTATAAGTTCTAGGAGTGGGGCAGGGACCGCGCTTCTCACTTTTTTTATTTGTTTCCAGGATACCCCTGGCGACAGTTCTCCGGAATAAGAGATGATCGTACTCTCCTCCATTACTTTTGTAAAGTTGCCATGCATTGTGAACGGCCATGTCCAAGCAGTGAGAAAGTAATGAAAAATACCATTTCTTACCACGAACAGATGTACGATAAAGACCGATGTTTTGATCGGACCTATCGACCCCGCCCATATTTTCGTTATAACTTTTTATAATCGCTGGCTGATCAATCGTCATATATTTCTTCTGCTGCTGCGAAAATCGTTTCACTTTATGCAAAGGTTCTATGGTTTGAGAATTTGATGCCACTGTCACCACGCTATTGTCATTCCACTTACAGACCAAAATATGCCCTGGTTGGCTAGACTTGTACTTAAATGTGCCTCTTTCGGTTTTCTTGAACTCTTTATTGGACGGCAAAGGACACTTTTTTGTACGATCCTCGCGAATTGTTCCAGTGGCTTTGAGTCCTCTTTTATTTAATTCGTGAAAGAGAGGAACAGAAGAAAAGAAGTTGTCAAAGAACAGGTGAAAAGGCGCATCTGGGTGACGAAATTGCAAATGATCAGCAAAACGCAAAACGACTCCAGCTCCTCTCCTACTATCTCCTACTATCTCCTCATCGACAGAATCTTCATCGGTAATTTCAGCATTGGCGTTGTCCGGTGGAAATATCGTTATATTTTTTGGAAATGGGGTATCATCATCTAATTTCTCCAATTCGTCAATGATTTCATTGAGAGACAATGGTTTACTTTGCCTTGGCCTTGAAGTAAAAATACATCCCCATATTACTACCGATCTTTATAGCGATCATGAAGTATAACATCAGTTAAAAAAAAATATATATATAAAAAATCAAACTTTGCTTTACTGTTATTTTAGACAGGTTATAAATTTTTAAATTGTGTGGAAAAAACAAATTTATACTACAAGAAATTTTAGAAAAACTTACCGCTTCGAAGACATAACAAATTTTAATTCCACCAATCTGAATCAAACTGCAAATGCGTTGCGAAACTAAAACCTTAAATTAAATATGTATGCACCGAAACAATGCTAAACGGTCACTGCGACGATCTGTAAACGATAAACAATAAATTTCTGGCCGTTACTTTTATTAAACTGAAGGTAATTTTTAAGAATTTTTTTCGGTCGCTGTAAGTGGGTTAAATACTGCAAAAGTGTTTTAGAAACAAATTCGATTAAATCAGAATTTAACAACGCACTTAAATTTTTTATTTTGCGATTATCTTGTAACTTAACATTTGGCTCTTCGGATTTTAGATTTTTTACCATTTTTTCTTTACCTCTACAGACACATTGAAATCAAAAAAAAGCCATTGCGACATTTTCCTCTGACAAATACCACATGTGTTGTTGCATTTTTCTGATTAAATCAGAAGAAATATTCGCATTGGCACTGTCATAATTAATACATTCCTGTGCAAAATTTAAATCCTGTAGAGGAGAGTGGAACGACAGCCTTTACGTTGTAAAGATACATCCAGCAACTCTGCAACAAAAGTGTCTCAACAATGTATCCCTAAATGTTGGGTAACATAATGAGGAAGATCATCCGCGTATAGGTAGATACGAATGACGATGTGGGCGAGCATGTCCGTGTGTGAATGCATATGAATGTGTGGGTGAAAGTTTGAGTGAAAGCGGTAGAGAAATCGTATTGCAAAACACCGGGGGCACGATCGGCAAATATTTTAAGTTGCGCAGCATACCAAAAGTTGGCTTCTAGTAAAGTGAACGTGTTTTTAAAATACCGCGTTAGAAAGTAAAAAAAAAAAAAGAACACTGCTTTAAATCCTGCTACCAGGTAAGTAAAATATATATATACATATGTATATGTACATATATATAAGAACGTGCTTTGTTTAAGAAAAAAATAATATTAATTGCGATAATTGAAAAAAAAAGATTAAATTAAACTAAACGTGATATGATTCAATTAAAATAAAAGTTAAATAAGCTAATTTAAATTAAATCAAAATTATACTAAACATATGAAGCAATCGAAATAATCTGAAATTAAAGCTAAAAAAATAAATAAATATAAAATACAACCATAATAATAAAATGTTTTTTTTTTATTTTTTATTTTACCAGATTGTTGGTGGCAGGTCCTAGTAAGGACGCCAAAACTGGAAATTTCGGAGCTGTGCCTTTTTGGAAGGAAAAGTGGTAGGGACAACAGAATTTCCGGAACGTGGAAGTTTCCATTGGAGGTTAACGACCTGACAAATCAAAAGGAAGGAGGAAATTTACAGTAGAGATACATACGAGTATAAATACAATAAATTAGGAGAAGGAGAGAACTCTAGAGAGACCACCAGAAAATGAAATTGAAATTGAGAATTGAAATTGAAATTGAGATCGAGGAGAGGAGAGCAACGGAGCGGGAGAATTTTTGGCGACATTAGCGCGCACCGACAACAGCAGCACTGGAACATCAGCGCGTACAGTTGCCAACGACGTCGACAGCAGCAGCATATCAGCGGGCAGCAGTTAATTTAAGCTTTTTAAATTTTTTTTTATTCTTAAAATATATTTACCTTTTTTTTTTTTAATTGGTTATATCCGCGAGATCCCTTGAACTTAATTAATCCTTGTTTTGAATATAATTGATTGCCCTAATTTTTTTATAATTTACTCGTAAAATTCCACAACACGTGGCTTACTTCTTTTCCTTATATAATTTTTTTTACTGTTCACATTTGCTACTCTCAATTAACTTTTGTTCTTTTTGCCATTTTTACGATTTTATACTCGTATATGCAATAGTTTATTTTTTTTTTTTTTTCTAGCACCCATTCAATGTTTTACTTCACAATCATATATTTTTTTTTAGCCGCAGATTGTTAGTATTTTTTTTACCTTTCTATTTTATTAATAATAATTCTTACATTTAATAGCCTTTGCCTTTAAGTTTAGTAATTTCTTAAATTATACGACCCACTCGACGCCCGCAACCGCGAGTAAGTGATCGTGGGTGGTTTCTTTTTTTCTTTCTTTCTTTAAATAATATTCAGCAATTGAGTAAGCAATGTAGGTAGCTATGTGCATATATATTTTATTTATTTATTTAATGAAAGTGGTTGTATCTGTAAGACTTTTAGTCTTTTATAGTACATCAACTGGATGGTAGTTACACAAAATTGAGTTCTTGCATAATACTATGTAATTTTAAGGTTAACTTAATGTTAACAAATAATCAAATGAAAAAACTAACATACATTTATTTAAATACTTTAAATTAACATTAAATTAAATTAATTTAAGAATTAAGAATTTACATTTTAAAATTACAATTAAATTTAAATTTAATTTAAACGTAAATGTCAGCTTGCGGCTAAACATTAGACGTTAAAAGTTATTTTTATTTTTATTATAAAGTATACAAATCGGAAGACAGGAATTTGATTTCTTAGGAGAAAAAAAGACAGAGACAAGAGAACAGTCGTATTGCAATCGCATTCATTTTAAAGTTTTAAAAAAATTATGAATTACGACTTTGTAGTTACCCCTATTCACAGCAGCCTTAATAGATTCAGGAATGGAATTCCAAAGTCTTACAGCATTGACGAAAAAGAGTCTTGATGTGGATAGGTAGGAACATTTAGGGATAACCAGGTTATGAAGCCTGCTTGACCTTGTTGACTTTAACTTCTCGTATAGGTACCATGGAGTTTTAAATTCTATAAACTTGAATATAAATATGCAATTTCTAGCTGCTAGATAATTAAAAATGCAACATCCTAGAATTTTGTTTCTCCATAAAGAGATGTGGTCATATTTTTTTAGGCCGTAGACGTAACGTGTAACATTATTAAACGCTACATATATTTTATGGGACGAAATAGAGTCAAGTTTGCTATAAACAAGCTCAGAGTAGGTTATGTGTGGTACGATAAGTTGAATAGCTAACTTTTTTCTCGTTTCCAAGGGTGTAAATGACGCTGACATTCGTAACCTACGTAAAACATTATACACATTACCTACAACTTTATTTATGTGGTCAGAACAGCTCAACTTCGAATTAATAACAAAGCCTAAGTTTCTTATTTTGTCAGTAAACATGAGGGCACTGTTACCAACAAAAAGTTCTGGAATATCTCCTACATGTACCACACTATTACTAATTGGCAACACATATAACTTGGCAGAATTTAGACAAAGACAATTGTCATGAGCCCATTGCGAAATTGTTGACAGGTCACTATTAATTTTACATTGTTACACAAATCCTCCACAAGACCAATACGACTAGACAAATACAGTTGGATGTCGTCAGCATAGGCATGGACATTAACATACTGACACACAGAAAACACATCATTGACAAAAAGACTAAACAAAAGAGGACCAAGGACAGAGCCCTGTGGCACACCAGAGGTAACATTAGAAGACATTGAGGATACAGCCTTGCCCACCACCTTTTGAGTTCGCCCGCAAGATAGCTGGTCATAAGTTTAATAGAGCTGTCAGAAAATCAAAAGAGATATTTAAGCTTTTTACACAGAAGGTCATGATTTACTAAGTCAAATGCTTTAGAAAAATCGAGAAGGCAAAGAAGAGTTAAACCGCTATTGTCATATCGTATCCTTATGTCCTCAAGTATTTTTAACATAGCCGTGGAGCAGCTATGTTTAGGTCTAAACCCAGACTGCAATGGGGATAATAATTTGTTTTCTTGAATAAATAATGAAATTTTCGCTGCCATCAGTGACTCACAAACTTTTGAAAAAGCAGGCAAAATACTTATCGGTCTATAGTCAATGGGGCTAGTAGAAATACTCTTTTATATATATATATATTTATATTTATATACATGACTGTATTCGAGTGTTAAAACTCCAATACATGTACTGACATAGATGTACACATAGATACACTTGTACATGCGATTTAAAGTACAATATTTGGAATATGCTGATTTTACTTCTATTTTAAAACACACTGAATTTATTGTTGTAATACGTATCTTTAAGTAGCTACTGTGAGGATTGTGCATAAGAATATTTAATTAATAATAAACTATGTTATATATAATAAACTATGGTTATTTCTAGTAGGAAAAAGCCGGAAGAAGTGGTTGTAAATGTTGGCGGCCACATAGTGAATACCAAGTCCTCCATTAAATACCTAGGAGTGATTCTAGACAAGAGGTTGACCTTCAAAGCACATTTGGAATATGCAAGGAACAAAACAGCGGCAACAGTCACGGCTTTATCGAGAATAATGCTGAACACTCGAGGTCCTAAGCAGAAGCGGCGGCGACTTCTAGCCAGCGTTGTAACTAGCCAAATCCTATATGGAGCCCCCATCTGGGCAAGCGCAATGGAATGTCCTTCTTTTTGTCGGGGATTAAATTCAACGTACCGCCTGTGCGCTCTCAGAGTATGTAGTGCTTTTAGAACGGTGTCAGACGAGGCAGCTCTTGTCATCTCCAGCATGCCACCCGTTTATCTACTGGCCAAAGAAGCGGCTGAACTCTGGGCTGGTCCACGCCCAACAAAATAAAGCGACAGAAAGCTGGCAAGGGAGAGCTCTATAGCTGAATGGCAAAACCACTGGGATAATGCATCGAAAGGGCGCTGGACACATAGATGTATCCAAAGACTTGATACTTGGATAAAAAGAAAACATGGTGAAGTAGATTTTTACCTATGCCAATTTCTAAGTGGGCACGGGTGCTTCAAGTCATATTTATACAAGTTTAAGCACGATGTCGACCCCTACTGCGACGATTGCGGAGACGGTGTTGATGAAGATGTTTACCACGTATTCTTCGAATGCCCAAGGTTCATCCGACAAAGAAATAAATTGAAAGCTGCGGTGGGCGAAAACTTTCCACCACCTTCGGTAGTAAACTGCATGCTTAAAGGAGAAAAGGAATGGACGGCAATAAGCGACATAATTGCCTCGATTTTGAAGCAGCTTAGAATATTAGAGCTGCAGCGGCGTCGCAGTGGAAATTAACCGTTTCTAAACAAAATAAAGAACTGCAAACATTAAGCTCGAAATCTCGTCTACCCCGACAGCTCAAGAAACCAGCGAAAGATGCTCGGAACCCCGTCCGTTCCGACATCCTTCAAAATGTGAAGCTCACTATCAGGCTGCTCGGAATCTCGTCCATTCCGACACCCCTAAGATAAACCAGGGAAGGTGCTGCTCGGAACCTCGTCCGTTCCGACAGCTCTTAGAAAACATGAGTGTCTTACTATTAAACAGTTATATAGACGTGGGATGCAGATATTAATAAATGCCACCTAGTGCACATCGGGCGAAAAGTACACCAAAAAATTTTGGGAGAAAACTACACCCAAGTAGTCGTCAAACTGGTGCTCCTGGATCTTCGAACAGGTCTGAAGTAACAGCGGCGTTCGAACCATTAAGCTCGGAATCTCGTCCATTCCGACAGCTCAAGAAAACAGCGTATGATGCTCGGAACCCCGTCCGTTCCGACATCCCTCACTACCAGGCTGCTCGGAATCTTTTTTATTCCGACAGCCCCCAGATTACCCAGGGAAGTTGCTGCTTGGAACCTCGTCCGTTCCGACGGCCTCCTTTAGCAGTAGCGAAAAATGGAAGAAAGCTTGTGAGGCAATAGCAGAAGAAATGAAGAGGTTGAGAACTCTCAACCGACAAAAGCGTAGCAGCGGCGACTAACTGCCTTTCCCCCCCATGATGTAATGCTTGACGGCAGTCCCGTGGGGAGCGGGATTTCGACGAAAACAGGTTCAACCTGGTTTCAAAGGGCCACTTGAGGGTAGTGCGCTACCACAACGCCCCTGAAAAAAAAAAAAAAAAAAAAAAATACTTCAGCAGCATGTTCGCATGCAGATTTGTTTAATTTAAAAATCTAAAACAGAAATAATAAAATAAAATAAACTAAGGGTATATATATATACATACATACATTTATCATACCACTAATGCAAACAAACAAAAAAAAAATTGAGAGAAAAAAAAACTTAAGTAATAATCTTAAAGTATGAAAATTTTGCTTAAATCATACATGAATGAATTTACATATTAATTGATATCTATTAAATATCTATTTTTGGGTTAATTTAATTTTTTTGTTGTACTTAATTGTAATTAGATAAATTACTAAAACATGAAAACAAAAGACCACCACTGGTCTTTGGCCATCCTGATCAAAATTTGTGCACCGCCGCTGGCGAAGTATAAACGTGCGTAAAATCATAGCGGTAGTGTAAGTAAACAAAATTCGATAATTGAGTTCTCTGCATTCTTAAATTATGGAGGGAGCACTTCTTCACACTGCTTAATGGAAGCAGCTGCAACCACGATGGAGAAGATGTTGAACCCGAATCCCCAATCAATGATGATGGACGTGATTTACCATCACCCGACTATGACAAAATTCGGAAAGCGATAACACGGCTGAACAACAACAAAGCGCCCGGGGATGACGGGTTACCAGCTGAGTTATTTAAGTACGGAGGAGAGGAGCTGGTTAAGTGCATGCACGAGCTCATCTCTAGAATATGGTTGGAAGAACGCATGCCTGCTGATTGGAACTTAAGTGTGCTCTGTCCAATCCCCAAAAAGGGTGATCCTGCAGTATGTGCCAATTATCGCGGGATTAGTCTTCTTAACATCGCCTATAAGATCCTGTCAAGTGTATTGTCTGAAAGACTTAAGCCCACCGTCAATGAACTGATTGGACCTTAGCAGTGTGGCTTTAGACCTGGTAAATCTACCACCGACCAGATATTCATATACGCCAGATCTTGGAAAAGACTCGAACAAGAAGAATCGACACACAACATCTTTTTGTCGACTTCATAGCCGCCTTCGGTAGTACGAAAAGAAGTTTCCTATATGCCGCAATGTCTGAATTTGGGATCACGGCAAAACTGAATAGGCTATGTAAAATTATGTTGAGCAACACCACCAGCTCCGTCAGAATTGGGAAGAACCTCTCCGAGCCGTTTGATACCAAACGAGGTTTCAGACAGGGTGACTCTTTGTCGTGCGATTTCTTTTACCTGATGCTGGAGAAGATAATTCGAGCCTCAGAACTAAATCGGTCGGGCACCATCTTTTATAAGAGTGTGCAATTGCTGGCGTACGCCGATGACATTGACATCATCGGCCTTAACAACCGCGCAGTTAGTTCTGCCTTCTCCAAACTGGATAGAGAAGCGAAGCGAATGGGTCTGGAGGTGAACGAGGGCAAGAGGAAGTATCTCCTGTCATCAGTTATAACTTTGAAAAAGTAGAGGACTTCGTTTACTTAGGAACCAGCATTAACACCAATAACAGTGTCAGCCTTGAAATCCAACGCAGAATCTCTCTTGCCAACAAGTGCTACTTCGGACTGAGTAGGCAATTGCACAGTAAAGTCCTCTCTCGACGGACCAAAACCATACTCTTTAAGTCTCTCATCATGCCCGTCCTCTTGTATGGCGCAGAAGCATGGACGATGACAACATCAGATGAGAGGGCTCTTGGAGTGTTCGAGAGGAAGATTCTTCGAAAGATTTATGGACCTTTGCGTCTTTGCGACGGCTAATACCGTGTACGATGGAACGATGAGCTGTACGAGCTGTACAATGACGTAAATATAGTACAGCGGATTAAGAATCAGCGGCTCTCTGGCTAGGGCACGTCGTTCGAATGGATGAAATAGCTCCAGCCCTGAAGGTTTTTGACGCGGTACCCGCGGGTGGTAGCAGAGGAAAAGGAAGACCTCCTCTGCGTTGGAAAGACCAACTGGAAAAAGACTTGGCTATACTTGGGATTTCCAATTGGCGCCAGTTAGCACGAGATAGGGACAGCTGGCGTGCTTTGTTGACCTCGGCCAAAATCGCTTAGGCGGTTAATGCGCCAATTAAGTAAGTAAGTAATATTTTAGCTCTATAAAGTTATATAAATACAGTTTATATAAATTTTGTTAAGAGTTCAACATTTTATTAAAGCGCGACTTCTTACTCCCGCGAGGGATATAACTTTATCCAATTTAATATTCGCAAGTTCGTGCGAAATAAGTTTAATTAAGTCCTGGGTAATCGTGTTTGCGCGGAAACTCAAACCGATTAAAACATTTCGCGGAAAGAGTGCACAGAAACGAAACTCCTGTCGGAATTTAATTCACTGGAAGCAGTGATCACATGTGGTGATCGAATCGAGGACTCAATCGAGGACTACATCATTGAACTGGGACTAGAAGACTTTTTCCCGGCACATCGATTGGAGTCGCCCACGAAGGCATCAAGAATCTTTAGATTTTGCCCAAATCCACAAGGCATGAAGCCATGCGCATTACGAGTATACGCTCAGCAAACCTACATACGCTTAAGTATATGTATATCCGCACAAATATGCATATATACATTGGCATACTTCAGTTGTTCGCATGCAGATTGGTTTAATTTAAAAATCTAAAACAGAAATAATAAAATAAAATAAACTAAGGGTATATATATATATACATACATACATTTATCATACCACTAATGAAAAAAAAAAACCAAATTGAGAAAAAACAAAGAAAACTTAAGTTTTAATCTTAAAGTATCAAAATTTTGCTTAAATTATACACGAATGAACTTACATATTAATAGATTTGTTTGTAACTAAACAAAAAAAAATATATTTGGCTTATTTTTGTTTTGTTGTTGTACTTAATTGTAATTAGATAAATAAGTAAAACATAAAAAAAAGAGACCACCACTGGTCTTTGGCCACCCTAATCAAAATTTGTGCACCGCCACTGGCGAAGTATAAACGTGCGTAAAATCATAGCGGTAGTGTGAGTAAACAAAATGCGATAAATGAGTTCGTTGTTAAATTGTTTTAGAACGGACATTTGATGTGTGTACACAGGGTTTTATTTTATTAATAGCAGAGCTGTATAGGCTTATACTCTCCGGCCACCGAACTGATCATCAGGCGCCTGCTGACTTCATCGGGACAGAGCTATGTAAGTTTGACATTTCCTTTTATTACATGTGTATGTACATACATATATATCTATTGCAGTTGAAATAGATAGCTTAGCTTTATTTCGTATTTTGTTTACATAGCTTTTTCCATTTATTCTTAATCACAATAATTAGGGTGACCAGATTCCCATTTTTCACTTAATTCTGAATATATTAATTTTATAACAGAAATACGTATTTTTTGAACTTTTTTTTGTGAAAATACATTAATTTAAGCATGATAAGTTGTAAAAGTACATATACTGAATTTAAAAATAAATATTTTTAGAATTGTAATGGATGCCAAAATGAAACTTTAAATATTTTGTTATTGTGAGATGATGTGAGCCTTAGGTTTGCAAGTTTGGTTGGGTTCGGCGATAAAGACAAGTTTATCTCTTTGGTTGGGTAGGGGAGAACGGAGCAGCGAGAGTGCGGCTACTCCAATGGGTTGATCAAACAGAATTTCATTCAATTTTCATGGTCCGTCCGTATTATTTTAACTGGTTATTTTGGGGGTAATTTCTTTAGTTTTTCTGTCGTCTGATTTTTTTATAAAATGTGCATGATTTTTTTTTGGAATGGTCAAGGGCTGCATAAATGTAGAGAGCATGAACCACCCCAGCCGACGAGCTAAGAACCAGGCTAAAACTAGCATGTACAGCTTCTCCACAAACCCCTCCGACGAGTTGACTTCATTACAAACTGGCGTTGGGCCCCCGACATAGAAATTTTCAAGGGGTTTTCATTTAATAACATCTTTTATTAGAATTTAATAAAATAACATATTTAGCAAGATGTTTTAGGTGTAGGGAAGAGGTTTAATGAGAGTACTTCTAACGTGACCTACCAGCACATATTGCTTCTTAGCACTAATGCTGACATCAAAATTTGGAAATTAGTATAAGGAATTGCATTTTTCTGACCAGATTTAAAGTCAACAATATTTTTAGAAAAGCAAAAGAAGATTGTATCGGCACTGGAATTATAATTTCAAAGACAAATTTGCTTTGATGATAACCATGTTGATTCAAATCTCTTAAAATAAACTTTTATAATTTTCCATTAGTTCTGTTTATGAGGAAAATCAAATGCTTTATATTTTTGAAGTAGATTCTCGAGGGCAGAATTGTAAAAATGCAAAACTACACTTAGTTATACATTATAAATAACACACAGAGTTATATAGTTGTCTGAATGAAAAGTATAATAATTTGCTAGAAGCAGGCAAAATATATATTATATAGCAAAGTATCAAAGCTTAGAAAAATTTTTTTTGTTTTAAACTTATTGCAATCATTGCAGTTCATCACAGCAATGAAAATTTGCTTCAGCTTTGTAATCCCCTTGTAACATGCGGTATATGCAAGGAAAATATTGCATCTTTCAGTTACACCATGTCAGCACAATTTTCATCTAATGCATATTCGAATCGCGGTAGAGGACGCGGAGGAAATTCTAACCGCACTCCTCGTCAAAATCGCAATAACAGTAATAACAATGACGTAAATTATAGTTTTATACAAAATGCGGTAAAGGAAAGTTTTCGTGATTAAGAAGCACAGTTTTCAAGAAGTAGACATGAAGAAATATGTAGTCTGGTCGCCGAATCCCTTGACTCATATTTCCGAAATCTTGGGGTATCTGAAAGCGCAACATTGTGCAGGTATCAGATAGATGGAATCAAGCTAGTAATAACAACGCGGATACCTCAAATCAGGACCATAATTTATTACATAGCTCAGGACGACCTCCCGAAGAGAATCGAATGATTTCTCAATCTGTTGCTTCGAAAATTATTTCCGGTTGGAAGCTTACGTTTGATGGCGCTCTTACGAGTGTACCGGTAGATGAACTTATCTACAGAGTTAATGCTTTTTCTAATACTACTTTAAGAGGCGATTATCATTCTCTTTGTCAAAATGTACATATGCTTTTCGAAGGTAAAGCTAAGCGATGGTTTTGGCGTTACCACCATTCGGTACGTGATTTAGACTGGGTGGACATTTGCGACGACTTACGTAGAAATTTCAAAGATTTCCGTACAGACTTCGAAATCGAGGAATCCATTCGAAATTTAAAACAAAAAAGTGGGGAATCTTTTGAAAATTATTTGGACCATGCCTTATCGACAGCAGATAGCTTAAGGCAGCCTTTAGCTGATCGTGAGTTAGTAGAGATTATTTTAAGGAATTTGCAGCCGGAAATACGCTTAGAGCTGTTACATCTAGATTTAAATACAATTTCCGATTTGCGTAAAGCATGTCGGCGAAGAGAAAATTTGATTTCCGATATACAAAATAAATCGCATATGCAAAGATCAAATTTTCAGGAACGTATTAGAGGTAGCAATTAAAGACAGAGAACCTGTTAAGGATTATGATATTGCCAGTTTGACTACTAACAGACAGTACACTGAGAAAACTTGCTGGAATTGTGATGCCACGGGTCATAACTATAAAAACTCTATTAAACCACGAAGAGTGTTTTGCTACGGACGTGGGCTTATTGCATTTTTCTTACCTAATTGTCCAAACTGTAAAAATCCGGAAAACGGAGGTCGGGATGTCAGCACCAGGCTCAGACATCTCTTCAAAAAATGGGTAATCGTGTTTGCGCGGAAACTCAAACCGATTAAAATATTTCGCGGAAAGAGTGCACAGAAACGAAACTCCTGTCGGTATTTAATTCGCTGGAAGCAGTGATCACGTGTGGTGATCGAATCGAGGACTCAATCGAGGACATCATTGAACTGGGACTAGAAGACCTTTTTCCCGGCACATCGATTAGAGTCGCTCACGAAGGAATCAAGAATCTTTAGATTTTGCCCAAATCCACTAGGCATGAAGCCATGCGCATTACGAGTGTACGCTCAGCAAACCTACATACGCTTAAGTATATGTACATCCGCACAAATATGCATATAAACATTGGCATACTTCAGCAGCATGTTCGCATGCAGATTGGTTTAATTTAAAAATCTAAAACAGAAATAATAAAATAAAATAAACTAAGGGTATATATATACATATACATACATACATTTATCATACCACTAATGCAAAAAAACAAAAACAAAATTGAGAGAAAAAAAAACTTAAGTAATAATCTTAAAGTATCAAAATTTTGCTTAAATTATTCATAAAGGAATTTACATATTAATAGATTTGTTTATAACTAAACAAAAAAAATATCTATTTTTGGCTTAATTTAATTTTTTTGTTGTGCTTAACTGTAATTAGATAAATAACTAAAACATAAAAACAAAAGACCACCACTGGTCTTTGGCCACCCCAATCAAAATTTGTGCACCGCCACTGGCGAAATATAAACGTGCGTAAAATCATAGCGGTAGTGTAAGTAAACAAAATTCGATAATTGAGTTCTCTGCATTCTTAAATTATGGAGGGAGCACTTCTTCACACTGCTTAATGGAAGCAGCTGCAACCACGATGGAGAAGATGTTGAACCCGAATCCCCAATCAATGATGATGGACGTGATTTACCATCACCCGACTATGACAAAATTCGGAAAGCGATAACACGGCTGAACAACAACAAAGCGCCCGGGGATGACGGGTTACCAGCTGAGTTATTTAAGTACGGAGGAGAGGAGCTGGTTAAGTGCATGCACGAGCTCATCTCTAGAATATGGTTGGAAGAACGCATGCCTGCTGATTGGAACTTAAGTGTGCTCTGTCCAATCCACAAAAAGGGTGATCCTGCAGTATGTGCCAATTATCGCGGGATTAGTCTTCTTAACATCGCCTATAAGATCCTGTCAAGTGTATTGTCTGAAAGACTTAAGCCCACCGTCAATGAACTGATTGGACCTTAGCAGTGTGGCTTTAGACCTGGTAAATCTACCACCGACCAGATATTCATATACGCCAGATCTTGGAAAAGACTCGAACAAGAAGAATCGACACACAACATCTTTTTGTCGACTTCATAGCCGCCTTCGGTAGTACGAAAAGAAGTTTCCTATATGCCGCAATGTCTGAATTTGGTATCACGGCAAAACTGAATAGGCTATGTAAAATTATGTTGAGCAACACCACCAGCTCCGTCAGAATTGGGAAGAACCTCTCCGAGCCGTTTGATACCAAACGAGGTTTCAGACAGGGTGACTCTTTGTCGTGCGATTTCTTTTACCTGATGCTGGAGAAGATAATTCGAGCCTCAGAACTAAATCGGTCGGGCACCATCTTTTATAAGAGTGTGCAATTGCTGGCGTACGCCGATGACATTGACATCATCGGCCTTAACAACCGCGCAGTTAGTTCTGCCTTCTCCAAACTGGATAGAGAAGCGAAGCGAATGGGTCTGGAGGTGAACGAGGGCAAGACGAAGTATCTCCTGTCATCAGTTATAACTTTGAAAAGTAGAGGACTTCGTTTACTTAGGAACCAGCATTAACACCAATAACAGTGTCAGCCTTGAAATCCAACGCAGAATCTCTCTTGCCAACAAGTGCTACTTCGGACTGAGTAGGCAATTGCACAGTAAAGTCCTCTCTCGACGGACCAAAACCATACTCTTTAAGTCTCTCATCATGCCCGTCCTATTGTATGGCGCAGAAGCATGGACGATGACAACATCAGATGAGAGGGCTCTTGGAGTGTTCGAGAGGAAGATTCTTCGAAAGATTTATGGACCTTTGCGTCTTTGCGACGGCTAATACCGTGTACGATGGAACGATGAGCTGTACGAGCTGTACAATGACGTAAATATAGTACAGCGGATTAAGAATCAGCGGCTCTCTGGCTAGGGCACGTCGTTCGAATGGATGAAATAGCTCCAGCCCTGAAGGTTTTTGACGCGGTACCCGCGGGTGGTAGCAGAGGAAAAGGAAGACCTCCTCTGCGTTGGAAAGACCAACTGGAAAAAGACTTGGCTATACTTGGGATTTCCAATTGGCGCCAGTTAGCACGAGATAGGGACAGCTGGCGTGCTTTGTTGACCTCGGCCAAAATCGCTTAGGCGGTTAATGCGCCAATTAAGTAAGTAAGTAATATTTTAGCTCTATAAAGTTATATAAATACAGTTTATATAAATTTTGTTAAGAGTTCAACATTTTATTAAAGCGCGACTTCTTACTCCCGCGAGGGATATAACTTTATCCAATTTAATATTCGCAAGTTCGTGCGAAATAAGTTTAATTAAGTCCGGGGTAATCGTGTTTGCGCGGAAACTCAAACCGATTACAACATTTCGCGGAAAGAGTGCTCAGAAACGAAACTCCTGTCGGAATTTAATTCACTGGAAGTAGTGATCACGTGTGGTGATCGAATCGAGGACTCAATCGAGGACATCATTGAACTGGGACTAGAAGACCTTTTTCCCGGCACATCGATTAGAGTCGCTCACGAAGGAATCAAGAATCTTTAGATTTTGCCCAAATCCACTAGGCATGAAGCCATGCGCATTACGAGTGTACGCTCAGCAAACCTACATACGCTTAAGTATATGTACATCCGCACAAATATGCATATAAACATTGGCATACTTCAGCAGCATGTTCGCATGCAGATTGGTTTAATTTAAAAATCTAAAACAGAAATAATAAAATAAAATAAACTAAGGGTATATATATACATATACATACATACATTTATCATACCACTAATGCAAACAAAAAAAAAAAAAATTGAGAGAAAAAAAAACTTAAGTAATAATCTTAAAGTATGAAAATTTTGCTTAAATCATACATGAATGAATTTACATATTAATTGATATCTATTAAATATCTATTTTTGGGTTAATTTAATTTTTTTGTTGTACTTAATTGTAATTAGATAAATAACTAAAACATGAAAACAAAAGACCACCACTGGTCTTTGGCCATCCTGATCAAAATTTGTGCACCGCCACTGGCGAAGTATAAACGTGCGTAAAATCATAGCGGTAGTGTAAGTAAACAAAATTCGATAATTGAGTTCTCTGCATTCTTAAATTATGGAGGGAGCACTTCTTCACACTGCTTAATGGAAGCAGCTGCAACCACGATGGAGAAGATGTTGAACCCGAATCCCCAATCAATGATGATGGACGTGATTTACCATCACCCGACTATGACAAAATTCGGAAGCGATAACACGGCTGAACAACAACAAAGCGCCCGGGGATGACGGGTTACCAGCTGAGTTATTTAAGTACGGAGGAGAGGAGCTGGTTAAGTGCATGCACGAGCTCATCTCTAGAATATGGTCGGAAGAACGCATGCCTACTGATTGGAACTTAAGTGTGCTCTGCCCAATCCACAAAAAGGGTGATCCTGCAGTCTGTGCCAATTATCGCGGGATTAGTCTTCTTAACATCGCGTATAAGGTTCTGTCAAGTAAATTGTGTGAAAGACTTAAGCCCACCGTCAACGAACTGATTGGACCTTATCAGTGTGGCTTTAGACCTGGTAAATTCACCTCCGACCAGATATTCACAATACGCCAGATCTTGGAAAAGACCCGAGAAAGAAGAATCGACACACACCATCTTTTTGTCGACTTTAAAGCCGCCTTCGACAGCACGAGAAGAAGTTGCCTCTATGCCGCAATGTCTGAATTTGGTATCCCCGCAAAACTTATACGGCTATATAAAATGACGTTGAGCAACACCACCAGCTCCGTCAGAATTGGGAAGAACCTCTCCGAGCTGTTTGATACCAAACGGGGTTTCAGACAAGGTGACTCTCTGTCGTGCGATTTCTTTAACCTGATGCTGGAGAAAATAATTCGAGCCGCAGAACTAAATTGGTCAGGTACCAATTTTTTATAAGAGTGTGCAATTGCTGGCGTACGCCGATGACATTGACATCATCGGCCTTAACAACCGCGCAGTTAGTTCTGCCTTCTCCAAACTGGATAGAGAAGCGAAGCGAATGGGTCTGGAGGTGAACGAGGGCAAGACGAAGTATCTCCTGTCATCAAATAGACAGTCGGCACACGACTGGGATCACAAATCACTGTTGACAGTTATAACTTTGAAAAAGTAGAGAACTTCGTTTACTTAGGAACCAGCATTAACACCAATAACAGTGTCAGCCTTGAAATCCAACGGAGAATCTCTCTTGCCAACAAGTGCTACTTCGGACTGAGTAGGCAATTGCACAGTAAAGTCCTCTATCGACGCACAAAAACCATACTCTATAAGTCTCTCATCATGCCCGTCCTATTGTTTGGCGCAGAAGCATGGACGATGACAACATCAGATGAGAGGGCTCTTGGATTGTTCGAGAGAAAGATTTATGGACCTTTGCGTCTTTGCGACGGCGAATACCGCCTTCGATGGAATGATGAGCTGTACGAGCTGTACAATGACGTAGGCTAGGTCACGTCGTTCGAATGGATGAAATAGCTCCTGCCCTGAAGGTTTTTGACGCGGTACCCGCGGGTGGTAGCAGAGGAAAAGGAAGACCTCCTCTGCGTTGGAAAGACCAACTGGAAAAAGACTTGGCTATACTTGGGATTTCCAATTGGCGCCAGTTAGCACGAGATAGGGACAGCTGGCGTGCTTTGTTGACCTCGGCCAAAATCGCTTAGGCGGTTAATGCGCCAATTAAGTAAGTAAGTAATATTTTAGCTCTATAAAGTTATATAAATACAGTTTATATAAATTTTGTTAAGAGTTCAACATTTTATTAAAGCGCGACTTCTTACTCCCGCGAGGGATATAACTTTATCCAATTTAATATTCGCAAGTTCGTGCGAAATAAGTTTAATTAAGTCCGGGGTAATCGTGTTTGCGCGGAAACTCAAACCGATTACAACATTTCGCGGAAAGAGTGCTCAGAAACGAAACTCCTGTCGGAATTTAATTCACTGGAAGTAGTGATCACGTGTGGTGATCGAATCGAGGACTCAATCGAGGACTACATCATTGAACTGGGACTAGAAGAGTTTTTCCCGGCACATCGATTGGAGTCGCCCACGAAGGCATCAAGAATCTTTAGATTTTGCCCAAATCCACAAGGCATGAAGCCATGCGCATTACGAGTATACGCTCAGCAAACCTACATACGCTTAAGTATATGTACATCCGCACAAATATGCATATATACATTGGCATACTTCAGTTGTTCGCATGCAGATTTGTTTAATTTAAAAATCTAAAACAGAAATAATAAAATAAAATAAACTAAGGGTATATATATATACATACATACATTTATCATACCACTAATGCAAACAAACAAAAACAAAATTGAGAGAAAAAAAACTTAAGTAATAATCTTAAAGTATCAAAATTTTGCTTAAATTATACATGAATGAATTTACATATTAATTGATTTGTTTGTAACTAAACAAAAAAAAAATATCTATTTTTGGCTTAATTTAATTTTTTTGTTGTACTTAATTGTAATTAGATAAATAACTAAAACATAAAAACAAAAGACCACCACTGGTCTTTGGCCACCCTAATCAAAATTTGTGCACCGCCACTGGCGAAGTATAAACGTGCGTAAAATCATAGCGGTAGTGTGAGTAAACAAAATGCGATAAATGAGTTCGTTGTTAAATTGTTTTAGAACGGACATTTGATGTGTATACACAGGGTTTTATTTTATTAATAGCAGAGCTGTATAGGCTTATACTCTCCGGCCACCGAACTGATCATCAGGCGCCTGCTGACTTCATCGGGACAGAGCTATGTAAGTTTGACATTTCCTTTTATTACATGTGTATGTACATACATATATATCTATTGCAGTTGAAATAGATAGCTTAGATTTATTTCGTATTTTGTTTACATAGCTTTTTCCATTTATTCTTAATCACAATAATTAGGGTGAACAGATTCCCATTTTTCATTTAATTCTGAATATATTAATATTATAAGAGAAATACTTACGTATTCCTTGAACTTTTTTTTGTGAATATACATTAATTTAAGCATGATAAGTTGTAAAAGTACTTATACTGAATTTATAAATAAATATTTTTAGAATTGTAATAGAAGCCAAAATGAAACTTTAAATATTTTGTTATTGTGAGATGATGTGAGCCTTAGGTTTGCAAGTTTGGTTGGGTTCGGCGATAAAGACAAGTTTATCTCTTTGGTTGGGTAGGGGAGAACGGAGCAGCGAGAGTGCGGCTACTCCAATGGGTTGATCAAACAGAATTTCATTCAATTTTCATGGTCCATCCGTATTATTTTAATTGGTTATTTTGGGGGTAATTTCTTTAGTTTTTTGTCGTCTGATGTTTTTATAACATGTGCATGATTTCTTTTTTGGAATGGTCAAGGGCTGCATAAATGTAGAGAGCATGAACCACCCCAGCCGACGAGCTAAGAACCAGGCTAAAACTAGCATGCACAGCTTCTCTACAAGCCCCTCCGACGAGTTGACTTCATTACAAACTTTATTTTGTAAGTTCCGAGAGTTCTGAAAATTTTAGTTGACCAACTTTTAAACAAAAATTTAATCAATCTGCGGTTATTGTTTCACATTCAGCACAACGTAACCGATAGTGACAACAACGAGGACATAAACATAATCCAATTTTTGCAAAACGGGCAATGCATAGCTATTTAATAATCTTAAAACTGTTTTAATTTTCTTTTTAAAATATCTATTAGAATCACTTTATTTTTGACATTTGATGACATTTTTGTTGTCTGTTTTTCAGTTCTGAAAAATAGTAATGTGGCGTAACCGGTACAAACCAAAAAATAAAAATGTAGGTAACATATTTGTTGTAATAAATAGAATAACTGAATAAACCGTGACGTGCAAAAAAGAGACAGTCATGACAATAAAGAGTGGAAAGCGGAATAAATCGAAAACAAAATAAAACTTTACCTGACTACAATGTTATCATAACAAACAAACAAAAGTGCTTGGTGAAGCTCAATCTTTCAATATTTATGACTAAAGGGACTGACGGTGATTGAAATGCTTTAAAAATCACTTTTAAAATACTGTAATTAGTAAAGTGTTGCTCGCTAAAAGTCTATGGTTTCCTCAATTATTTTCTACTTTTTATTGCCAGACTTAAGAGTATAATAACCTATGGAAATCGCATTTCCTGACATTATCGATCAAAATTTTCAGCCATTTTAGCTAAGGATAGGTGATATGAAGTTCACCGGGTCATCTAGACACTGATACCAATATTTTTTCGAATAGCGTCAATTGAGCAAGTATTTTGTTCAAACTGAAATATTTTGGAATAAAATTAAGCTTTTTACATTCATTAGGTTATTGAAATCTCCTAAGCTTCTGTATTCCACAGAGTTTTACACCGTTTTGCACCCGTTTGCCTGAGTATTCCTGCCCGATTGCAGTGCCCTTATAATTTTTAATATAAACCTACACGAAAACAAATTTAAAAATTGTTTTCGCGTTATTTTCTTTGAATAAATAACTATTCGTTATAAAAATAATTTCAATATATTTTAGTACTGTCGTTCACTCCGGTGGACGAACGTCTCGCCACAATCCGCATCAAGGGGAAATTATTTAACATCTCCCTGGTTTGCGCCCACGCCCCGACGGAAGAGAAGGACGATGGGACCAAAGATCGCTTCTACGATCTCCTTGGCCGCACGTATAAGCGGTGCCCCCACCACGATATAAAAATCGTGCTTGGCGATTTCAATGCCAAGGTGGGCAAGTAGGGCATCTTTGGTTCTACAGTCGGAAAATTCAGTCTCCACAACGAAACGTCCGATAACGGAATGAGACTGATCGACTTCGCCGGGGCCCGAAACATGGTAGTCTGTAGTACCAGGTTCCAGCATAAAAAGATTCACCAAGCTACGTGGCGGTATCCAGATGGTAAGACACGAAACCAAATCGACCACGTTGTGATAGACGGAAGGCATGTTTCCAGTGTCCTAAATGTACGCACGATCCGAGGAGCCAACATCGACTCGGATCATTTTCTTGTGGCAGCTAAGATCCGCACGCGCCTCTGTGCAGCAAAAAGCGCACGCAAACAGACACAAGGAAAGCTCGACGTCGGAAAGCTGCAATCGCAACAGACAGCCACCCACTTCTTCACTCGACTTGCACTCCTGCTCTCTGAGGGCAATAATAAACAGAACAATATTTCCGAGCAGTGGAACCATATTTCTCGCTGTCTACATACCGCCGCTGAATAATCCATCGGATTTCAGCGAGCCCGAAAGAACAACTGGTATGACGAGGAATGCCGCGCCGCTACGGAACGTAAAGACGCTGCCTACAGGGCCACACTGCGATCGGGCGCAACGCGAGCTGTGCGGGAGCGTTATCGTGAGTTGAAGAAGGAAGCAAGACGCAGTTTTCGTGAGAAAAAGAGAGACGCCGAAATGCGTGAGTGCGAAGAGCTTGATATGCTGGCCGACAGGAAAAGCGCCCGTAAATTTTTTTTAGAAAGTACGGCGGCTAACAGAAGGTTTCAAGACCGGGGCGAATTCCTGTAAGAATGACAACGGCGACCTGGTGACTGATGTCCACAACATACTTAAATTATGGAGGGAGCACTTCTTCACACTGCTTAATGGAAGCAGCTGCAACAACGTGGGAGAAGATGTTGAACCTGAATCCCCAATTAATGATGATGGACGTGATGTACCATCACCCGACTCTGACGAAATGCGGAAAGCGATAGCACGGCTGAAGAACAACAAAGCCCCCGGGGCTGACGGGTTACCAGCTGAGTTATTTAAGTACGGAGGAGAGGAGCTGGTTAAGTGCATGCACGAGCTCATCTCTAGAATATGGTCGGAAGAACGCATGCCTACTGATTGGAACTTAAGTGTGCTCTGCCCAATCCACAAAAAGGGTGATCCTGCAGTCTGTGCCAATTATCGCGGGATTAGTCTTCTTAACATCGTGTATAAGGTTCTGTCAAGTATATTGTGTGAAAGACTTAAGCCCACCGTCAACGAACTGATTGGACCTTATCAGTGTGGCTTTAGACCTGGTAAATTCACCTCCGACCAGATATTCACAATACGCCAGATCTTGGAAAAGACCCGAGAAAGAAGAATCGACACACACCATCTTTTTGTCGACTTTAAAGCCGCCTTCGACAGCACGAGAAGAAGTTGCCTCTATGCCGCAATGTCTGAATTTGGTATCCCCGCAAAACTTATACGGCTATATAAAATGACGTTGAGCAACACCACCAGCTCCGTCAGAATTGGGAAGAACTTCTCCGAGCTGTTTGATACCAAACGGGGTTTCAGACAAGGTGACTCTCTGTCGTGCGATTTCTTTAACCTGATGCTGGAGAAAATAATTCGAGCCGCAGAACTAAATTGGTCAGGAACCAATTTTTTATAAGAGTGTGCAATTGCTGGCGTACGCCGATGACATTGACATCATCGGCCTTAACAACCGCGCAGTTAGTTCTGCCTTCTCCAAACTGGATAGAGAAGCGAAGCGAATGGGTCTGGAGGTGAACGAGGGCAAGACGAAGTATCTCCTGTCATCAAATAGACAGTCGGCACACGACTGGGATCACAAATCACTGTTGACAGTTATAACTTTGAAAAAGTAGAGAACTTCGTTTACTTAGGAACCAGCATTAACACCAATAACAGTGTCAGCCTTGAAATCCAACGGAGAATCTCTCTTGCCAACAAGTGCTACTTCGGACTGAGTAGGCAATTGCACAGTAAAGTCCTCTATCGACGCACAAAAACCATACTCTATAAGTCTCTCATCATGCCCGTCCTATTGTTTGGCGCAGAAGCATGGACGATGACAACATCAGATGAGAGGGCTCTTGGATTGTTCGAGAGAAAGATTTATGGACCTTTGCGTCTTTGCGACGGCGAATACCGCCTTCGATGGAATGATGAGCTGTACGAGCTGTACAATGACGTAGGCTAGGTCACGTCGTTCGAATGGATGAAATAGCTCCTGCCCTGAAGGTTTTTGACGCGGTACCCGCGGGTCGTAGCAGAGGAAAAGGAAGACCTCCTCTGCGTTGGAAAGACCAAGTGGAAAAAGACTTGGCTATACTTGGGATTTCCAATTGGCGCCAGTTAGCACGAGATAGGGACAGCTGGCGTGCTTTGTTGACCTCGGCCAAAATCGCTTAGGCGGTTAATGCGCCAATTAAGTAAGTAAGTAATATTTTAGCTCTATAAAGTTATATAAATAAAGTTTATATAAATTTTGTTAAGAGTTCAACATTTTATTAAAGCACGACTTCTTACTCCCGCGAGGGATATAACTTTATCCAATTTAATATTCGCAAGTTCGTGCGAAACAAGTTTAATTAAGCCCTGGGTAATCGTGTTTGCGCGGAAACTCAAACCGATTAAAATATTTCGCGGAAAGAGTGCACAGAAACGAAACTCCTGTCGGAATTTTATTCACTGGAAGCAGTGATCACGTGTGGTGATCGAATCGAGGACTCAATCGAGGAGTACATCATTGAACTGGGACTAGAAGACTATTTCCCGGCACATTGATTGGAGTCGCCCACGAAGGAATCAAGAATCTTTAGATTTTGCCCAAATCCACAAGGCATGAAGCCATGCGCATTACGAGTATACGCTCAGTAAACCTGCATACGCTTAAGTATATGTACATCCGCACAAATATGCATATATACATTGGCATACTTCAGCCAATGTGTCGGCATATACAAGTGAGTGGACGCAGCTCTTCATAAGGGAAGGAAAAACACCAAAAACCTACGAAAATACCTGGTGCTTACAAATCAAAAGGCGATAGTCAAATCCTGAAGGAGTTCGGTGAGTCGGTTCCATGTTGGCGTCGTCCAGTGCAGGCTCATTTTCCTCACTTTTCATAATTTTAACTTCTTTATATTAAGAGAAATTATAAATTTTCTATATTTTTACTGGAAGTAGCAAGCGAGGGAGATAGAATCAAGTCGCGCGATTGTAGCAAACCCTGCCATCAGCAGCTGATCTCCTCTCCCGAAAGTGGGAACAGATCTGCTTTGCAAATCTGACTGCAGTAAGTGACCCCACTTAGTGTAGTCCCAAACCCATCAAAGTGGTCTTACGTCGGGTGCACACTTTACACTTTTATAGCTTCATTGCTTAAATATGTACAAATAAAAATCGCAAATAAAATAAAAGCAATCAATAATAATATAAATCAAATAAAACAATATAAAGTAAATAATTAAACTTAAATAATAATAACACTAAAAAATATCTATAATAAAATAAAAATAAACAATTAAATAAATAAATAAAGATTAATAAAAATAATAATATAAAAATATTCAAGAAACATTGTACAAACTTAACTGAAATAAGAATAAATATTTACATCTATAATAATATAAATATAACTCAAATAAATTAAATAATAAAGATTTATAAATAATAATAAATAATAATATGAAAATATTCAATCAACACTGTACAAACTAAACTGAAATAAGAATAAATATTTATTTACATCTATAATAATATAAATAAAACTCAAAAATTAAATAAATTAAATAAATAAAATAAATAAATAAATAAAATAAATAAATAAATAAAATAAATAAATATAAAATAACAATAAATATAAATATATACAAAGTTTAATAAACCACATTAATAATAGATAAATAAAAAATTAAATTAAATAAATAAAAACGAAATATAACATTTATAATATGATAATACCCTAAATAAACTAAATTAATTCTGATTTCTGGCAGCAAGGAACATGTCAGAAACCAACAAAAACCAAGGCTATAGCTCCAGCAGATGAAGAGCATGCTGACAAGTATCTGTAAACTTTTTGAGAAAATCGAAAATAATGATGCAGGGTCAAAGAGAGCGAGCTTCTCATCAAAAGCTACGCAGACAGCATCGCCACCCAAGGAGGTCACGCAAGGAAAGCGGGGTAGACCAAACAACGGAGGTGATACCACTGCATCGAACAACTGTCAGCCACTGGGGAAGCGTACAAGAGTCCACTCACCGGGAATGCAAGATCCGCGACCCGAGCAGCAATACTCGAAGAGCGACCGGGAGAAACCGATTGACCGCGCGGCCCTAGAAAAGGGAAAAGAGCAATCTTTTAGTAATACCGACATTCCCGCAACTCAAGAAGCAGCGTGGACTACAGTGTCGAACGTAAAGCGCCAAAGGAAAAAAGCCCCTCGTCCGGACGCAATCGTAATCAAGTCCTCCGGGGAGTGCTCGTATGCGGAAATCCTCAAACTTGTCAAAAGTGACGAGAGACTGAGGGACCTAGGTGAAAACGTCCGCAAGATTAGGAAAACTGCCAAAGGAGACCTCTTGTTCCAGCTCCAGGCAGAGAGCACAAATACCGCCAAACTGCAAGCCGCGGTGGGAGAAATGCTATCGGGTAAAGCCGAAGTTAGAACCCTAACACAGCAATCCTTCCTGGAAATCCACTTCATAGACGAAGTCACAACTCGCGGAGAAGTGTGCTTAGCTTTAAATGCAAAGCTTGATTCCATCAAGGTCCAAGAGTCGGACATACGATCCATGCGTAAAGCTTACGGAGGCACTCAAATCGCGTTGTTGCTTCTACCGGCGAGTAGTGTCAATAAGGTGCTCTCACTAGGCAAAATTAGAATCGGCTGGGTGATCTGTCGCATCCGAGGTAAAGAACAGCCAAGACGTTGCTACAAATGCCTCGAGTTCGGCCACGTGTCTATGAACTGTCGGAGCAGTGAACACTTCACAAAATCCTGCTTTAAGTGTGGTGGCCCTGGACACATGGCAAAGGACTGTAGCAACCCCCCCAAGTGCTTGGTATGTGCGAAACGCGGCGTGCTCGCTACTGACCACATAACCGGAGTTTTCAAGTGCCCTACCTATCAAGCAGCTCTCAGAAAATATAAGACAAAATGAAGATACTGCAACTCAACCTAAACCACTGTCAGGCTGCGCAGGACCTCCTGTCGCAAACCATCAGTGAGGAACACGTGGATGTCGCGATACTCAGCGAACCCTATAAAGTGAAACGGTCACAATGTTGGGCACACGATAAGAGCGACAAAGCAGCCATATGGACATGCGGCAACCCCGCTAGCTGGATGTACGATGTCGTATCTGAAACTGGCTTTGTGGGTGCAAGTATAAGAGATCTATACATCTATAGTTGCTATATACCCCCTAGCACCACTGTGCAATTATTTGAACAGATTGTCGGAAAGCTCTCCATCGATGCAAGAGGCAGAACAAATGTTCTTATAGCGGGCGATTTTAATGCTTGGGCGCAAGAGTGGGGATGCCCGAGCACACGTCCCAAGGGTAGAGCACTTTTAGAGGCCCTGGCAAGCCTCGATGTCGGACTTCTAAACACCGGCACCGAACATACCTTTAGTCGAAACGGGTTTGGGTCAATAATCGACCTGACCTTCGCAAGCGCCACATTATACAGATCAGTGGACTGGAAGATAAGTTCTCGCTTTACACAAAGCGATCATTATGCAATTACCTGCACGATTAATAGAAACAGAAGTACCCCAAACAAATTCCAACAAACCAGCATAGCTCGAGGTTGCAAAGCGCGCACTCTGGACCCGGACCTATTCACTGCAATGCTGCCATCTCGTCAATACAATGGATCCGCAAATAGTATGGCCACAGAGATCATGGCCGACATAAGTACCGCATGTGACGCATCAATGGCTAGAAAAGTCTTAAAAGGACATCATAAGCCCGCTTATTGGTGGACATATGAGATCGGAGAGTTAAGGAAGCTATGCTTAAAAGCAAGGCGAAAATACCAACGCGCAAGGGGCAACCCTTGCTTCCCTCAATACAGAGAAGCCTATAAAAGTGCACGCGACGATTTAAAAAAAGCTATCAAATGCAGCAAGCGAAGATGTTTTTTGGAACTATGCGACGACGCAGATCGAAACCCCTGGGGCACAGCATACAAAATTGTTACCAAAAAGCTAAAAAGCAATGTAATGTCGCCGAGAAGCGCAAGGGATTTGAAAGTGGCTGTTGATACCTTGTTTCCTCCCCAACGGCGCTTAGTTTCGAATATGAATTGGGGGGTACAGTGCTCTTTCGAGCCCTTTCAATCGGATGAGGTTTTACTGGCCGTTAATAAACTAGAAGATAAAAAAGCCCCCGGGCCCGATGAGGTACCAAACAAGGCTCTTAAACTCGCGATGCGCTATCTTATGCCAGAGTTTGTAAAACTCTACAATTGATGCCGTATCAAGAGTGGTTGACATAGCAAGAGAGGCAATTAGTGGCACCCGATGGCTAGGAGGAGAGAAAGAGTATAGCCTTGTCGTAACGCTTGACGTCAAAAACGCCTTTAACACCGCTAGCTGGGCGAAAATTCTCGACAGACTAGAACAGATTGGTGTTTCTTACTATCTTCGCAGAATAGTTCGCAGTTACTTTAGTAATCGTATGCTACTGTACGAAACGGAAGAGGGCAGAAAACACACGGAGGTTACCGGTGGCGTCCCACAGGGATCCGTTCTAGGCCCAATGCTTTGGAATATCATGTATGATGGAGTTCTGCGAGTAAAATTGCCCGAAGGTTCAAGCATAACTGGTTTTGCGGACGATATCGCGATAGTAGTCACCGCAAAGCATCCCAGTGACATAAAAGTTAAGGCGGACATATCAGTCAGCATAATAAAAGAATGGCTAAAAGCGTCCGGTCTGCGTCTTGCAGACCATAAGACAGAAGCAATGGTTATTTCTAGTAGGAAAAAGCCGGAAGAAGTGGTTGTAAATGTTGGCGGCCACATAGTGAATACCAAGTCCTCCATTAAATACCTAGGAGTGATTCTAGACAAGAGGTTGACCTTCAAAGCACATTTGGAATATGCAAGGAACAAAGCAGCGGCAACAGTCACGGCTTTATCGAGAATAATGCTGAACACTCGAGGTCCTAAGCAGAAGCGGCGGCGACTTCTAGCCAGCGTTGTAACTAGCCAAATCCTATATGGAGCCCCCATCTGGGCAAGCGCAATGGAATGTCCTTCTTTTTGTCGGGGATTAAATTCAACGTACCGCCTGTGCGCTCTCAGAGTATGTAGTGCTTTTAGAACGGTGTCAGACGAGGCAGCTCTTGTCATCTCCAGCATGCCACCCGTTTATCTACTGGCCAAAGAAGCGGCTGAACTCTGGGCTGGTCCACGCCCAACAAAATAAAGCGACAGAAAGCTGGCAAGGGAGAGCTATATAGCTGAATGGCAAAACCACTGGGATAATGCATCGAAAGGGCGCTGGACACATAGATGTATCCAAAGACTTGATACTTGGATAAAAAGAAAACATGGTGAAGTAGATTTTTACCTATGCCAATTTCTAAGTGGGCACGGGTGCTTCAAGTCATATTTATACAAGTTTAAGCACGATGTCGACCCCTACTGCGACGATTGCGGAGACGGTGTTGATGAAGATGTTTACCACGTATTCTTCGAATGCCCAAGGTTCATCCGACAAAGAGATAAATTGAAAGCTGCGGTGGGCGAAAACTTTCCACCACCTTCGGTAGTAAACTGCATGCTTAAAGGAGAAAAGGAATGGACGGCAATAAGCGACATAATTGCCTCGATTTTGAAGCAGCTTAGAATATTAGAGCTGCAGCGGCGTCGCAGTGGAAATTAACCGTTTCTAAACAAAATAAAGAACTGCAAACATTAAGCTCGAAATCTCGTCTACCCCGACAGCTCAAGAAACCAGCGAAAGATGCTCGGAACCCCGTCCGTTCCGACATCCTTCAAAATGTGAAGCTCACTATCAGGCTGCTCGGAATCTCGTCCATTCCGACACCCCTAAGATAAACCAGGGAAGGTGCTGCTCGGAACCTCGTCCGTTCCGACAGCTCTTAGAAAACATGAGTGTCTTACTATTAAACAGTTATATAGACGTGGGATGCAGATATTAATAAATGCCACCTAGTGCACATCGGGCGAAAAGTACACCAAAAAATTTTGGGAGAAAACTACACCCAAGTAGTCGTCAAACTGGTGCTCCTGGATCTTCAAACAGGTCTGAAGAAACAGCGGCGTTCGAACCATTAAGCTCGGAATCTCGTCCATTCCGACAGCTCAAGAAAACAGCGTATGATGCTCGGAACCCCGTCCGTTCCGACATCCCTCACTACCAGGCTGCTCGGAATCTTGTTTATTCCGACATCCCCCAGATTACCCAGGGAAGTTGCTGCTTGGAACCTCGTCCGTTCCGACGGCCTCCTTTAGCAGTAGCGAAAAATGGAAGAAAGCTTGTGAGGCAATAGCAGAAGAAATGAAGAGGTTGAGAACTCTCAACCGACAAAAGCGTAGCAGCGGCGACTAACTGCCTTTCCCCCCCATGATGTAATGCTTGACGGCAGTCCCGTGGGGAGCGGGATTTCGACGAAAACAGGTTCATCCTGGTTTCAAAGGGCCACTTGAGGGTAGTGCGCTACCACAACGCCCCTGAAAAAAAAAAAAAAAAAAAAAAAATACTTCAGCAGCATGTTCGCATGCAGATTTGTTTAATTTAAAAATCTAAAACAGAAATAATAAAATAAAATAAACTAAGGGTATATATATATACATACATACATTTATCATACCACTAATGCAAACAAAAAAAAAAAAAATTGAGAGAAAAAAAAACTTAAGTAATAATCTTAAAGTATGAAAATTTTGCTTAAATCATACATGAATGAATTTACATATTAATTGATATCTATTAAATATCTATTTTTGGGTTAATTTAATTTTTTTGTTGTACTTAATTGTAATTAGATAAATAACTAAAACATGAAAACAAAAGACCACCACTGGTCTTTGGCCATCCTGATCAAAATTTGTGCACCGCCACTGGCGAAGTATAAACGTGCGTAAAATCATAGCGGTAGTGTAAGTAAACAAAATTCGATAATTGAGTTCTCTGCATTCTTAAATTATGGAGGGAGCACTTCTTCACACTGCTTAATGGAAGCAGCTGCAACCACGATGGAGAAGATGTTGAACCCGAATCCCCAATCAATGATGATGGACGTGATTTACCATCACCCGACTATGACAAAATTCGGAAGCGATAACACGGCTGAACAACAACAAAGCGCCCGGGGATGACGGGTTACCAGCTGAGTTATTTAAGTACGGAGGAGAGGAGCTGGTTAAGTGCATGCACGAGCTCATCTCTAGAATATGGTCGGAAGAACGCATGCCTACTGATTGGAACTTAAGTGTGCTCTGCCCAATCCACAAAAAGGGTGATCCTGCAGTCTGTGCCAATTATCGCGGGATTAGTCTTCTTAACATCGCGTATAAGGTTCTGTCAAGTAAATTGTGTGAAAGACTTAAGCCCACCGTCAACGAACTGATTGGACCTTATCAGTGTGGCTTTAGACCTGGTAAATTCACCTCCGACCAGATATTCACAATACGCCAGATCTTGGAAAAGACCCGAGAAAGAAGAATCGACACACACCATCTTTTTGTCGACTTTAAAGCCGCCTTCGACAGCACGAGAAGAAGTTGCCTCTATGCCGCAATGTCTGAATTTGGTATCCCCGCAAAACTTATACGGCTATATAAAAT
Organism: Philophylla caesio; assembly: GCA_963971545.1. NCBI lineage: Eukaryota > Metazoa > Arthropoda > Insecta > Diptera > Tephritidae > Philophylla > Philophylla caesio. The sequence continues at coordinate 107,793,067 of OZ020604.1, forward strand.
GACGTTGAGCAACACCACCAGCTCCGTCAGAATTGGGAAGAACCTCTCCGAGCTGTTTGATACCAAACGGGGTTTCAGACAAGGTGACTCTCTGTCGTGCGATTTCTTTAACCTGATGCTGGAGAAAATAATTCGAGCCGCAGAACTAAATTGGTCAGGTACCAATTTTTTATAAGAGTGTGCAATTGCTGGCGTACGCCGATGACATTGACATCATCGGCCTTAACAACCGCGCAGTTAGTTCTGCCTTCTCCAAACTGGATAGAGAAGCGAAGCGAATGGGTCTGGAGGTGAACGAGGGCAAGACGAAGTATCTCCTGTCATCAAATAGACAGTCGGCACACGACTGGGATCACAAATCACTGTTGACAGTTATAACTTTGAAAAAGTAGAGAACTTCGTTTACTTAGGAACCAGCATTAACACCAATAACAGTGTCAGCCTTGAAATCCAACGGAGAATCTCTCTTGCCAACAAGTGCTACTTCGGACTGAGTAGGCAATTGCACAGTAAAGTCCTCTATCGACGCACAAAAACCATACTCTATAAGTCTCTCATCATGCCCGTCCTATTGTTTGGCGCAGAAGCATGGACGATGACAACATCAGATGAGAGGGCTCTTGGATTGTTCGAGAGAAAGATTTATGGACCTTTGCGTCTTTGCGACGGCGAATACCGCCTTCGATGGAATGATGAGCTGTACGAGCTGTACAATGACGTAGGCTAGGTCACGTCGTTCGAATGGATGAAATAGCTCCTGCCCTGAAGGTTTTTGACGCGGTACCCGCGGGTGGTAGCAGAGGAAAAGGAAGACCTCCTCTGCGTTGGAAAGACCAACTGGAAAAAGACTTGGCTATACTTGGGATTTCCAATTGGCGCCAGTTAGCACGAGATAGGGACAGCTGGCGTGCTTTGTTGACCTCGGCCAAAATCGCTTAGGCGGTTAATGCGCCAATTAAGTAAGTAAGTAATATTTTAGCTCTATAAAGTTATATAAATACAGTTTATATAAATTTTGTTAAGAGTTCAACATTTTATTAAAGCGCGACTTCTTACTCCCGCGAGGGATATAACTTTATCCAATTTAATATTCGCAAGTTCGTGCGAAATAAGTTTAATTAAGTCCGGGGTAATCGTGTTTGCGCGGAAACTCAAACCGATTACAACATTTCGCGGAAAGAGTGCTCAGAAACGAAACTCCTGTCGGAATTTAATTCACTGGAAGTAGTGATCACGTGTGGTGATCGAATCGAGGACTCAATCGAGGACTACATCATTGAACTGGGACTAGAAGAGTTTTTCCCGGCACATCGATTGGAGTCGCCCACGAAGGCATCAAGAATCTTTAGATTTTGCCCAAATCCACAAGGCATGAAGCCATGCGCATTACGAGTATACGCTCAGCAAACCTACATACGCTTAAGTATATGTACATCCGCACAAATATGCATATATACATTGGCATACTTCAGTTGTTCGCATGCAGATTTGTTTAATTTAAAAATCTAAAACAGAAATAATAAAATAAAATAAACTAAGGGTATATATATATACATACATACATTTATCATACCACTAATGCAAACAAACAAAAACAAAATTGAGAGAAAAAAAACTTAAGTAATAATCTTAAAGTATCAAAATTTTGCTTAAATTATACATGAATGAATTTACATATTAATTGATTTGTTTGTAACTAAACAAAAAAAAAATATCTATTTTTGGCTTAATTTAATTTTTTTGTTGTACTTAATTGTAATTAGATAAATAACTAAAACATAAAAACAAAAGACCACCACTGGTCTTTGGCCACCCTAATCAAAATTTGTGCACCGCCACTGGCGAAGTATAAACGTGCGTAAAATCATAGCGGTAGTGTGAGTAAACAAAATGCGATAAATGAGTTCGTTGTTAAATTGTTTTAGAACGGACATTTGATGTGTATACACAGGGTTTTATTTTATTAATAGCAGAGCTGTATAGGCTTATACTCTCCGGCCACCGAACTGATCATCAGGCGCCTGCTGACTTCATCGGGACAGAGCTATGTAAGTTTGACATTTCCTTTTATTACATGTGTATGTACATACATATATATCTATTGCAGTTGAAATAGATAGCTTAGATTTATTTCGTATTTTGTTTACATAGCTTTTTCCATTTATTCTTAATCACAATAATTAGGGTGAACAGATTCCCATTTTTCATTTAATTCTGAATATATTAATATTATAAGAGAAATACTTACGTATTCCTTGAACTTTTTTTTGTGAATATACATTAATTTAAGCATGATAAGTTGTAAAAGTACTTATACTGAATTTATAAATAAATATTTTTAGAATTGTAATAGAAGCCAAAATGAAACTTTAAATATTTTGTTATTGTGAGATGATGTGAGCCTTAGGTTTGCAAGTTTGGTTGGGTTCGGCGATAAAGACAAGTTTATCTCTTTGGTTGGGTAGGGGAGAACGGAGCAGCGAGAGTGCGGCTACTCCAATGGGTTGATCAAACAGAATTTCATTCAATTTTCATGGTCCATCCGTATTATTTTAATTGGTTATTTTGGGGGTAATTTCTTTAGTTTTTTGTCGTCTGATGTTTTTATAACATGTGCATGATTTCTTTTTTGGAATGGTCAAGGGCTGCATAAATGTAGAGAGCATGAACCACCCCAGCCGACGAGCTAAGAACCAGGCTAAAACTAGCATGCACAGCTTCTCTACAAGCCCCTCCGACGAGTTGACTTCATTACAAACTTTATTTTGTAAGTTCCGAGAGTTCTGAAAATTTTAGTTGACCAACTTTTAAACAAAAATTTAATCAATCTGCGGTTATTGTTTCACATTCAGCACAACGTAACCGATAGTGACAACAACGAGGACATAAACATAATCCAATTTTTGCAAAACGGGCAATGCATAGCTATTTAATAATCTTAAAACTGTTTTAATTTTCTTTTTAAAATATCTATTAGAATCACTTTATTTTTGACATTTGATGACATTTTTGTTGTCTGTTTTTCAGTTCTGAAAAATAGTAATGTGGCGTAACCGGTACAAACCAAAAAATAAAAATGTAGGTAACATATTTGTTGTAATAAATAGAATAACTGAATAAACCGTGACGTGCAAAAAAGAGACAGTCATGACAATAAAGAGTGGAAAGCGGAATAAATCGAAAACAAAATAAAACTTTACCTGACTACAATGTTATCATAACAAACAAACAAAAGTGCTTGGTGAAGCTCAATCTTTCAATATTTATGACTAAAGGGACTGACGGTGATTGAAATGCTTTAAAAATCACTTTTAAAATACTGTAATTAGTAAAGTGTTGCTCGCTAAAAGTCTATGGTTTCCTCAATTATTTTCTACTTTTTATTGCCAGACTTAAGAGTATAATAACCTATGGAAATCGCATTTCCTGACATTATCGATCAAAATTTTCAGCCATTTTAGCTAAGGATAGGTGATATGAAGTTCACCGGGTCATCTAGACACTGATACCAATATTTTTTCGAATAGCGTCAATTGAGCAAGTATTTTGTTCAAACTGAAATATTTTGGAATAAAATTAAGCTTTTTACATTCATTAGGTTATTGAAATCTCCTAAGCTTCTGTATTCCACAGAGTTTTACACTGTTTTGCACCCGTTTGCCTGAGTATTCCTGCCCGATTGCAGTGCCCTTATAATTTTTAATATAAACCTACACGAAAACAAATTTAAAAATTGTTTTCGCGTTATTTTCTTTGAATAAATAACTATTCGTTATAAAAATAATTTCAATATATTTTAGTACTGTCGTTCACTCCGGTGGACGAACGTCTCGCCACAATCCGCATCAAGGGGAAATTATTTAACATCTCCCTGGTTTGCGCCCACGCCCCGACGGAAGAGAAGGACGATGGGACCAAAGATCGCTTCTACGATCTCCTTGGCCGCACGTATAAGCGGTGCCCCCACCACGATATAAAAATCGTGCTTGGCGATTTCAATGCCAAGGTGGGCAAGTAGGGCATCTTTGGTTCTACAGTCGGAAAATTCAGTCTCCACAACGAAACGTCCGATAACGGAATGAGACTGATCGACTTCGCCGGGGCCCGAAACATGGTAGTCTGTAGTACCAGGTTCCAGCATAAAAAGATTCACCAAGCTACGTGGCGGTATCCAGATGGTAAGACACGAAACCAAATCGACCACGTTGTGATAGACGGAAGGCATGTTTCCAGTGTCCTAAATGTACGCACGATCCGAGGAGCCAACATCGACTCGGATCATTTTCTTGTGGCAGCTAAGATCCGCACGCGCCTCTGTGCAGCAAAAAGCGCACGCAAACAGACACAAGGAAAGCTCGACGTCGGAAAGCTGCAATCGCAACAGACAGCCACCCACTTCTTCACTCGACTTGCACTCCTGCTCTCTGAGGGCAATAATAAACAGAACAATATTTCCGAGCAGTGGAACCATATTTCTCGCTGTCTACATACCGCCGCTGAATAATCCATCGGATTTCAGCGAGCCCGAAAGAACAACTGGTATGACGAGGAATGCCGCGCCGCTACGGAACGTAAAGACGCTGCCTACAGGGCCACACTGCGATCGGGCGCAACGCGAGCTGTGCGGGAGCGTTATCGTGAGTTGAAGAAGGAAGCAAGACGCAGTTTTCGTGAGAAAAAGAGAGACGCCGAAATGCGTGAGTGCGAAGAGCTTGATATGCTGGCCGACAGGAAAAGCGCCCGTAAATTTTTTTTAGAAAGTACGGCGGCTAACAGAAGGTTTCAAGACCGGGGCGAATTCCTGTAAGAATGACAACGGCGACCTGGTGACTGATGTCCACAACATACTTAAATTATGGAGGGAGCACTTCTTCACACTGCTTAATGGAAGCAGCTGCAACAACGTGGGAGAAGATGTTGAACCTGAATCCCCAATTAATGATGATGGACGTGATGTACCATCACCCGACTCTGACGAAATGCGGAAAGCGATAGCACGGCTGAAGAACAACAAAGCCCCCGGGGCTGACGGGTTACCAGCTGAGTTATTTAAGTACGGAGGAGAGGAGCTGGTTAAGTGCATGCACGAGCTCATCTCTAGAATATGGTCGGAAGAACGCATGCCTACTGATTGGAACTTAAGTGTGCTCTGCCCAATCCACAAAAAGGGTGATCCTGCAGTCTGTGCCAATTATCGCGGGATTAGTCTTCTTAACATCGTGTATAAGGTTCTGTCAAGTATATTGTGTGAAAGACTTAAGCCCACCGTCAACGAACTGATTGGACCTTATCAGTGTGGCTTTAGACCTGGTAAATTCACCTCCGACCAGATATTCACAATACGCCAGATCTTGGAAAAGACCCGAGAAAGAAGAATCGACACACACCATCTTTTTGTCGACTTTAAAGCCGCCTTCGACAGCACGAGAAGAAGTTGCCTCTATGCCGCAATGTCTGAATTTGGTATCCCCGCAAAACTTATACGGCTATATAAAATGACGTTGAGCAACACCACCAGCTCCGTCAGAATTGGGAAGAACTTCTCCGAGCTGTTTGATACCAAACGGGGTTTCAGACAAGGTGACTCTCTGTCGTGCGATTTCTTTAACCTGATGCTGGAGAAAATAATTCGAGCCGCAGAACTAAATTGGTCAGGAACCAATTTTTTATAAGAGTGTGCAATTGCTGGCGTACGCCGATGACATTGACATCATCGGCCTTAACAACCGCGCAGTTAGTTCTGCCTTCTCCAAACTGGATAGAGAAGCGAAGCGAATGGGTCTGGAGGTGAACGAGGGCAAGACGAAGTATCTCCTGTCATCAAATAGACAGTCGGCACACGACTGGGATCACAAATCACTGTTGACAGTTATAACTTTGAAAAAGTAGAGAACTTCGTTTACTTAGGAACCAGCATTAACACCAATAACAGTGTCAGCCTTGAAATCCAACGGAGAATCTCTCTTGCCAACAAGTGCTACTTCGGACTGAGTAGGCAATTGCACAGTAAAGTCCTCTATCGACGCACAAAAACCATACTCTATAAGTCTCTCATCATGCCCGTCCTATTGTTTGGCGCAGAAGCATGGACGATGACAACATCAGATGAGAGGGCTCTTGGATTGTTCGAGAGAAAGATTTATGGACCTTTGCGTCTTTGCGACGGCGAATACCGCCTTCGATGGAATGATGAGCTGTACGAGCTGTACAATGACGTAGGCTAGGTCACGTCGTTCGAATGGATGAAATAGCTCCTGCCCTGAAGGTTTTTGACGCGGTACCCGCGGGTCGTAGCAGAGGAAAAGGAAGACCTCCTCTGCGTTGGAAAGACCAAGTGGAAAAAGACTTGGCTATACTTGGGATTTCCAATTGGCGCCAGTTAGCACGAGATAGGGACAGCTGGCGTGCTTTGTTGACCTCGGCCAAAATCGCTTAGGCGGTTAATGCGCCAATTAAGTAAGTAAGTAATATTTTAGCTCTATAAAGTTATATAAATAAAGTTTATATAAATTTTGTTAAGAGTTCAACATTTTATTAAAGCACGACTTCTTACTCCCGCGAGGGATATAACTTTATCCAATTTAATATTCGCAAGTTCGTGCGAAACAAGTTTAATTAAGCCCTGGGTAATCGTGTTTGCGCGGAAACTCAAACCGATTAAAATATTTCGCGGAAAGAGTGCACAGAAACGAAACTCCTGTCGGAATTTTATTCACTGGAAGCAGTGATCACGTGTGGTGATCGAATCGAGGACTCAATCGAGGAGTACATCATTGAACTGGGACTAGAAGACTATTTCCCGGCACATTGATTGGAGTCGCCCACGAAGGAATCAAGAATCTTTAGATTTTGCCCAAATCCACAAGGCATGAAGCCATGCGCATTACGAGTATACGCTCAGTAAACCTGCATACGCTTAAGTATATGTACATCCGCACAAATATGCATATATACATTGGCATACTTCAGCCAATGTGTCGGCATATACAAGTGAGTGGACGCAGCTCTTTATAAGGGAAGGAAAAACACCAAAAACCTACGAAAATACCTGGTGTTTACAAATCAAAAGGCGATAGTCAAATCCTGAAGGAGTTCGGTGAGTCCGTTCCATGTTGGCGTCGTCCAGTGCGGGCTCATTTTCCTCACTTTTCATAATTTTAACTTCTTTATATTAAGAGAAATTATAACTTTTCTATATTTTTACTGGAAGTAGCAAGCGAGGGAGATAGAATCAAGTCGCGCGATTGTAGCAAACCCTGCCATCAGCAGCTGATCTCCTCTCCCGAAAGTGGGAACAGATCTGCTTTGCAAATCTGACTGCAGTAAGTGACCCCACTTAGTGTAGTCCCAAACCCATCAAAGTGGTCTTACGTCGGGTGCACACTTTACACTTTTATAGCTTCATTGCTTAAATATGTACAAATAAAAATCGCAAATAAAATAAAAGCAATCAATAATAATATAAATCAAATAAAACAATATAAAGTAAATAATTAAACTTAAATAATAATAACACTAAAAAATATCTATAATAAAATAAAAATTAACAATTAAATAAATAAATAAAGATTAATAAAAATAATAATATAAAAATATTCAAGAAACATTGTACAAACTTAACTGAAATAAGAATAAATATTTACATCTATAATAATATAAATATAACTCAAATAAATTAAATAATAAAGATTTATAAATAATAATAAATAATAATATGAAAATATTCAATCAACACTGTACAAACTAAACTGAAATAAGAATAAATATTTATTTACATCTATAATAATATAAATAAAACTCAAAAATTAAATAAATTAAATAAATAAAATAAATAAATAAATAAAATAAATAAATAAAATAAATAAATATAAAATAATAATAAATATAAATATATACAAAGTTTAATAAACCACATTAATAATAGATAAATAAAAAATTAAATTAAATAAATAAAAACGAAATATAACATTTATAATATGATAATACCCTAAATAAACTAAATTAATTCTGATTTCTGGCAGCAAGGAACATATCAGAAACCAACAAAAACCAAGGCTATAGCTCCGGAAGCCCTTTCCAAAAAAGCGGCAGGACCCAGCGTTCTCTAGTGCGTAGTGCGCCCTTACCTAAGGGACCGCAAAGCGAAAGAGAAGTCCTCGTTCAAGCTGATGGCTTGGTGGAGATCATGTCCTCACCGGCGTCACCGATGAACAATACGAGTACAGAAGAGCCACGCAGTATTCAACCGTTCGTGTTCTCTGGCAACAGATACAAAGAAGCTGTCCGCATGATGGGCGGAAAACTAAGCGAAATGAGAAGGATGATGGACAGTCAACGGCACGTAAACCAGCAGATGAAGAGCATGCTGACAAGTATCTGTAAACTTTTTGAGAAAATCGAAAATAGTGATGCAGGGTCAAAGAGATCGAGCTTCTCATCAAAAGCTACGCAGACAGCATCGCCACCCAAGGAGGTCACGCAAGGAAAGCGGGGTAGACCAAACAACGGAGGTGATACCACTGCATCGAACAACTGTCAGCCACTGGGGAAGCGTACAAGAGTCCAATCACCGGGAATGCAAGATCGGCGACCCGAGCAGCAATACTCGAAGAGCGACCGGGAGAAACCGATTGCCCGCGCGGCCCTAGAAAAGGGAAAAGAGCAATCTTTTAGTAATACCGACATTCCCGCAACTCAAGAAGCAGCGTGGACTACAGTGTCGAACGTAAAGCGCCAAAGGAAAAAAGCCCCTCGTCCGGACGCAATCGTAATCAAGTCCTCCGGGGAGTGCTCGTATGCGGAAATCCTCAAACTTGTCAAAAGTGACGAGAGACTGAGGGACCTAGGTGAAAACGTCCGCAAGATTAGGAAAACTGCCAAAGGAGACCTCTTGTTCCAGCTCCAGGCAGAGAGAAATGCTATCGGGTAAAGCCGAAGTTAGAACCCTAACACAGCAATCCTTCCTGGAAATCCACGACATAGACGAAGTCACAACTCGCGGAGAAGTGTGCTTAGCTTTAAATGCAAAGCTTGATTCCATCAAGGTCCAAGAGTCGGACATACGATCCATGCGTAAAGCTTACGGAGGCACTCAAATCGCGTTGTTGCTTCTACCGGCGAGTAGTGTCAATAAGGTTCTCTCACTAGGCAAAATTAGAATCGGCTGGGTGATCTGTCGCATCCGAGGTAAAGAACAGCCAAGACGTTGCTACAAATGCCTCGAGTTCGGCCACGTGTCTATGAACTGTCGGAGCAGTGAAGACTTCACAAAATCCTGCTTTAAGTGTGGTGGCCCTGGACACATGGCAAAGGACTGTAGCAACCCCCCCAAGTGCTTGGTATGTGCGAAACGCGGCGTGCTCGCTACTGACCACATAACCGGAGTTTTCAAGTGCCCTACCTATCAAGCAGCTCTCAGAAAATATAAGACAAAATGAAGATACTGCAACTCAACCTAAACCACTGTCAGGCTGCGCAGGACCTCCTGTCGCAAACCATCAGTGAGGAAAACGTGGATGTCGCGATACTCAGCGAACCCTATAAAGTGAAACGGTCACAATGTTGGGCACACGATAAGAGCGACAAAGCAGCCATATGGACATGCGGCAACCCCGCTAGCTGGATGTACGATGTCGTATCTGAAACTGGCTTTGTGGGTGCAAGTATAAGAGATCTATACATCTATAGTTGCTATATACCCCCTAGCACCACTGTGCAAGTATTTGAACAGATTGTCGGAAAGCTCTCCATCGATGCAAGAGGCAGAACAAATGTTCTTATAGCGGGCGATTTTAATGCTTGGGCGCAAGAGTGGGGATGCCCGAGCACACGTCCCAAGGGTAGAGCACTTTTAGAGGCCCTGGCAAGCCTCGATGTCGGACTTCTAAACACCGGCACCGAACATACCTTTAGTCGAAACGGGTTTGGGTCAATAATCGACCTGACCTTCGCAAGCGCCACATTATACAGATCAGTGGACTGGAAGATAAGTTCTCGCTTTACACAAAGCGATCATTATGCAATTACCTGCACGATTAATAGAAACAGAAGTACCCCAAACAAATTCCAACAAACCAGCATAGCTCGAGGTTGCAAAGCGCGCACTCTGGACCCGGACCTATTCATTGCAATGCTGCCATCTCGTCAATACAATGGATCCGCAAATAGTATGGCCACAGAGATCATGGCCGACATAAGTACCGCATGTGACGCATCAATGGCTAGAAAAGTCTTAAAAGGACATCATAAACCCGCTTATTGGTGGACATATGAGATCGGAGAGTTAAGGAAGCTATGCTTAAAAGCAAGGCGAAAATACCAACGCGCAAGGGGCAACCCTTGCTTCCCTCAATACAGAGAAGCCTATAAAAGTGCACGCGACGATTTAAAAAAAGCTATCAAATGCCGCAAGCGAAGATGTTTTTTGGAACTATGCGACGACGCAGATCGAAACCCCTGGGGCACAGCATACAAAATTGTTACCAAAAAGCTAAAAAGCAATGTTATGTCGCCGAGAAGCGCAAGGGATTTGAAAGTGGCTGTTGATACCTTGTTTCCTCCCCAACGGCGCTTAGTTTCGAATATGAATTGGGGGGTACAGTGCTCTTTCGAGCCCTTTCAATCGGATGAGGTTTTACTGGCCGTTAATAAACTAGAAGATAAAAAAGCCCCCGGGCCCGATGAGGTACCAAACAAGGCTCTTAAACTCGCGATGCGCTATCTTATGCCAGAGTTTGTAAAACTGTACAACTTATGTTTTGAAGAAGGTGTTTTCCCACAAGTCAGGAAAATACAGAAATTGATCTTAATCCCTAAGCCGGGTAAACCACTAGATGATCCTTCTAGTCTTAGGCCTATATGCTTGCTAGACTCAGCAGGCAAAGTCCTGGAGCACATGATCTCAAAGCGATTAGAGCTTGAAGTTCAAGAAAGGGAAGGTATCTCGGCAAACCAGTTTGGCTTTAGAAAGGGGAAATCTACAATTGATGCCGTATCAAGAGTGGTTGACATAGCAAGAGAGGCAATTAGTGGCACCCGATGGCTAGGAGGAGAGAAAGAGTATAGCCTTGTCGTAACGCTTGACGTCAAAAACGCCTTTAACACCGCTAGCTGGGCGAAAATTCTCGACAGACTAGAACAGATTGGTGTTTCTTACTATCTTCGCAGAATAGTTCGCAGTTACTTTAGTAATCGTATGCTACTGTACGAAACGGAAGAGGGCAGAAAACACACGGAGGTTACCGGTGGCGTCCCACAGGGATCCGTTCTAGGCCCAATGCTTTGGAATATCATGTATGATGGAGTTCTGCGAGTAAAATTGCCCGAAGGTTCAAGCATAACTGGTTTTGCGGACGATATCGCGATAGTAGTCACCGCAAAGCATCCCAGTGACATAAAAGTTAAGGCGGACATATCAGTCAGCATAATAAAAGAATGGCTAAAAGCGTCCGGTCTGCGTCTTGCAGACCATAAGACAGAAGCAATGGTTATTTCTAGTAGGAAAAAGCCGGAAGAAGTGGTTGTAAATGTTGGCGGCCACATAGTGAATACCAAGTCCTCCATTAAATACCTAGGAGTGATTCTAGACAAGAGGTTGACCTTCAAAGCACATTTGGAATATGCAAGGAACAAAACAGCGGCAACAGTCACGGCTTTATCGAGAATAATGCTGAACACTCGAGGTCCTAAGCAGAAGCGGCGGCGACTTCTAGCCAGCGTTGTAACTAGCCAAATCCTATATGGAGCCCCCATCTGGGCAAGCGCAATGGAATGTCCTTCTTTTTGTCGGGGATTAAATTCAACGTACCGCCTGTGCGCTCTCAGAGTATGTAGTGCTTTTAGAACGGTGTCAGACGAGGCAGCTCTTGTCATCTCCAGCATGCCACCCGTTTATCTACTGGCCAAAGAAGCGGCTGAACTCTGGGCTGGTCCACGCCCAACAAAATAAAGCGACAGAAAGCTGGCAAGGGAGAGCTATATAGCTGAATGGCAAAACCACTGGGATAATGCATCGAAAGGGCGCTGGACACATAGATGTATCCAAAGACTTGATACTTGGATAAAAAGAAAACATGGTGAAGTAGATTTTTACCTATGCCAATTTCTAAGTGGGCACGGGTGCTTCAAGTCATATTTATACAAGTTTAAGCACGATGTCGACCCCTACTGCGACGATTGCGGAGACGGTGTTGATGAAGATGTTTACCACGTATTCTTCGAATGCCCAAGGTTCATCCGACAAAGAGATAAATTGAAAGCTGCGGTGGGCGAAAACTTTCCACCACCTTCGGTAGTAAACTGCATGCTTAAAGGAGAAAAGGAATGGACGGCAATAAGCGACATAATTGCCTCGATTTTGAAGCAGCTTAGAATATTAGAGCTGCAGCGGCGTCGCAGTGGAAATTAACCGTTTCTAAACAAAATAAAGAACTGCAAACATTAAGCTCGAAATCTCGTCTACCCCGACAGCTCAAGAAACCAGCGAAAGATGCTCGGAACCCCGTCCGTTCCGACATCCTTCAAAATGTGAAGCTCACTATCAGGCTGCTCGGAATCTCGTCCATTCCGACACCCCTAAGATAAACCAGGGAAGGTGCTGCTCGGAACCTCGTCCGTTCCGACAGCTCTTAGAAAACATGAGTGTCTTACTATTAAACAGTTATATAGACGTGGGATGCAGATATTAATAAATGCCACCTAGTGCACATCGGGCGAAAAGTACACCAAAAAATTTTGGGAGAAAACTACACCCAAGTAGTCGTCAAACTGGTGCTCCTGGATCTTCAAACAGGTCTGAAGTAACAGCGGCGTTCGAACCATTAAGCTCGGAATCTCGTCCATTCCGACAGCTCAAGAAAACAGCGTATGATGCTCGGAACCCCGTCCGTTCCGACATCCCTCACTACCAGGCTGCTCGGAATCTTGTTTATTCCGACAGCCCCCAGATTACCCAGGGAAGTTGCTGCTTGGAACCTCGTCCGTTCCGACGGCCTCCTTTAGCAGTAGCGAAAAATGGAAGAAAGCTTGTGAGGCAATAGCAGAAGAAATGAAGAGGTTGAGAACTCTCAACCGACAAAAGCGTAGCAGCGGCGACTAACTGCCTTTCCCCCCCATGATGTAATGCTTGACGGCAGTCCCGTGGGGAGCGGGATTTCGACGAAAACAGGTTCAACCTGGTTTCAAAGGGCCACTTGAGGGTAGTGCGCTACCACAACGCCCCTGAAAAAAAAAAAAAAAAAAAAAAATACTTCAGCAGCATGTTCGCATGCAGATTTGTTTAATTTAAAAATCTAAAACAGAAATAATAAAATAAAATAAACTAAGGGTATATATATATACATACATACATTTATCATACCACTAATGCAAACAAACAAAAAAAAAATTGAGAGAAAAAAAAACTTAAGTAATAATCTTAAAGTATGAAAATTTTGCTTAAATCATACATGAATGAATTTACATATTAATTGATATCTATTAAATATCTATTTTTGGGTTAATTTAATTTTTTTGTTGTACTTAATTGTAATTAGATAAATAACTAAAACATGAAAACAAAAGACCACCACTGGTCTTTGGCCATCCTGATCAAAATTTGTGCACCGCCGCTGGCGAAGTATAAACGTGCGTAAAATCATAGCGGTAGTGTAAGTAAACAAAATTCGATAATTGAGTTCTCTGCATTCTTAAATTATGTAGGGAGCACTTCTTCACACTGCTTAATGGAAGCAGCTGCAACCACGATGGAGAAGATGTTGAACCCGAATCCCCAATCAATGATGATGGACGTGATTTACCATCACCCGACTATGACAAAATTCGGAAAGCGATAACACGGCTGAACAACAACAAAGCGCCCGGGGATGACGGGTTACCAGCTGAGTTATTTAAGTACGGAGGAGAGGAGCTGGTTAAGTGCATGCACGAGCTCATCTCTAGAATATGGTTGGAAGAACGCATGCCTGCTGATTGGAACTTAAGTGTGCTCTGTCCAATCCACAAAAAGGGTGATCCTGCAGTATGTGCCAATTATCGCGGGATTAGTCTTCTTAACATCGCCTATAAGATCCTGTCAAGTGTATTGTCTGAAAGACTTAAGCCCACCGTCAATGAACTGATTGGACCTTAGCAGTGTGGCTTTAGACCTGGTAAATCTACCACCGACCAGATATTCATATACGCCAGATCTTGGAAAAGACTCGAACAAGAAGAATCGACACACAACATCTTTTTGTCGACTTCATAGCCGCCTTCGGTAGTACGAAAAGAAGTTTCCTATATGCCGCAATGTCTGAATTTGGTATCACGGCAAAACTGAATAGGCTATGTAAAATTATGTTGAGCAACACCACCAGCTCCGTCAGAATTGGGAAGAACCTCTCCGAGCCGTTTGATACCAAACGAGGTTTCAGACAGGGTGACTCTTTGTCGTGCGATTTCTTTTACCTGATGCTGGAGAAGATAATTCGAGCCTCAGAACTAAATCGGTCGGGCACCATCTTTTATAAGAGTGTGCAATTGCTGGCGTACGCCGATGACATTGACATCATCGGCCTTAACAACCGCGCAGTTAGTTCTGCCTTCTCCAAACTGGATAGAGAAGCGAAGCGAATGGGTCTGGAGGTGAACGAGGGCAAGACGAAGTATCTCCTGTCATCAGTTATAACTTTGAAAAGTAGAGGACTTCGTTTACTTAGGAACCAGCATTAACACCAATAACAGTGTCAGCCTTGAAATCCAACGCAGAATCTCTCTTGCCAACAAGTGCTACTTCGGACTGAGTAGGCAATTGCACAGTAAAGTCCTCTCTCGACGGACCAAAACCATACTCTTTAAGTCTCTCATCATGCCCGTCCTATTGTATGGCGCAGAAGCATGGACGATGACAACATCAGATGAGAGGGCTCTTGGAGTGTTCGAGAGGAAGATTCTTCGAAAGATTTATGGACCTTTGCGTCTTTGCGACGGCTAATACCGTGTACGATGGAACGATGAGCTGTACGAGCTGTACAATGACGTAAATATAGTACAGCGGATTAAGAATCAGCGGCTCTCTGGCTAGGGCACGTCGTTCGAATGGATGAAATAGCTCCAGCCCTGAAGGTTTTTGACGCGGTACCCGCGGGTGGTAGCAGAGGAAAAGGAAGACCTCCTCTGCGTTGGAAAGACCAACTGGAAAAAGACTTGGCTATACTTGGGATTTCCAATTGGCGCCAGTTAGCACGAGATAGGGACAGCTGGCGTGCTTTGTTGACCTCGGCCAAAATCGCTTAGGCGGTTAATGCGCCAATTAAGTAAGTAAGTAATATTTTAGCTCTATAAAGTTATATAAATACAGTTTATATAAATTTTGTTAAGAGTTCAACATTTTATTAAAGCGCGACTTCTTACTCCCGCGAGGGATATAACTTTATCCAATTTAATATTCGCAAGTTCGTGCGAAATAAGTTTAATTAAGTCCTGGGTAATCGTGTTTGCGCGGAAACTCAAACCGATTAAAACATTTCGCGGAAAGAGTGCACAGAAACGAAACTCCTGTCGGAATTTAATTCACTGGAAGCAGTGATCACGTGTGGTGATCGAATCGAGGACTCAATCGAGGACTACATCATTGAACTGGGACTAGAAGACTTTTTCCCGGCACATCGATTGGAGTCGCCCACGAAGGCATCAAGAATCTTTAGATTTTGCCCAAATCCACAAGGCATGAAGCCATGCGCATTACGAGTATACGCTCAGCAAACCTACATACGCTTAAGTATATGTATATCCGCACAAATATGCATATATACATTGGCATACTTCAGTTGTTCGCATGCAGATTTGTTTAATTTAAAAATCTAAAACAGAAATAATAAAATAAAATAAACTAAGGGTATATATATATGCATACATACATTTATCATACCACTAATGCAAACAAACAAAAACAAAATTGAGAGAAAAAAAACTTAAGTAATAATCTTAAAGTATCAAAATTTTGCTTAAATTATACATGAATGAATTTACATATTAATAGATTTGTTTGTAACTAAACAAAAAAAAAATATCTATTTTTGGCTTAATTTAATTTTTTTGTTGTACTTAATTGTAATTAGATAAATAACTAAAACATAAAAACAAAAGACCACCACTGGTCTTTGGCCACCCTAATCAAAATTTGTGCACCGCCACTGGCGAAGTATAAACGTGCGTAAAATCATAGCGGTAGTGTGAGTAAACAAAATGCGATAAATGAGTTCGTTGTTAAATTGTTTTAGAACGGACATTTGATGTGTATACACAGGGTTTTATTTTATTAATAGCAGAGCTGTATAGGCTTATACTCTCCGGCCACCGAACTGATCATCAGGCGCCTGCTGACTTCATCGGGACAGAGCTATGTAAGTTTGACATTTCCTTTTATTACATGTGTATGTACATACATATATATCCATTGCAGTTGAAATGGACAGCTTTGCTTTATTTCGTATTTTGTTTACATAGCATTTTCCATTTATTCTTAATCACAATAATTAGGGTGACCAGATTCCCATTTTTCATTTAATTCTGAATATATTAATATTATAAGAGAAATACTTACGTATTCCTTGAACTTTTTTTTGTGAATATACATTAATTTAAGCATGATAAGTTGTAAAAGTACTTATACTGAATTTATAAATAAATATTTTTAGAATTGTAATAGAAGCCAAAATGAAACTTTAAATATTTTGTTATTGTGAGATGATGTGAGCCTTAGGTTTGCAAGTTTGGTTGGGTTCGGCGATAAAGACAAGTTTATCTCTTTGGTTGGGTAGGGGAGAACGGAGCAGCGAGAGTGCGGCTACTCCAATGGGTTGATCAAACAGAATTTCATTCAATTTTCATGGTCCATCCGTATTATTTTAATTGGTTATTTTGGGGGTAATTTCTTTAGTTTTTTGTCGTCTGATGTTTTTATAACATGTGCATGATTTCTTTTTTGGAATGGTCAAGGGCTGCATAAATGTAGAGAGCATGAACCACCCCAGCCGACGAGCTAAGAACCAGGCTAAAACTAGCATGCACAGCTTCTCTACAAGCCCCTCCGACGAGTTGACTTCATTACAAACTTTATTTTGTAAGTTCCGAGAGTTCTGAAAATTTTAGTTGACCAACTTTTAAACAAAAATTTAATCAATCTGCGGTTATTGTTTCACATTCAGCACAACGTAACCAATAGTGGCAACAACTAGGACATGAACATAATCCAATTTTTGCAAAACGGACAATGCATAGCTATTTAATAATCTTAAAACTGTTTTAATTTTCTTTTCAAAATATCTATTAGAATCACTTTATTTTTGACATTTGATGACATTTTTGTTGCCTGTTTTTCAATTCTGAAAAATAGTAATGTGGCGTAACCGGTACAAACCAAAAAATAAAAATGTAGGTAACATATTTGTTGTAATAGAATATCTGAATAAACCGTGACGTGCAAAAAAGAGACAGTCATGACAATAAAGAGTGGAAAGCGGAATAAAACGAAAACAAAATAAAACTTTACCTGACTACAATGTTATCATAACAAACCAACAAAAGTGCTTGGTGAAGCTCAATCTTTCAATATACATATATGACTAAAGGGACTGACGGTGATTGAAATGCTTTAAAAATCACTTTTAAAATACTGTAATTAATATTAAGCATATCTAAAAGTGTTGCTCGCTAAAAGTCTATGGTTTCCTCAATTATTTTCTACTTTTTATTGCCAGACTTGAGAGTATAATAACCTATGGAAATCGCATTTCCTTACATTATCGATCAAAATTTTCAGCCATTTTAGAAGGATAGGTTCACCGGGTCATCTAGTCACTGATAAAAATATTTTTTCCAATTGCGTCAATTGAGCAGGTATTTTGTTCAAACTTACATATTTTGGAATAAAATTAAGCTTTTTACATTCATTATAGCACACGACCATATTTTTGGTTTTTTTATATGTATGTGCAAAATCGTTGAAATTAATTTCTTAAAAAATGCACATACGCCCTTGGACCGACTGCGTGCAGAGTAATAGCGGTTGAAATATCGCTCCACGTCTAATGGACGTTTTTGTGAACATCTGTACACCTGCCCTTTCGTGAAAATATACTCCACATTAGTTTTGAGTCTCTTAAATTCAGCGAGTTTGTTTTTAAGCGTTTCCACCTCTGCGCCTTGAGAACTACCTATCGACGATTCTCATGGGTCTAGACTACAAAGTTAATTAAAAAAATGCTTTTGAATGAAATTTCCTTATACCTACTAGGTTTGGTTAAAACATCTACGAATTTTAAATAATTGTTTTTAATTTTTTTATTATATTACTCATAACTAAATTGATTAACTAAAGTTAATTGAACACGGTATTTAATAAAATAATATTGTACTAATAACAACTAAACCACTTAGCTTTGTTATTTTTCCTTCGGTTAGTATAAAAAATATTAGAGTTAAATAAAGCTAGTAAGAAATATATGAGAAGTTTTTAATATTCTTATTCACATGCATATAATAACAATTTTGGCACTTACACTATATAGGTCAGTGCTTGTCCGAGCTTCTCCTACCATTTGTGGTGTGCGTCTTTATATTATACCACAAATGGAGGGACCTACAGTTGTGTGCCGACTCCGAAAAGCATATGTATTTAATGGAAGCGTTTTCATGGCAGAAATACCTTCTTAGGTTTGCCATTGCCTGCCGAGGGGTGACCGCTATTAGAAAAAACTTTTTCAATCATTAAGATTTTACTTGACCTGACTGAGATTCGAACCTCGAACTCACCAGCATGTCTAGTTATAGCACGCACCGCTACCAACTCGACCACAGCGGCCACATGCATACATAAGTATAGTTTAGAACACAGTTAGACAAGCTCGTATTACAAGTCAAAACAAAAGGGTTAAGTTTTTTGATGGAAATCATGTTTAAAAGCTCAAAATAATATTAAATTGACGGTGTAAAACTTGTGCATAAAATTATATTATGTACAATTTCCAAAATATATCTCGTTATTATATAGTTTATATTCTACTACCAATGACCAACTTGGTGTACTTTTCTACCACCTTTTCGCAAAAAGAGGGATTACATTTTGCCCCATATCTACTTCCTTCGAAAATGCAAACTTTTGTAAAATAGAACCAAATGGGTCTATCATTATTTACTCTATTACCTTGTTTATACGAAGCACTCGCCGATATGGAATCGACTCAATACACTTTATTTACTTCTGTTTATACATACATTCCACTTTAAAGCGTGCCCAGCGAAGCCGTATTGTAAGCTTATCAGCTGATGTGAATTGAATTTCAATTCAATTCAGATTATTTACATATAAGTACGTATATACAGTTTTGTACATAGTAAGACCGAGTCTTTTAGAAGTACATCTGATGGCGGTAGCATTCTAGCTAAACACAGTAACTTATAAACTAACTTTCTCAAATTATTAATTATAAAGTACTTTTTTAATTAATTACTAGTCGAGAGAAAAGATTAAAGGTAAGTTATAATAAAGAATTTTAAAGAAAATTAAAGAAAATTAAAGAAAATTTAATACTGCCATTTTAAAACACCTGCTTGCTTAATGCGTTTAATTTCAATTGGTAAAGAATTCCAAAATTTTACTGTGCTAACAAAAAATATTCGCTCTGAAACACGGTAATCATGCTTCGAAACAACTAGATATAACGTTTGGGGACATTGTCCTACTCTAATATTTTTGTAGAGGTAATGTGGCTTATGGACATATATTAGTTTGTGCAAAAACCCTCAATTTGAAATATGAGCTCAGATCGATACCTGGTTTCAATTGTATAGAAAATGCTCCAAATTCATATAGATTACCCAGCTTTCCCAGTAATTTATTATGGTCTATAGTATCAAATGCTTTTGAGAAATCAAGCAGTGATTTTTGTCAAAGGCCGGACGTATATGTTCTAAGATTTTTGGCATTGCTGTGGAGCTGCTGTGCTGGCTTCTAAACCCCGACTGAAAGGCACTTAGTAGGCAATTTTTATTTAAGTGACCGGTAGTTTGTCCCGATACAAATTTTTAAAATATTTTTGAGAGCGCTAGCGAATTCAGATATTTAGTTTTTGGAACGGGTACTACGTTAGCTATTTTCCATAGGGATCGGAATGTCGATGACGTAAGGCAAAATTTAATTATATGCGTTAGTATGAGATTGCAAAGGGTATAATCATTT
Organism: Philophylla caesio; assembly: GCA_963971545.1. Taxonomy (NCBI): domain Eukaryota; kingdom Metazoa; phylum Arthropoda; class Insecta; order Diptera; family Tephritidae; genus Philophylla; species Philophylla caesio. The sequence continues at coordinate 107,813,285 of OZ020604.1, forward strand.
TGACAAACTTAAGGCTTATCCCATCAACACCTATTGCATTTGATTTAATAGCGTAAACACATTCAATCAAATCCTGCTCTGTTGCAGTTTGGAAATGAAAGTTATTGTCATTCTTATATACGAACGACTTTGTGTTCGCATAAGGTGATTATACCGAGCCATTTGAAGCGAGAAAATTTTTGTTTAAAATCTCTGGATCCAAGTTGTATTCCAATGGGTCTTCGCCTGAGATGCTGAGCGATTTAAGGTTCTTCCTGAGGACTTTTGATGGTAGGCAAGCATTTAGTTTATGTTGCAGATAAGCTCGTTTAGCTTCACGTGTGTTTACCGTAACTTTCTTTCTGATAAATCGGTATTTATTCCACAACTCAGAACACCTAACAATTTTCCAACGTTTGCATGCCTTACTACGATCTCTAATCAACGACAAAATCTCGAGAGTGATCCATGCTTTTTTGCTACTTTTCACTTTTACCTTCCTTTCGGGGAGACATTGTTCAAACAGGTGGCTAATTAGACAATTGAAATGTTGCTACTTTTCGTCAACTGTCAAATATGACCAACACAAATTCCAATCAAGCAAGGCTGCCTGTTTGTTTAATCCCTCATAATTTATAAGCTTAAAATCCGTTACTAGCAGTTCCCTAGCTGGGTTCTGTCTTCTGAAGTCAAGATTATATGATAAAAACATCAGCTCATGATCAGAAACTCTACCCAAGGGAAGCTGATCAAGGTTGACATATTCACTGTCGGCGACTCCAAAGATATCTAAAAGACTTGGTTTGGAATGTGGCGCAAACCTAGTGGCATAATTATTAATGATGGTAACACCTAACGATTGAAAGTTGTCTATCATACTTTTAGCAGACGAGTCACAGCAAAGAATGTCTATGTTTAAATCGCCACATACGATAATATGCTAATAGGAAATCGCAAATTCTGACAGTTTTTTAAAAATTACTGAAATATCATTTCTTTTGCTTGGATTATAAATACATGCGGCAAGACACTTCAAGTTCTTAATATAAAATTCAATAAAATATATTCTACTTCATCAGCAGATTTTGATCTGCTTATTTCTTTCCAGTTAATATAACTTTTGAAATAAAAGGCAATGCCCCTCCTCGTTTCTTAGCAGTTCTATCACATCTCACTAACGTATAGTCGCATAAACCTTAAGACCTGCAACCAATGCACTCTTTGAACCACGTTTCGGTAATACATACCAAATCTATATTTAAGCCACCAAAAACATAGTTTAAATAGTCATTATTTTCTGAATTTAAACTTCTAGCATTTAAGCTATACATATTAAAGCCAGCCTTACCATTAGATATGAGCTTGAGAAACCCTTTAAATTGATATTTGTTAGTCTGTTGACACATTCCACTATACATTATTAACGCATGGAAAAAGGGGCAAACAAGATGCGTTAATATTGGTAGTCAGAGGAGATAGTATTGAGGTGAAAATAACATAATGAAGAAGCGTCGATACGACTAAATTTATATAAAACAAGAGCCCATAGAAAAAAATATCGTAAGCTAGTAAATATAAAATTAAAATGTAAAAAAGAAGTCCAAACTTAAATATACAAGTAACACTCACAGTAATATGCATTATATTTTTAACGTTTGGGCACTTTTTACTTATTTACCGATACTTACAGCTGCAATACTCTCTATACTCTTCATATCTATCACTTCCATTGCATCATTTTTCGGATGAGCTCTTGCAAATACTTGTCCACGAGTTGAGAATGCAGACAATAATCGCTTTTGCTTTTTAAGCTGAGTAGCAAAGCGCATTAATAATAATAATAATCCCAACGGTTGTATCCCTCCATACCCGCCCGACCGACGCGAGGGGCGCATCCGCATGACGCACGGATATATAAAAAAAAAAAAATTTTGTTTTTTCATATATATTGCGCCGAGTCATGAAAGGCAGAGGTTTGTTAAGTGTCGAGATCTAAAACTGTTCAGCTACAGAACAAATGCTCATCAGCTGATCGAATAGTAATATATGTATATGTATGTATGTATTAATTATTGAGAGGATTAAGTATAGTTTTCTTTATGTAAAAAAGTGAGTCTGAAATATCAAAAGAACCGGAGTGAGTGTTAAAATCCTGAAACAAACTACGGAGTGGCTCATTTAACTCAAAATTACTTTTACATGGCTTCAGAAAGAGAGGCCGGAAATGTCTTGAAATTCTGGAGGGAACGTTAAGTTTTATTTCGCTAAGAAGAGATGGGCTAGAGATCGAGCCTGTCAGTAACTTGACCAAAAATACAATGCCTAGCATTTCTCTACGACTAGCAAGTGTAGGAAGATTAATGAGTTTTAAACGACTTTTATATGGCGGCAGGTTGTACTGAGAATCCCAACGAAAATTCCTTAAAGCAAAAAGCAGAAATTGTTTTTGAATGGACTCTATTCTGTCGGAATGAACTTGATAGCGCGGGTTCCAAACAACAGATCCATATTCCAGTATGGGCCTCACTAACGTTGTGAACAGAGCCTTCGTGATGTAAGGGTCATTGAATTCTTTTGACCACCGTTTTACAAATGCAAAAACACCCTTGGCTTTGTTAACTGTAACATTGATGTGAAGATTAAAATTAAATTTCGGATCCATTGTAATTCCAAGATCAACAAAGTTAAACACTTGTTCGAGGTTATGGTTACCTATTTCATAAGATGTTGGTTGAACTGCTCTGCGAGAAAAGCACATTACTTTACATTTTTTAAGGTTTAGTGGCATGTAATTTATTTCACACCAGTTAGTCATGCTATTTAAATCCGCTTGTAGTAAGGACCTTTCCTCAACAGAATGATACGATCTAAAAAGCTTTACATCATCAGCATACAATAAAATTTTTGAATAATTTATTACAGAAGGTAAGTCATTTATAAAAAGTAAAAACAGAATCGGACCAAGGTGACTTCCTTGCGGGACCCCTGAAGAAACATGAATAATGTTTGAGGAACTATTTTTAAAAAAAACTCGTTGTGTTCTGTCAATGAGGTAAGAAGCCATCCACCGAAGGAGATTAGGTTGAAAACCAACGAGATCGAGTTTATGGATCAGTAAAGAGTGACTTACTCTGTCGAATGCTTTACTAAAATCAGTGTATATAACATCAGTGTGCATAAATTATCTGAATCCATTTGAAACATGAGTTGTGAACTCAAGCAAGTTTGTAACGGTAGATTTACCCTTAGAGAACCCATGTTGTGTGCTAGAAATTGTAGAGGATATGGAATACGTTAAATGGTCAACAACAATAGCTTCGAATAATTTAGGAATAGCAGAAAGCTTAGCTATACCGCGGTAATTTTCTATAGAGGACCTACTCCCGGTCTTATAAAGTGGTATAATGAATGATTCTTTCCAAGCTGAAGGGAAAATCCCAAGCTTAAGAGAAAGATTAAATAAATTAGTTAAGGGCACATAAATATGTTTAGCACAGTTTATGAGGAAACACGTCGGGATCGAATCGGGGCCAGCCTTAAATGATTCTTTTAAGTTACTCAAATAATAAAGTACTTCCTCGGAAGATATCTGCGGAATAATAGCAGAGGTGAGGGAACAGAGTTTGTATGGATAAGGTTTGCTCAGAGGAGAGTTAATGGAGTAATTTGACCTGAAGAATTGGGCAAACATGTTGGAAATTGATTGGGAGTCACAAGAAACGGTATTTTGATATTTCATAGCAGACGGAAAACTAGTCACTCTGCGCCTAGAGTTAACGAAGTCATAAAATGATTCAGGGTTTTTTATTAGATTCCTTTTAACTTTGCACAAATAAGATCTGTAGCAATTTTTATTTAATTCAAAATAAGCGTGTCGGATAACTGAGTATTTAATATAGTTAGTGTGCAAACCAGTTTTTTTTGTACAATTTAAACGATCGCGACTTCTTATTTTTTAAATTTTTTAGTTCTTTAGTAAACCAATGTTGTGATTGCTCCTTTTGCACGCAAACCCGTTTTGGTACAAACTTTTGAAATAAGCTAAATATAGTGTCATTAAAATGCTGGACGCAACGTTCAACATCATCTTTATACGTCGGCCATGATAATTTTGATAATTCTCGATCTAATTTTTTGAAATTGGCTTTCGCGAAAATAAAACGAGCGTTTGAGCTACTTGATTTATCAACATTATTTCCAAAATCACCAATAACCTCGTAATTTACCTCAATCGCAGGGTGATAAGAGTCCTCTGGAATAACCAAGGGTTCGCACATCTTCATAGATGACTTAGATACGTCATCAACAAAAACTAGATCCAGAATGGTGCCAAAATTGTTTGGAGTTAAATTGATCTGATTTAGACAGAGCTCAGCCATATCTTCTAAAAACACATTGTATCTATCCTTTGATGATATTGGAACGATAACGTCCTCTATAAGAGTCCATGATATGCCTGGCATATTGAAGTCACCAAGTACAATCATCGAGTCATGTGCAGTAATCATTGAACTTAAAGATCTAAGTAACGCAATATGTTGAGAATAAACCGATAAGTCAGAGTTAGGAGGGATGTAGCAAGCAGCTAAATAAAAGAAACCATTTCCTACCATAACTCGTATGGCTTTAAATTCGATTGACTCGATGAGGGGGATATTAACATCTTCGGATGGTATTGAAGAATGAACTGCAAAAAGAACACCCCCACCGATTCTGTCCCCACGGTCATTTCTATAAATTTGATATTGATTAGGAAGGATCTCTGAATTAAAAATATGTGGTTTAAGCCAAGTTTCAGTAAAGCAAATTACGTTATAGTCACAGTCTAAGCCTTTTAAATATAAATCGTTCAATTTAGTATTTAAACCTCTAACGTTTTGGTAGAAAATACTTAAAGTAGAATTTAAAATTAGTTTTTTGGCTCAGTGTCACGATTAGGAATTGAAGCTAAGTTATTTATTTTATTTTTATTTTTATGTGGCTTGTATTCAAATTCGCGAACAAATGCCCCGGTTGGCCAAAAAGAATTGTTAAGCAAAGTATCAAAAACTTCAGGTGCCACATCAATTTTAAAAGATGATACGTTACGTTCATATTTAAAGTTAAATTTTCGGATTGCTAAGGTACAAGTCTTAATTTTTGATGAAATGTAAAACTCTATATCATCAGAAGAAGTGTCCCTAGCAAATCTAGAAACAAAAATTGATTTTCTCAAAGGAACCACAACCAGCTTCTTTGCAGAGCAGTCAGCCTCATCCAATGGTGCTACAGTTTTTGCAACAATAGGAGCAGATTGGGATGGTGGAAGCGATTGAGGCGGTGATGGACCCACCTCTGATGAAGATGCCTGTAAATTCTCATGATCAGAATTGCTTTTATTAGAGGAAGAAGCGCGAGTGCAGATAGCTCTTGATGCAGTTGAAGAAGACGGGCCCTGAGGCGGAGGGACAGGAGACAAAAGATTAATTAGCTCAATTTGTTGGGGTTGAGGCAAAATATTTTTTTGATGTAATGTAAGAGGAGCCACAATACTTTCCTTGGGTGGACTGTGTGTTCGTTTGCGTTTGCTCTCTCTTAAAGGTTGCGAAGTTTGTTTATCTAGGCACTTAAATGATTTAAACACGTTTTCATAACGTTTAAATTTATCATTAAGTGCCCGAAGGTCTTTGCCCATTTCGAAAAATCCATTTCTGGTTTCTCTAAAAAATTGGAAAAGTTCAACCTCAGTTGATCTGCATTTTAAACAAGACCAACGAATACCTCTTCCTTCATTTACTAAGTCTAGGACTCTACCAGTCAATCCGGCACATTTTATATGAGCAATGCCATCGCACAACCAGCATGCAACAGAGCGTTGCTCATTATCGCTTTTATTTTTGCAGTTGTCAAAAATGCAAGACATAATTGAAACAGTAAAATTCAATATGAGTAAAAACTAAAATTGTATTAATAAATCAAAGAAGAAAGCAGTTTGCAAGGTAGGGCAAGTTTTATAATTATTTAACGTTTGAGAGCTATTTATGCAACGAACAGTTTTAGATGCACAGTAATAGACACCTAAAAAACTAGACGCAAACAGCTGTTTAAAGAATGACAATCAAAAAGAGAAAAGAAAATGCGCGCAAACTTTAACAAATACACAAAGTTTAAAGCGAAAAAAGAAGCAAAAACAATGTAAATAAGAAACAATAACAATGCAAATCAACTAATTACTCGGCAATTGAAAACTAAATTAAAGTGTATAAAATCAATGCAAAAAATGCTCAACATATATTGTACTTAGCTTTAAATGCGCACAGATAAATCTCCAAAACTTTTATCACTAAATTATTAATTTATATTAATTTAATTAAATTTCAATATAAAAATCAGTAGCACAAAGAAAACACAACTATACAGCTTGACGTTTGCGAACTTGTTTCTCTTAGTTAAGCACTCATGGACAAATGTTTTGCCTTCAGCATCAAATCCTATATCGCGAGGAGTAATAGGCCGTCTCTTTCCTTTGCAGTAGTTTGCTACTGCTTTTAGCAACTGAGAACGATTAGAAGCTGAGCTCAGCTTTACAATAACAGGAGCATCAGCTGTGTTGCTTGTTCGCAGTCTGAAGGCAGAACGCACTGGGTCCAATTTTAACGCAAACAATTGACACATATAAGAGCAACTGCTTCTTACATTCTCTTCTTTCGCTCCTGGTAGACCACTGATGATGACATCAGAAGATATGACGTTGTTTTCTTGCTCGCTCATTTGATCAGTCGAGGCCAAGGTGGATTCAATAAGGTGGTGCTAACCGCATATACATAGGTGAAAAACCAACATGTATTTTGTTTTTGCTTTTTGGTGAGCACTATGTCAAACACCATGAGACATTTATATTGACAGCCAATCAGAACGAATCAGTTTGACACAATGCTCACCGAAGCGAAAAAAAACCAGCTGGAGTCTCAACGCCACCTTATTGAATTCGCCTTAATTAAGGCACGTATCTCGTTGCGCAGTTTTTCACATTCCATTTCAGTTGTTTTCACACGCTCATTAATGTGTTTGACCGCTGATTTTTTTAATTTGCAATTTCTGCTGTCAGCTCACCAAAACGTTCCAGTACCCGCTCTTCAGATTCTTTCATTTTTGTTGTTAGCTGCTCGTCTATACTCTGCTTATGAGATTCGAGATGAGCATCTAGTTTCTCAAACCAATCATTAAGAGCAATGTTTGGACTTTTGGCTCTCTGAGACTTACTCTGTAGGACTGAAGGGGTATTCGGGGACGGGGAAAATTTGCGTGCAGTTGTTCTTGTTGTTATTTTTGAGATGTTAACAAGCAAATTTAAACAAACTTACTTTACCATATTCTTGAGGTTTTAAATTCGCAAATACACAAACAGGTGACTTAAAGTTGCAAAGATATCGAAACACTCGGATAGCTTAGCCGCACATAGACAGTATAGTATCAATTTTAGCAATTAAAACACACGGTGGATTATGGAAAATATAGATAATACTACAGCTCCTTACAAATGTGTCTATTCAGCTGACATGTTCACTACATATCATCGATAAATCCACTTAATTCACTGAAGCGTTTCAGGGCATATTCAAAATCAGTGTATGCGGTGAAGCCATTTTATTCCCTCGTATAAACGCAGAATATGACGTAAAGATTTCGCAATCTTCTAATTTATCATTCTGTGTTTTCTTAATCGTGTGCTCTTATGATGTTCGCGACAGGTGGAGGAAGCGAAAGAATGGAATTGCGCCGAACTCTTGTCCGAATTCAAAATAAGTTCTAAATCTAACGGTAGGATCACAGTCGCAAACAATCGCTCGAGCAATACGAACGTCTGTCTGAGAAAAGCAACCATAAAGCGAACGTAAAAAGTGTTTAAACACGATTAGAAATAAGTGACAAGTGAAAACGAATAGTGAATAAGCAAAAACAAGTGACTATATTTACAACAAACACAGAGGTCTCACAAATTCTTAAACCCTTAAAACTGTTCAAAACTTCAATGCAAAATGAATAAACCCCCGGACAATATAACTAACCTACCACCCAATTTGCCATCGCTCAAATGGGATAAAAACAAATTTTCAAACTTCATATCAAATGAACCAATTTATCTGCTTATGTCTAGATCGAATAGTACAAAAGATTTAAATTACGTATCACCATTCCTAATTCAAAAAGCTATCAATGCAACATGCGGTGAAGTCGAATATTGTAAAAAAATTAGAAGCGGTTAGACTTTAATAAAAACAAAAAACGTCACGCAAGCTAGCAAACTTACGTCTCTAACAGCGCTTTCGAATACAATCTTTGTTGAAATAACTCCTCACAAGACTCTGAACTTCTCAAAAGGTGTAATATATTGCAATAAGCTACGATCAATTCCCAACAGTGAAATCCTTGAAGAACTTAAGCCGCAAAATGTTTGCGACGTCCAAAAAATACTTAAAAAAGTTGATAATGACCTAACTGAGACAGGTTTGATCATTTTAACTTTTGCCACAACTACACTACCAACAAAAATAAATATCGGCTACATCAAGACATCAGTTCGTCCATACATTCCTCCACCAATGCGTTGCAAAAATTGCCTTAAATTCAACCATGTCGCTAAATATTGTAAAAACGCAAAATCCTGCCCCTACTATGCAAGTAATTTTCATATCAGTGACGAAAGCAATGAAATATGTAAAAACCAAACCAAGTGTGTCAACTGTGAAGCAAATGGACTGACTTACACAAAGCACTCAGCGCTAGACAAAAAGTATCCCATTTTTCTACGCGAAAAAGAGATTCAAATAATAAAAATCACCCCACAAGTCGACAACAAAACTGCACGAGTAATATACAAAGAACGGTATCCACACAACAACTCTACATATGCATTAGTCACAAGTCAACACAGTTCTAAACCGACAACAATCAATACTCATCCGTATCATCAAAACTCACCACACTTTAATACGCCGTCCACAGTACAACTAGCAACAAACCCAATAACACCAACAACCACTACTCCCACTCAAATAACCACTGACAGAGAAATTGTGCGATACTCAGACGTAATGAGCGAACTCGAGACAGATGACAGCTTACCATCCACATCAACAAAGAAGATAAAAATACTACCAAAAAATACATCAAAGAGACTACAAAAACAGATAAGAAAGTTAAAAAACAAGTAGTAACCCAACTAACACTACACCTAACTTATTTAGTTATACTAAAATTTAAAACAATATCTACACTTATTAGTTTATATACAAATTACTTTAACATCTATTAAGGTTTAAATTTAACTTAAATTATAAATTAAATACTCTCACTTACATATTATACTGACACATGAAACCTTCACTAAAAATTGTGCAATGGAACATAAGTGGATATCAAAATAATTACAATAAATTACAGATTTTACTGAACGAATCGAAACCACACATAATTGCCCTACAAGAAACACACATACAGGACTTAAGACCAACGCCAATTCCAATTAACTACAACCTCTACACATCCACAAACCCCTGCAACTCATTTGGAGGTTCTGCTATCCTTATCCATAAATCTATTCAACCTAAACTTATAAATCACACCTCCAACTCTTTTGATATAGTTAGCATCGAAATCCAGTCATTGCTCAAATTTACAGTAAGTTCCATTTACATCACACCAAATAAAAACATCCATATCAAAAACCTACAAGACATTTTAGATAACTCCCAAACACCACTTTTAATCACTGGCGACTTTAACAGCTGGCACCCTCACTGGGGATCCCCCAAAAGCAATAAGAGAGGTAACACGCTTTTTAAATTTATAAGCAAATCAGGCCTAATTCCTTTGAATGATGGCTCACCAACTCACTTCACGACACACCATACATTTACCCATGTTGATTTAACCATTGCTTCCCCCAACATAGCCTTACAAAGTAATTGGCAAGTGGATCCTAGCTTATTTGGCAGCGACCACTACCCAATAACAACAACCCTTTTTAAAACCTATCGAATACTACAACCATTAATAGACCCCGATTCAACCTTAGAAAAGCCAATTGGAACAAATTTAACCTCTTAGTCGACACATTAATCAGGTCCAAACCCCATAGTAACAATATAAATATAGAGGCAGCCACAATAAATAAAACCATACTTCAAAGCGCAAACGAAGCTATTCCCCAAGCAAAATATTCCATGAAAAAACGTACACCCTGGTGGAATAAAGAACTCGAAGCAAAGAAAAAACTCCGAAACCGATTGTGGAATAGATTAAAAATTACATAACATTAGAAAATATAGTAAACTACAAGAGGGCGAATGCCTTATTCAAAAGAGAACTCAAGTTATCAAAATCCAAAGCAATGCATAACTTCACCGCTAAGATTCATCCACACATACCCACCGGAGAAATATGGCACACTATACGGCGATTTTGCGGTTTAAAACCGCACCTACCGATACACTGTATATCCACACATGATTCTACTCAAACAACAACAGATAAACTTATAATAGCTAACCACTTTGGGAAACATTGGTCAAATGAAGCCAACGACAGCAACTTCTCACGATCTTTTACAGATAACAAACGCGCCTCCTTAACATACACCAACAACTTTAACCCTAATAGAACTGCTCTACAAATTAAAAACGACATAACCCAAATAGAACTCTCAATAGCACTGTCTAAGCTAAAAGGCCACACTCCAGGCATCGATCGAATTTCATACGCTATGATAAAAAACTCCCCGACCTCTCTGAAACATCGTCTACTCCACCTTTACAATAACATTTTTAACTCCTAAATTCCTCAAATGTATAAAAATAGTCTCGTCATCCCTATCCACAAACCCAACCAAGACAAATCTTCCATCAAATCCTACCGCCCTATATCCTTAAATCCTGTTTGCGCCAAAATATTGGACAAAGTCATAGCTAACCGGCTATGGTGGTTTGTTTCCTGCAACAAACTACTACATAGCCACCAAACCGGCTTCAAAAAGGGTAAATCAGTGTCTGATTGCCTAGTTTATCTAGACCATCAGATCACCCAGTCCCTTAACTTAAAAAAACACGTATCACTCATCTCACTCGACTTTGCTAAAGCGTTTGACAAAATCGGAGTTCATACTGTCCTAGACCAGCTCACTGCTTGGAAAATTGGACCAAAGATTTATAACTACACCAAAAACTTCATGACAAACAGGAAAATAAAAATAAAAATAAAAATAGACTCGCAATTCTCCGAAACATACCCTCTCCAAAATGGGATCCCACAAGGGTCTCCACTTTCCGTGATCCTATTTCTTATAGCCTACAACAAACTTAGCAACGTAATATCACTAGGTACATAAAGAAATAGACTTCCTCGCCTACGCAGACGATTTCATTCTCATAAAAAAACTGAATAAACAAAAAAGCACAGCCATAGATCTCAACGACATCCACAATGACATTTTAAACTGGTGCAGCTACTCAGGCGCCAACCTCTCAATGGAGAAATGCAAACATTTACACATTTGTAGGAAAAATAACTGTCATCCAAATATTTCATGCAACAATATTTGAATAAATAACACCGACAATCTTAAAATATTAGGAATTGAATTCGACAAGAGATATAGATGGGAAACACATATTTCGCATCTCCTTGACTCATTAAATAAACGATTGAACATCATTAAATGCCTCTCAAGCCCAAAACTGAACGCCAACACCATTTCTGTAGTGATGGCTGTAAAATCCCTAATCGCATCAAAACTGTATCATGGACTATATCTCTTCGGATATGCCCCTAAATCCACTATTAATAAACTAAGTTCAGTACTAAATTCCGCAATACGATCTGCTTTAGGCGCTTACAGAACCACACCAATCCACAATATGACATTTGAAACAGACATTCCATCGTTGACACAAATGAAAGAAATTGCAACAACAAAGCTATGCAAAAACCTGTTTTTTAACGACCAATCTCCACTTTCCAAAGTATCAAACAAACTAAACTCGAAACAAAATCTTAAAATTGAATCTACAATCCATCGCATAATAAAAAAAGCTGAAGAACTGAATATTCCCATAAATTATAAACTAAAAACTACTAAACAATGCCCAGAATGGCAATTACCCCTCGATTCCATAGACTTATCACTTCACCAATGGAAAAAAGACAACACTCCTGCAATAGTATTTCAAAAACACTTTTCAGAACTAACCGAAAACCTTACAAATAAAAAATTCAAACTAATCTTCACCGACGGTTCAAAAACCGACAACATAATAAGCTTCAGCGTTATACATAAAAATCAAATATTAACCTGCAAACTCCTTCAATCCTACAGCACAAATTTCGCTGCTGAAACTATAGCCATCTTCGAAGCAGTACAATTTGCTAGCACAATGCCTGGAAAATTCGCGATTTGTTCCGACTCCCTTGCATCTTTAAAAATGATAAAAAACATAAACAACAAAAACTATCATTCAGACCATATCCGAAACTCTTTAATAAAACACAAAAACAAAATCAAACTAATATGGATACCTGGGCACACACTTATGTATTAAAGGTAATGAGCTGGCGGATAGGGCCGCAAAAGAAGCACAAAAGCGACCACTAACTATGTCCCTAAACCTCCTATACACAGATATAAAAAACTACATAAAAACTTATTTCAGAAATGAAAAATATTCCTCATACGAAAATACAACTAGCTGGTGTCAATATTTTAACCCAAAAAAATGCACAATCAACGAATCCAAATCTGCACATAGCAACGATATATCCAGAAGGGAAATAAACCCAAATATAAATAGATTGCGCCTCGGACATACAAGACTAACGCACGAATACCGAATAAAAAAAGTCGCAAATACCTGTAAATATTGCGATACCTTAAACCATAGCATGAAACACATCCTAGACGATGCACACATTTTTCAAACCACAGAAAATCACTCAACAACATCAAACCTACAGACCTACTTTTGAATGACTCCGCAGACAACACTTTCAAACTAATAAAGTACCTAAAATATTGCAATATATTTAATGAAATATAAATAGTACATAATGTATTTGCTCACATGCACACATATTTAAATCGCTTAAGGCCACTGTAGCCATAGCGTTAAGTTATTGTATTTATTAGTTTACTAAAAATACAATTGTTAATAAAAAAAAAAAAAAAAAAAACGGTAGGATACCCACACATTACGTACTAGTTCATTGCACTCCGCGCACTGCACTTTTAGTTGAGCTCTATCACCCTTTTGCGATTTAAATAGAATTTATATACGTAGTTATTAAAATAAAAATTTTCCGGATTTCTGATTTTTTTTGTACTCTCCACATTCTATGATTATAAATTTACTATGAAATTGCACTGTTTCTCTCCCAAAATGTTAATGAGATGTACTAAAACTTGTAAATTTTTGGTCCGGGTGCACTTTTTTTAGTACCATATACATATAAGCATACATACGAGTATAATTTATTTGCTTATTTTCTTTTGCTTCACGGATGAAGATTCTATAGTTTCTTTCAACGAGTATATGATTATTGTACAACAAGTAAATTCTGTAAAAGAGATTTAAATACCATATGTACTCGTACATCTAGTTCCATTTTTTGAGGTCATCATGACTGGGCGAAAAAAGAGTGGTAAGTAATAGACAAACATGGAAACAGCAATGTCATTGTTTATTTAAGTTGCTCAATTCATAAGCGTAGGTATTGTTAAGAAGACAAATACTAAGTATTTGTTGTATTATTTATATTTCATATTTTTTAATGCCACTATATGTACCCTATATAAGTACGTATATACATATGTATGTATATACATACGTACTATTATAAGTACATATATACATATACAATGAATGAATCTCAACCATTCAATAACAGCCCTACAATACGGAAGTAACCAAGGCGAATTTATTTCAAATACCTGCACTACTTTTCCAGCTATTACCAACACATTCGCATTTTTATATTTCGCTAGTTCCCTAATGTTAGAAGAAACGGCAGTATTGCTAATTTTAAACAGTGTTGCCACTGCGTATGTCCTTATAGTATCCGTCAAAAACTTAAAAATTTATCCTAATCTATCCATCTCTGAAAAAATGAGTACCTCGGCATTTATAATTTTTTGAATAAGTTCCTACAGTATATATAACAAGTTTTAATCAAATTATAATTTAAAGAGAATTTTTGTCCAATGTATCACAAATTTTGTTTTGAACTTTCCACTCAAACAAGCGTTTTTACTTGGAAATTCGACTGTATGTAAAATACTTAACAATTCTACAAGTAAAATATAAACAATCCCGAGAGAACATATTTAAATTTGTATTATTATTAAATCAATATTGTACTTACAAACATAAGGAGCAATAAAAAAGAACATTAGTAATTCAGTACGTATTTTTGGTTATTTTAATACATATACCTGAAAATCGTATATACCAATGAATGCTATTTTTTAGTAGAAATACCTTAGTTATAACAAGAATACGTGCTTGTAAATTTTTTTACTGGAAAAAAATTGCAAACAATTCTGTCCTAAAAATGTATCGAACATATAGTTACATTGCAATTTTACTACAATGGAATGACACGACAAGTCGAAATGGTTGCTCATTTTAATATGAGACAATTTTGCCAACCTTTGGGTAAAGTGCAATTTTGGGTGACAAGGTATCATCTATTTTTCAAACAAGTTAATAATAATTGTGAATAATAACTAATTCTAAAAATATATATAGATTTCAATTCATAGAAAATGTGTCCAAATTTGTACTCAACCATCCCGCAATATTTAGGGCTAAAATGTATTCATTTGGATACATTTATATCAAAAGCGCAACATTGATTTTAATAAATAGAAAATGCGTATGCGAGAGCGAGATAACAAAAGACTAGGCAGCACTGCCATGTTTACGTTTAATTTATTGGGAAATTGGCATGGATTTGTGGTAAGTTGCTTTGCTTTTGGGTTTATTAATTAAAATGTTGATATATTGTTATTTAATTACAGCGATAAGAGAGCGCCTCGGATATTTCAAAGGTATGTATAAAATGTTTACACATATTAAGATTTTAATTAATTTGGTCAAGCTAGCAGCAATTGCGTTCCCAAGGCGGAGAAGATGGCTGCAGGCGAACCATTAGAAAAAGTGAGAGAGTGAATAACTTTCAAGAGCTAGTGAAGTGTAATGAAAATATTTCTTGAATGGAAACCTAGAAGGCATCAGTGTCCAAACCCATTAAAATTCCAAATCGTAGATGCAAATGTCCAAGAAGCGCAATCTAATTGAAATTTAACAATTTCTGTGGGTGTGCATGTTGGAAAAGATAATATAATAGGACTAGTTTCGTTTAACTATTCATATGCATATGTCAAAAAATTGTATTTTTTTTAAATTGCTCATAATTACAATTAGCAATCGCCTAAATACATGTAAACACTACCATGGAGCGGATCGCTGAGGAAATGTCGACATATGAGCGGTTTCCTCGTCGGTAAATAAAGGTAGGTACGTGGATCAATTAAGACAAATTTCAAATGTTTTACTCAAAACTAATTGCCCTTTCTTTCCATTTAGACTTAAATGCAGGTCATCCCTTTACCATCCTGACATAACAATTTCAACAGCTGTCCCTGCATGTTTAGGGTAATAACATCACAAATATAGACTTTACTCAATTACTTCTCTCACTGTTTAATTTCCTTTTAAACTAATTCGCATGTTTTGTAAAAAAAGATGTTAACTTAGTCTTGTTTTGTTTCAAAAATTAGAGAAAATTGTAGTTGTAAATATTATTTAGAGAGCATATTAAATAACTAATGTTATACTCGTTGTATTATTGTTGAAATTTAGAACCATTTTTTTTTTTTTTTTTTTTTTTGTAATTCATATCTTTTATTGCGATCTGTATTTACATTAAACAATATTTAAAACTTATTACTAAATAAAAATAATCATAAATGGAATACACCCAGTGGTGTAACCATATATTTGTCGCAGGTGTTCAATATTAGTAGAGGTCTGATATTGATTTCCTTTTTAGTCGGCGGAAAGATACTGTATGAGAAGTGAGTGTAGAAATAAGGGGATTTGGGTGCTCATGAGTTTGTTGGTGAGACAAGGCGTGCTTTTTTATTTCAGAAGCAACAGTAGGGATTTTTAGATCATGGTGTATTTGGTTGTTTGTGATATAATACGGAGCGTTCACAATCATTCTAAGAGTTTTTGATTGGAATCTTTGGAGTATTTCTATATTTGAGGTTGCTGCAGAGCCCCATAATTGTATTCCATATGTCCATACCGGTTTTAGAACACATGAGTAGAGTAAGAGTTTATTGTCGAGTGAGACTTGAGATTTTGGGTTCAGTAACCAGTGTAATTTTCGGAGCTTCATTCCCAGTGCTTTGCGTTTGGTGAAAATATGAGTTTTCCACGTAAGCTTGCTGTCGAGGTGCATGCCTAAATATTTTGTCACATCATGCTGTGGAATGTCCACGTTATTGAGTTTAACGGGCGGGCAGGTTTTACGTTTAAGGGAGAACGAAACCTGGGCAGACTTTGTCTCATTTGGCTTAATTCGCCAATCTTTCAGCCATTGAGTTATTTTGTTTAGGCCGTTTTGGAGCTTAAGCGAAGCCAGTTCTGGGAGAAGTATCCGTAGCGAGAACCGCAGTATCGTCTGCAAATGTGCCAACGATTGCTTCGTCGGTTGCTGGTAAGTCGTAGGTGTATAGCAGATACAGGATGGGACCCATGACACTGCCTTGAGGTACACCAGCTAAACTTTCGTGGAGTTCAGACTGCTCTTCGCCTTGCTTAACAAAGAAAAATCGATTTCTGAGGTGGTACTCGATGAAGATGTAATAGTTTATGGGGAGGGTATTCTTTATTTTATAAATAAGCCGTCATGCCATACTCGATCGAAAGCTTGAGATATATCGAGAAATGCAGCTGTGCAATACTTTTTTTGTTCGAATGCAGTGTGAATGCAATTTACAAGCCTGTGCACTTGCTCGATTGTGCTGTGTTTTTTTCTGAAACCGAATTGGTGATTAGGAATAATCTTTCGTTCTTCTATTAATGGCATCAATCTCTTGAGGAAAAGAGTCTCCATAATTTTAGAGGTGATGGGTAGTAAACTAATTGGGCGATATGATTCAACTTTGTCTGCATTTTTTAATGGTTTAGGAATCATTTTTACCATTTTGCGTACAAATTTAGAGATTCTGTGAAAATTACATATGTACATTAGGGTGACAGTTAATTTCGAAAGTGATATTTTCTTTGGTCTCAGTATTTTTTTGTGTGTAGTTTTATTTAAAAAAAATTCTAGTAAAATTTCAAGGTCGTAGGAAGAGGATTAGGGGGCGCGTCGGCCCCCCAAAGTTACACAAAATACGTTTTTTCACGCAAATTCTTACTTTGACTGCTTGTAACTTTCTCTGTGTTTTTTTTTTTTAAACATTACTGGCGAAAGATGTTCATTAATATGTCTACAATAACATCTGTCAATAACATTTTTGTCTAATGTTAATATTTAATGAAAAAAACTTAAATATAGGAGAAAAAGTACGCCTCAATGTCGATTTATTATACTTAAATAAAATTCAATGATTCAAATTTTGGATTTTGTTCAGATTTATTTAATTAAAGATTCATATAGAAAATTCCTTATGATTTACGTAAGAGTAGCTTCAACAATTATATACAGTAAGACCTCGCTAATCCGAACTTCAGACTTTTTTTGTTTACTTTTGTTTTCAAGTGTAAGAATTGTCTTTAAAAGTTTGCTTCACATTTTTTTTGCCTGTATGCTGAAGCGATCTATAATATTGACAATTGTGACCGAGAATATTCCCGTTACAACCTCAACAATATTATTCTCAATGCTTGCGTAAGCTACCGACAAAAAATCAGCACCAATGTTTCTCGGAAAATAGATTCTTATTTTACAGTTATATGCAGCAGCCGCAAACATTTTTTAATAGCATTAAATTTGCAAAAAAATCATTCGAAGTGAATATTTGAATGTGAAAAGTCGAAAATGTCTGCTAGAAATTTACGTGAACGCATATATTTAATTGGTTATTGTACCAACTCATTAACGGGAAGTAAACTACCCTCCAATATAGAAGTGTTGAAAGTTTTGTTTTTCAATTTACGTGTAGTAAAAAAAAATTTACGGGAAAGTTCAGATTTAGTTGTAAAAGAACTATTCGTGTTCTGGGAAAAAGCCCGCATTCCGGTCAAGGATAAACAACACTGCATTACAAATGTAGAGAAATTGTATAAAAAATGGCAAAGCTTTCAAAAAGATTCAAAGAAGACTTCTAATTTCCATAAGAGCAAAGTAAACACGTGGAAAGAAAAATTGGATATGCTTTTTGACGTGGCGCATGCAAGTGCATTAAAAATAATGTCGAATCAAGAAGATATTGATTTCTTGATAAGTCAACGAAAAACGGGGCGCCCAGGCTTTATGTATGGTATCGATTACGAAGTACGCCGAGAGTGCCGACTTGAAGAACGCAACAACAATTTATTACAACAAGTGGAGCGGAATAATCGTGAAATTGCATTAATTGGTTCGTTGTATGTTATTGTTTATTTTTTATTTTCTTTAAATTAAGTCGTTTTTATTAGATGAAACTGCAGAGTTGCTGTCATCTGAATCTTCAGAGAATGATAACAGTTTTCCAGATATGGAATGTGACCCACGTTGTAGTCAACCTCCAGCCAAAAAATGTAGGGGAACAAATAAAATACTAACACCAAAACTGGCGGCCGCACTCGATGTCTGTAAAATCAGTGACAGACATGCGGTTCATCTAATAAGCGCAGTCGTTGAAGCTCTGGGTAATAATGTTGAAGATTATATTTTAAACCGAACGTCTGTACACCAGGAAAGGGAACAAATCCGTGAAGAAAGAATTTCAGCATTAAAAAATAAATTAAAATTAAATGAGCTCGACGCTATCTGCCTTCATTGGGATGGTAAACTTTTGCCGGCGCTGACGGGAAATGATAAAGTTGATAGGTTGCCTATAATAATATCGAGCGGTAAAGTTGAACAGCTTCTTGAAATACCTGCACTTGATTCCGGTACTGGAAAAGAACAGGCATCCGCTGTATGCGATGCTATTTATGAATATGGTCTGCAAAATCACATCAAAGCTTTAGTGTTTGATACAACAGTGGTCAATACTGGGCGTTTCAATGGTACCTGTACGTTAACTGAAAATAATTTACAAAGACAACTTTTATGGTTACCATGCCGTCATCATATATACGAGATTGTTTTAAGATGCGTTTTCGAAGAAAAAATAAGCTGTTATGGAAGTCCAAACGTTAAAATGTTTGAGAAATTTAAAAATGCTTGGGCTAAGATTGATGCTAAAAACTATGAGTATGGCATCAACGATCCAACTGTCAAGACGTACATGAAAGAGTCTGCTGTTCGCATTATCGGTGCAGTAAATAATATATTGGAAGAAAAACAACCCAGGGAAGACTATAAAGAATTCTTGGAACTCACTTTGCTCTTCCTGGGTCAAAAACCAGAAAAGACACATCCAAACAGCCTAATGTTTCGATCGCCAGGAGCTGTTCACCATGCAAGGTGGATGGCAAAAGCGATTTACTGTCTAAAAATATTTTTATTCCGTAACGAGTTCCAGCTTTCAGCAACTGAATTAAATGGGCTTCGTCAAATTTGTGTTTTTATTGCTGAAGTCTATGTCGAAGCGTGGTTTTTTGCTCCTTTGGCCATTAAAGCGCCATATCAAGATTTTTTTATTTTTACAAAAACTTGAAAACTTTTTGTAAAGCGGCTGAACTGATGAAAAAATTAAATGTTACAAATGACACTGCCGAAAGGGGGGTTAAATTGATGGAAGAGTATAATAAACTATTTACCAAAAATGAACGCCAAAAACAATTTGTTTTAAAAATTGTTAGCGATTACCGCCATCGGTTTCCAGACTGTAATAAAAAGACATTGTCTCAAGTGCTTTAAACAATATTAATAAAAAGAGAAATCATATACATAAGTAGTTTTATTTAAGTATAATAAATCGACATTGAGGCGTACTTTTTCTCCTATATTTAAGTTTTTTTTCATTAAATATTAACATTAGACAAAAATGTTATTGACAGATGTTATTGTAGACATATTAATGAACATCTTTCGCCAGTAATGTTTAAAAAAAAAAAACACAGAGAAAGTTACAAGCAGTCAAAGTAAGAATTTGCGTGAAAAAACGTATTTTGTGTAACTTTGGGGGGCCGACGCGCCCCCTAATCCTCTTCCTACGACCTTGAAATTTTACTAGAATTTTTTTTAAATAAAACTACACACAAAAAAACACTGAGACCAAAACAATAAAGAAAAAAAAAATACTCCATACATTTAATTGTCACCCTAATGTACATATATATGTATGTATATGCATGTGCACTAAGTTGTTAGCAAGTTTTATTTCTTGAAAATGTTTTATAATTGCAAATAGAAATTATGATTATTAGAAAGAATATTCAATAATATTTAAAAATGTTCTATAATTGAAAAGGGGAAATGCATATGATAAGAAGGATTAATCAATTTTCTTCTGGTCCGTAATATTTTTTTTTAAATTAAATTAACATTTTTTTGTAAAATTGTTTAGCTCATCCCGAATATAGAAGCCAAAAGTACTTGTTTAAGTATGGTCATGATGACACAACGATGTGTGGCTCGTGTGAAATTGCGTCGGAGAGTGCGGAGCACATATTCTTTGCGCGCCCTTTTTCAGTACATAGAAACAAATTAAAAACTTTAATTCTAGCTAATCCTATCCCAGTAAATGAGATTTCATATATGATATTCAAATTACATTAAATTTTAGATTTAGAGTAAGGGAACAACGGCGCCGCAGTTAGTAAAATCATAGAGAGGATTGTTTTTAACATAAATTTATTCTTGTTTATTTCACAGAAAAACGTGCTAGAATTGGGAAACACACCAGAACCCCTTATCACAAATGACGATGGGGGAGCATAGAAATGGCTATATGGAGAGAGGTATAATATATGCAACGGACCCTCCCGGATGTAATGCGAAAGCTGTCCCGGGGAGTCAGCTACATTCTGTGCTACGCTAGCCGAGTGGACTGTTGTGTATATTCCATCTTCCTTAAACAAACCAACTACAAACAAGAGCAACTGATCTGCCCTTATTTAAACATGCTTGTGTGGTTGTTCTTTGTGTTTTAGCAATTTTTTTATTTATTTTAGTTATTTACTTATCTTAGAATGCATTTAAGGCGTGCTCATCCTTGCACATATACATTTTTTGTTATTTTTATCGCTACATGCTGTGCTACGCTAGCCGAGTGGACTGGTATGTCTATTCCATCTTCCTTAACTGGTGATTTCCGAAATAGTACTATAACTTCTACCATTTAAAACTATTGTTGATTTTTCCAAATAAAATCTTCAATAAACTGGCCTCGCCCTCAATAATATTTTCAATTATTAAACATTTATAAGGCCGATAGGAATAACTTAAAAAAAAAAAATTTATTTTATATGAAAATTTGTAACTTTTGATTTAAAACTTTATTTTCTTTTCTCTTATATAAATTTTAGACTAGATTTACCAGAACGAAATAGCTTAAGGATGTTGTTCATTCGGGCACCCATATACGAGGACATATGTATGTGTATATATGTATGTATATTTTGCTTATATAAGTAACTATATAAAAAATAGAGTTAAGTCAAAAGTATAAATTGATTGTGTATATGTATGTAAGATTCTTTTTTTATAAAATTTAAATGTAATTATTTTGATTCATTTAAGTTATTGCCCTATTATAATTGATGTTAAGAAAATTAATTGTTTTTTTTTATGCTATTTTTTCTATTACTATCTTTGGTGTTTTTAAGTTGACATCTAGAACCAACATGAAGAATTGTTTTTTTATATTAAGAATTTATTGATAATTAATATAAGTTTAAATGTAAAAAATTTTGAAATAAATAATTTTATTTAAAAAACTGTCTTTTAATTAAAATGAATTTTTAGTAACCTAAGGATAACAAGAAGGTAACTGTTAGCGCCAATCAGAATATAATTTATAGGAAAAGTTATATAAGTGGTTAGAAATAACAAATGACTAACTGTAATGGTAACCTATCTAAAAGGGCTAACAGATGGGCAAAGTTATCTAGATAAGTAAGCCTTTATATGCATTAACTCAGGCATTATCCTCTTCCAAATGCACATAAGCACTCGTATAAATGCACGAAAATTATGTGCATAAGTACTGAATATTGTGATTTCAATATGGCAATGCTGCCACTTTTGACAGAAAATTACTATTGTGAACTAGCAAAATGTCTACAGCTGTTGTCAAAAGTGTTTATTATTAAAAAATAGTTGCAAATATTATCAAATTAGACCAAATTATAAATTAAAATGCGATTTCTTGTGGGTTTGGAAGATAGGAATTCATGCAATCCGAAAGATTTTCGCAAACTGCTTGGCAAAAATCCACTACAATTTCACCAACAGTACTGCATACTATAGACTTGTAAAAGTTCTACATTCCAAAGTGAACAATGAGATAGCCACTATTTTATGAAGTGGAATAGATTGCCTCATATTGCTTTTCAACTTTTCGTATTGATTTTTTGCCATTTAATTAGCTGCCAATCTTATTTTCGTTACTTTCCATTTTTAGCTCAATTTCATTTATCAGATCAAATGATGTCGAAATACACATAAGTGTCGTCTGACAGGCCTAAAATATTATGCAGATATATGAGCTCGTTTATTTGCATAAGTGCCCCCGTCTGTCAGCCCTTTAACTGTTTTGGATAACTAGAAGCTAACTATATTGGTAACCAGTGAAATGTTTAATGGTAATCAATAGCTAATTGCAATGGTAACCAATGAGTTAATTAGTGGGAACCCAAGCTAATCATAAGGGTAACAAATAAAGTGTTTAGCAATAACTGATAAATGACAGAGCCGGTAACTTATAAAACTCCTAACAAACAACTAACAGACTCTGTAACCTACAATGGGCACGTTCATAAGACACAACTGTTGAGCTCAACTGTTGCGAAATTGAAGGCAACTGTTGGACCCAACAGTTTTGTCTTAGAAACGGCTACATGAAAACACTGTCAAATGAACAGCTGATACATGTAAACAATTAAAAATTAATAAAATAAAATATTGCCAAAGTAAAGAATTGTAATAACTAAACAGCTCAAAAGTATATATTTATTTACATATACATATATATGTGGGAATATATTCTGACATGGTGGCAACACCAGACAAAACTGGACGAACTACATGACGAACTACATGAACGAACGACGAGGACACGACAGAAAAGAAGTGACGACAGAGTTAAGTCTTAAGTTGTAAACCGGACGAGATAAGTCGAAATCCGCGCTCATAAACATGTACCTATTCATAATTTAATTACATTTAAGATTATCTTCATTTAATTTTATAAACTTTAATAATAATTGTTAAATCGTTCAATAAACAATGAAATTGAAAGTGGTTGATGTTTGAATATGCAATAGACGGTATAATATGATAATCAAGTCCATTTCTTCTAGAGCAAATTAATTTTAATGTACCCTCCCGTGCAACGAGAAACTTTAAACCACTTTTCTTGAAACTATGCAGAACTAACTTTGAGTTGAATGAACCGTTTCGGGGTTTATGCCAAGACTTTAACAATCATTCCAGTACCTTTGATGTATCGGACTCACTTTTTATAATTAAAAGAACTATTCTATCCTCTCTTAATAACAGCTAACGATCCAATTTTCTTACTTTGCATTTCTCTAACTTTGTATTCGGCTGATGAATTCTTATTCTGTAGCTGAGCAGCTTGGGATCTCGACGCTTAACAAACTTTCTTCTGTCACGACTCGGCACCTAAGATTTGTATATTTAAAAAACATCCGTACGTTATGCGGATTGAGCCCCTCGTGCCGGTTGGGCGGGAAAGTGGGTTTCCGTTGGGTTATAATATAATAATAATAATATAAATGTACAGTGCGTACGCGTAAGTATCCACAAGTGGGGGCTCAACCGGGATACGAGTAGTGAAAAACGCAAAATTTTAATACGCAAAAATAAAATTTTCTTTAAAAAATCGAGAATGTACGAGTAAAATTAAGTGCGGTTGTGTGTAAATTATGCATACATTTGGTAATATGCACGCAAGTTAATGTGTGTACATGTATAAAAAACACGTCTCCGAATTTGAAGCAACGCAAATTTCGCAGTCGCGGAATTTTTTTTTAAATCGAAGTGACGCCAAATCAGCGTCGTAACGGCATTTTAAAAGTGCAGTCGCTAAAAACGTTTACAATCAAAGTGACGCCAATTCAACGTCGTGAACGGCAATTCAAAGTGCGGCCGCGCAGAAAAGTTAAACGAAAAGAACGAAAAGACGCATATGCAGAACTGTTTGCTAAAGCGCAAACGCAAATGCACAAGAAGATGCAGATACAATAAAAGCAGTAAGTGCAACAAGTGTAAGGCAAATGTATCAATACGCAAACACTAAGACAAGAGTGAAATGACGACAATCATCAAAACAAAAGTGCCGAGCAGCGACAAAGTAATTATAAAAAGCACAAAATCAAAGCAGAGACAACAGAAAAGGCAGGTGTAAATTTGAGTATGAAGCAAATTCAACAAATGTGTAAGCACATATACAAGAATGAAATAAAGATATGTAACATGTAAAACGGAAAGTTCAAAACAGCGACAACTGAAGCAGTAAAATTAAAAACAAAAACGAGTCAGTGACGAGACAAATAGTATCAACAAATGGAAGAGTAAAGCAACGACTATAGAAATGTTAAGTAGACAGACACGAGAAATATGATTAAACAGCTCCAGCGAAAGTGAAGCAGATATAGTAATCGTAATGAAAATAAAGGTTTAGCAAAGGATCTACAAAGAGCTTACGCAACATCTAAAGTGCGCAAGTAGAAGACAGACAAGCGGTTCACCCCAGCAGAGAGGAGTAACGTAGTAGTAAGAAATATTCTAATAAGAAATTGTATTCGTAACATTTAATTTATCTTTAAAAACAAAAACATTAATTGATATTGGAAATTATAAGATAATAAGTTTTGACAAAATGGAAGTTGAACAAATAACAGCAATGACAGTTGACGAGTTAAGGGCGAAATTGAGAGAACTCAATTTGAATGCGAACGGACTGAAAAAAGACTTGCAAAGTAGACTAATATTACATTTTAACAACAATCAGACGAGTGAACAAACTGATGATACCAGTGAAGACGAACGTTCCTATACGACGGTTGCTAAGGCAGAGACAGAAGCATCACGAACACATAGAGCAGAAAGGGTTGCTTTCACACTTCGCGATATTAAAGACAGTGTATCCGCTTTTACAGGTGATAATTCAATTGACGTTAATCATTGGATTGTTGAATTTGAGGACGTTGCTGACACAGTGGGCTGGAATGAGCTGCAAAAGTTTGTTTATGCAAAACAACTGTTGAATGGGGCTGCTAAAATATTTGCGCGTGGGTTAGTAGGTATAAGAGATTGGAGTTCTTTTAAAAATGCACTAATTGATGAGTTTGGGGAAAAAATATGTGTCGCAGAAATTCACCGTGCATTAAGAAATAGGCGTAAGCAATTCAAAGAAAGTTTAAACGAATATTTGTATGTGCTAATTGAAATGGGTAAACCTATAGCACTTGACGATCAAAGTATTATTTCTTATTTTGTGGATGGAATTCCAGATGCGAGGGCGAATAAAACTATGTTGTATCAGGCAAAGAATCTTAGGGAATTAAAAGAACAACTGCGTGTGTATGAAAAGGTGAAAGGGCCTCACTATTCGTTAAATAAGTCGAGTGTACCTCAAACTACTTTCAAAAGTGCAGGTGACGTTAAAGATAATCAAAATATTGCGAATAAGGTTTGCTATAAATGTAATAAAGAGGGACATATAGCAAAATACTGTCAAAAAGAGAATATGGTAAAGTGCTTTAAATGCAAACAAACCGGACATTTTTCATATGAGTGTAAGGAAAAGGCAAAAGATGTTAAAAGAGAGCCAATAAGCGTAATAGAAGATGGAAAAGCAGGAAATATTGCAAAGAAGCAAAACGATTTTTATTTTTTGGATATTACCATGAACAATTTTACTTTTTCTGCGTTAGTGGACACGGGTAGTAAATATAGTGTTATGAGGTACGACACGTTATTCATGTTACGTGACGTGGAGCTAAGGAATCATAAGTTACACCTGAGTGGAGTAGGTAACGGCAAACTCACAACATTGGGTTGTTTCAATGCCGAAATTGCTGTTGGTGAAGTGTGGTTGGAGGTTTTATTTCACGTAGTCAGAGAAAAAGACATACCATATGCTGCGATTATAGGATGCGATCTCCTAAAGAAATTTGAGCTTGTCGTGAAGGGGGATGAAATCCAGTTTAAGCCATTGGTTAAGCCTGTAGCTGCGGTTACGGTGGAAGGTAAAAGCGTCGAGAGGGGTATAAAGCCATGTGCGACAGATGATGCTGCGGTATCAGTCGTACCTGTCACTGCGGTAACAGGTAGCAATATCACTGCTGAAGACGAGGACCAAAACATTAGGAAAATGGGGAATAATAGTTCCGGAATATACGAGTCTTGGTTGACCGAATTTGAAACGTTGTGTTTAACAAAGGATTTAAACGAAACTGACGAGCGTCAAAATATAGATTTTTTAAATATGAGTAAGGAATATGTAAAGGAAATCGTTACCTTGATAGAAAGCTATGAGCCTAGGAAACCAGATAGTACGTTGATAGAAATGAAATTAATTTTAACTGATGAACTACCGGTTTATCAGCGTCCACGGAGAATATCATTTGCAGATCAGAATTTTGTAAATGAACAAATTGCGGAATGGTTAAAAGAAGGTATTGTGCGGAAGAGTACATCGGAGTACGCGTCACCGATAGTATTAACAACTAAAAAGAATGGGTCGAAGAGACTGTGCGTAGACTATAGGAAAATAAACTAGAAAATAATAAGAGATAATTTTCCCATGGCAGTAATTGACGAAGTCCTCGATAGGTTATATGGTTCTTATGTTTTCACGACCTTAGACTTGAAGGATGGGTTCTTTCATGTTCCCATAGAACCGGCTTCGAGGAAGTATACCTCATTCGTTACGCAAACAGGCCAAATTTTGTTTTGTTCCGTTTGGCATTTCAAACTCACCTGCGGTGTTTTGTAGGTATATTCAAGCAATTTTTCACGACTTATTAAGAGACGGTACATTGATAATATATATGGACGATATTGTTATCCCAGCCAAAGACGAAGTCGAGGGTATACAAAAGCTAAAAGTGGTTCTGGGACATGCAAGCGAAAGTGGGTTGAAGATTAAATGGTCAAAATGCCAATTCTTAAAGAGACAAATACAATTCTTGGGCTATATTATAGAAAACGGAAGGATATTACCATCAAGTGATAAAACGAGGGCTGTTGAAAAGTTCCCCATACCGTCATGTAGAAAGGAAATTCAACGGTTCCTAGGGCTGACATCATTTTTCAGACGCTTTGTAAAAGACTTTGCAGTGGTAGCCAAACCACTGACCGATTTATTGAAAAAGGATGCAAAGTTTGCACTGACTGACGAACATTTAGTAGCTATTCTAGAGTTGAAAAATGCGTTGGTCAACGCACCAGCATTAAAAATTTATAATCCGACTGCATATACAGAAGTTCATGCCGACGCATCTAAGTATGGTTATGGTGCAGTATTATTGCAAAAAGACGGGGAAGATCAGCAATTGCATCCAGTAGAGTACATGAGCCGGAAAACGACATCGACGGAAGAAAAATACAGTTCTTACGAACTTGAAGTCTTGGCAGTTATTGAGGCTGTAAAGAAATGGCGTATTTACCTCAGGGATATGAAATTTAAAATCGTTACGGACTGTAACGCCTTCGCACAGACAATGAGTAAACGTGACGTGACAGATAGAATAATGAGGTGGGCAATGTATCTCCAGGAATACGACTATACCGTAGAACACAGAGCAGGAACGCGCATGAAACATGTCGACGCACTCAGCCGTGTATTTTGTTTAATAATCGAAGATTCGTTAAAGTTTAGATTACGAGAAGCACAGGCAGAAGACGAGTGGATTAGGGCTGTTAAAAGGGTATTGGCTAAAGAACAGTACGATGACTATTTTTTGAAAAACGACGTTCTGTACAAAGATCCAGTTAAGGAACTTTTAGTGGTACCTTCCTCAATGGAAGACGAAATTATACGTCTAGCGCATAACCAAGGTCATTTTGCAACTAAAAAGACAGAGGACATAGTAGAAAAATTTTATTTTATTCCAAACCTAAGCACTAAAATAAGTAAAATCATAAAAAGTTGTGTAGAATGCATAATATTTCAAACGAAAGTAGGGAAAAAAGAGGGGTTTCTAAACCCGATTGACAAAGGTTGCGAACCCTTAGGCACTTACCACATAGACCATGTAGGACCACTGGAAGAAACGCGTAAGAAGTACAACCACATACTCGTCATAGTAGATGGATTTACGAAATTTGTTTGGTTATACCCAACAAAATCCACAGGTTCAGAAGAGGTCATAGATAGACTAAGAAAGCAATCCGCGGTTTTTGGTAATCCAAGAAGGGTTATTACAGATAGGGGAAGTGCGTTTACTTCAACAGCGTTTAAAACATATGGTGAGCAAGAGAAAATACAACATTTACAGATAGCGACAGGGGTTCCACGAGGAAACGGGCAAGTGGAAAGGGTTCACAAGATAGTAATCCCCATGATTTCAAAACTATGCCACAGCGATCCAGCTCACTGGTATAGCCATGTCGACAAAGTTCAGCAAATTATCAATAGCACTGCTCCAAGAAGTACGAAAGCATCACCTTTCAAAATTCTTACGGGGTTAGAAATGCGCAGAAATAATTACCCGGATTTGAGAAAAATCTTCGACGAATTACACAGTTAGAGAACACGCACAAGCAAACATAAATAAAATTCAAACAGAAAATCGTAAAAATTTTAACAAAAGTCGGAAGAAAGAAAGAGAATATAATATAGGAGAGCTTGTTGCAATAAAGAAGACGCAGTTCGGAAAAAATATGAAGCTTAAACCCAAATATCTAGGTCCATACGCGATAACCGCTAAGTTAAGCCATGGGAGATATGAAGTTAAAAAGGTCGGCAACGAGGAAGGACCGAACAAGACAAGTACAGTATGTGAATTTATTAAGCCATGGGGTTCGTCATTCGAGTCGAATAACACATCAGGACGGCCGAATGTGGGAATAGATTCTGACATGGTGGCAACACCAGACAAAACTGGACGAACTCAACGACCAGACGAACTACATGAACGAACGACGAGGACACGACAGAAAAGAAGTGACGACAGAGTTAAGTCTTAAGTTGTAAACCGGACGAGATAAGTCGAAATCCGCGCTCATAAACATGTACCTATTCATAATTTAATTACATTTAAGATTATCTTCATTTAATTTTATAAACTTTAATAATAATTGTTAAATCGTTCAATAAACAATGAAATTGAAAGTGGTTGATGTTTGAATATGCAATAGACGGTATAATATGATAATTAAATGTACAGTGCGTACGCGTAAGTATCCACATATATATATTATATATGCTTTCTCGAATCACAAGCCTGCTTCCATAATTTTCCATTTTTGCTTTAATTTATTTCAATGAAATAGTTGCGCCGTTGAGTTCTAATGCAACGCTACCTAAGCCGCCAGTGCGTAAAATATATCGTTCATCGTTTTAATCATCTAAAAAGTGTATAATTTAAGTCACACATCATAAAAATAAACATATATTTAGTAAAGAAGGATTAATTCAAATATTTTAGTTACTTTATGTTATAAATAAAGCGAAATTGAAAAAATAAGTTTTTAGCTGCCACCTAACAAAGCGGCGTTGCATTTTGATTATGAAGGCACGACTATGTTCGATCAGCTGTTTAGGCTGACTCAACATGTTGAGTTCATGTAGCGAAAAAATTTTATGATGAAAAAAATGGCGTCAAATAGGCAACTGTTGAGCTGAGCGGCTCTACTCAACTATGCGTTTCTAAGACAAACACTCAACTGTTGCGAAACAGTTGTGTCTTATGAACGCGCCCAATGTTATAGCGAGAGTGGAAAAAGATATGTGCTAATGCCATAATTAAGAGCGAGTAGGAGCATATCACCGTCGTAAACCAGGGTGGGGAAAGCTGTTAATTTTTTCCCACGGCTAGAGAAAAATTAATTAGTTTGCTAACAAAGGCGCAAATGAACCCAAACGCTTAGCTAACTTGTTAGCTAAACCGTCTTGTAGGGGGAGAATGTGAATACATACAGAAATAATTAAGTCGTTTCGATATGTAGCAATAATTTAAAAGCGTATCCATAAGGTGGTAGCGAAGGCGAATTCATATATAAGGCGAATCGGTTGTGTATGTTCTTTGTGTAATTTTGCAAGCGAAATGTGAAAAATCTGAACTCGCTTTAGATTTACTTGATGAGACAAAAACATTTCCAAAACTAAATTGAAAGATCAATATTGGAAAATATTAGTTTATGATAAAAATGAAAAAACTTAACGAAATATATGTGCGTTGTGTCGCGTAACCAGCTATTTAATAGAACCGTAAGGGTAAATGATGTCCCAGCGAAACTACACCGATCTTACGTGGAAGTGACTAACAAGATTATTGAGGTGTCCAATATACTTTATATGTATCTTAGTTCGGTGCATAAATAGAATATACATAATAGCTTATTCACTACAGCAAAACATAGATATACCTAAAATTATATTGCCGGCACATCCATCGGTGAATGCTGTAATACGTATGATAATAATAAAGTTAGGGACTTTGGTGATCAAGTAGAGAATTCATCGTTCCTTAAGCAATTGTAAAATGGTGTTAGCCGTTGAATTAAGAAAATGAAGAAGGTGACAAAATTGGAGGTTAAGTATTTCTACCATGACTTAAATAGCAATTGTTCATATTTCTGTTAGCCTAGTAACTGTTAATATTTTACAATTTTATTGAGCTCTAGGCCAGTTTATGGAAGATTTTTTTTGTGAAAAAACAACAACAGTTTTTAATGGTTGAAGTTATAGTACTATTTCGGAAATCACCACATTTCCTCATCAGACTTCTTTTTGATTATTAAATTAAATTAATTTTTAATTTAATTTTTCATAACCACTTCTCTCAGGCTTTGAACCCGGGAGCTCGGAGTTGCAGAGCCAATACGCTACCTATTGTGCTACGCTAGCCGAGTTGGCTGTTGTGTTTATTTCATCTTCCTTAAACAAACCAACTACAAACAAGAGCAACTGATCTGCCGCTATTTAACTTGTTTGTGTGGTTGTTGTTTGTGTTTTTTTATTTTGCAAATTCTGTATAAGTATTTTACTTTATATTATAATGCATTTTTAAAGTGTGCTCATCCTTGTATACAAATGTTTGTTCATATTTCTGTTAGCCTAGTAAATGTTAATATTTTACAATTTAATTGAGCTCAAGGCCAGTTTATGGAAGATTTTTTGTGAAAAATCAACAACAGTTTTAAATGGTTGAAGTTATAGTACTATTTCGGAAATCACCACATTTCCTCATCAGACTTCTTTTTGATTATTTAATTAAATTAATTTTTAATTTAATTTTTCATAACCACTTCTCTCAGGCTTTGAACCCGGGAGCTCGGAGTTGCAGAGCCAATACGCACCTATTGTGCTACGCTAGCCGAGTTGGCTGTTGTGTTTATTTCATCTTCCTTAAACAAACCAACTACAAACAAGAGCAACTGATCTGCCGCTATTTAACTTGTTTGTGTTGTTGTTGTTTGTGTTTTTTTATTTTGCAAATTATGTATAAGTATTTTACTTTATATTATAATGCATTTTTAAGGTGTGCTCATCCTTGTATACAAATGTTTGTTCATATTTCTGTTAGCCTAGTAAATGTTAATATTTTACAATTTAACTGAGCTCAAGGCCAGTTTATGGAATATTTTTTGTGAAAAAACAACAACAGTTTTAAATGGTTGAAGTTATAGTACTATTTCGGAAATCACCACATTTCCTCATCAGACTTCTTTTTGATTATTAAATTAAATTAATTTTTAATTTAATTTTTCATATCCACTTCTCTCAGGCTTTGAACCCGGGAGCTCGGAGTTGCAGAGCCAATACGCTACCTATTGTGCTACGCTAGCCGAGTTGGCTGTTGTGTTTATTTCATCTTCCTTAAACAAACCAACTACAAACAAGAGCAACTGATCTGCCGCTATTTAACTTGTTTGTGTGGTTGTTGTTTGTGTTTTTATTTTGCAAATTCTGTATAAGTATTTTACTTTATATTATAATGCATTTTTAAGGTGTGCTCATCCTTGTATACAAATGTTTGTTTATTTTTATGTTAGCCTAGTAAATGTTAATATTTTACAATTTTATTGAGCTCAAGGCCAGTTTATGGAAGATTTTTTTTGTGAAAAAACAACAACAGTTTTTAATGGTTGAAGTTATAGGTTTTTCACAAAAAAAAAAACTTCCATAAACTCGCCTTGAGCTCAATACAATTGTAAAATATTTACCTTTACTAGGCTAACAGAATTATATACTATAGTTTACACTGCTTTCTATAAAACCTTAATTGTCAAATCACAAAATTCACTTGGATTGCATAAATTGAAAATGTTAACAAAACAAACCAAGCGAATTGGGAAAGAAGAACAAGTACTAAGTTGCTGCTACCTTTCATAATATCCATTCCAGTAACCGGACAATAGAATTTATTAACAATATGATTTTTTATAAACAAAATTTGTGTCACAAATGTCACACTATTTATAACCAAAACTAAATTATATCCAACACTTTTCCACTTTACAATAACTTATAATTCTTACCTGTAAAAATCTGTATGTCACTAGCAAAAAAATATTTTTTTCGCACTTCGCGCAAGTGCACCAACTGATTTCTCTAAAATAACAAAACACCTACCCTACATACATACATGCATAATCCTTATTGAATTTTACTGAAATTAATAAATAACTATAAAATAAATGCATTCACATATAATAAAGTCTATATACATTTGTATGAAGGTATGTTTATAAGTACATACATAGGTACAAATGTAAATAGAAAGAAAACAGCTTTAGAAAAAATGTTCATAATGCTTTTCATACATAGAATTTCTTAAGACTCTCTTTAAAATGTTAGACATTTTTAATTTCTCATTAAAATGTTAGATATTTTGGATGGAAAACTTTGATATTGGGAAAAAGTGTGCACCCTGTACAAGTTTTAAAACTTTAATTGATATGGATCTGGTTAAAGAATGCGATATTGTTTTAAAAAGATTTAACGGAAAGGATTTTTTGTTAAAAAACATTGTATGTATATAAAACTGTAACTTTTTTTTTGACGCTGAGGTTGCTACATATCTATATACGTGTTTATATACGTACATATGTATATTTATGTGAGGGTATAATGTATATGTAGTAGTAAAACTCTTTTATAAATATTCGCTAGCTTCTTCATATCCATAAATATGCATTTATGTATGTACAAATATGCAGCCTACTTACTGAGTGCCAGGTCATTTGCTCTGCATTACCTGTAAGTAACTATCTACGTCGCTACACACAAGTAGTTACTTACTTCGCTACCCCCAGGTAAAATTCGCAAGTATTTCTGATTTATAAAAACACGCATCTTTCTTTTAATTTTAATCATTTCATTTTAAATTTATTTTGTTTTGTAAAAGCATAGAGTTGAAATTTTAAGTCGAATTGACTATTGTATCTGTTGATGCTGTAGCTTGCCTTTGGACATGCAAGCGCTTTTAAAAATGCGTTTTATTGCAACTGTATTGCTTTACGCAGTTTTTCGTCTGCAATACTATTCCCATCATTTAACGGAATGGAGTCTAAATAAGAAAAAACAACATACTAAGTGCCAATTTTTTTATAAAACAAGAAATATAATACCCAGTAGTGCGTTATAAAAGTTTTGAAGTAATTTTAAGGACTTTTTGCCCTGCACTCCATTGACATTGTATGCCATTGCTATTTCATCGCTCAAAATATTTCGTAAATTCTTCACAACGCCGGTAGGTCGCATAGCTCATATATAGAGGGTGTTTTTTTTACAGGTTTGTTTTTCGAATAGAGATAAAAATGGCATTTTGTGGTCAAATCTGGCAACTCTAATGTCAGTTATGTTCAGTTTGGTTTGCCATTTTATCATGAACAGGTTGACAAAAGAACAACGCTTGCAAATCGTGCAAATTTATTTCGAAAATAATGGTTCAGTTCGCGAAGTTTACCGTGAGCTCCGTCAATTTTATGGTCGACATAATCGTCCATCAGAGCAATTAATTCGGTTAACCATGGATCGTTTTCGCACTACGTTTACTCTATGTAATAATACGCATCCGCAGAGACGTCGAACAGTGCGCACCGAAGAAACAATTGCCGCTGTAGAGCAAAGTGTTGAAGAGGACCCGAATGAATCGATTCGCCACCGTGCACAGCAATTGGAGCTTTGTCCATCAACTTTATGGAAGATTTTGCGCAAAGATCTTGGCTTGCGACCTTACAAGATCCAGCTTGTGCAAGAATTAAAGCCGCGAGACCATGCAATGCGTCGTGATTTTGGTGTATGGGCCGAAAATGAGATTGATCTCAATGCTGATTTTCATCGCAAAATTTTGTTCAGTGATGAGGCTCATTTTTGGTTGAATGGCTACGTCAACAAGCAAAATTGCCGCATTTGGAGTGAAGAGAATCCACATGAGACCCTTGAAACGCCATTACATCCACAAAAACTGACTGTTTGGTGTGCTCTATGGGCTGGTGGAGTCATTGGGCCATACTTCTTCCGCAATAATGCTGGAGAGGCAGTTACCGTTAATGGAGACCGGTATAGAGCCATGATAACCGACTATTTTGTTCCCGAATTGGATGGCATGAATGTGGATGAGTTGTGGTTCCAACAAGACGGCGCTACATGCCACACAGCGCACGTCACAATCGATTTATTGAAGGAAACATTCGCTGAACGCATAATTTCGCGGAATGGACCTGTCAATTGGCCACCAAGATCGTGTGATTTGACACCATTGGATTATTTTCTTTGGGGATATGTGAAGTCGCTCGTCTACACCAACAAACCAGAAACGTTAGGGGAATTGGAAGCCAACATTCGTGGCGTTATTGCCGACATACGGCCCCATATGCTCGAAAAAGTGGTTGAAAATTAGACCTGTAGAATTGGCTTTTTTCGAGCCAGCCGCGGCGGCCACATGCCCGAAATCATATTTAAACATTAATGGCATTATTATCCTTCCAACAAAGCCAAATTGATGGACCTTAAAACGATTTTCTTGTGTTTTATTTCAATTCGAAGTTCTATACCCCTAAAAAAAACACCCTCTATATTTAATTTATAATTTAATTATCAAAAAGAACAACTTCCTTCTTGGCAGGCACGTGGCGAATGAAATGATGTGACAAAAAAATATAAAAGAAATAACATTGCTTCGTAACGGGATAAGCTTTGTGCTTTGTTAGTACATTGTTTTTCTGTATCTGTGTTTTTCTGTATCTGTGTTTTTCTTAAATGTAAAGACAACCCGTCCTGCATTACTACGTGCTACCGAGTAAGTACTTACCAGAAAGTACCGAAGTCGCTAGTAGAAAGAAGGGAATCGCCACTTCGCGTACTGACGGGTATGTACATACATACATATATACATACATACATACATGTGTCCTTTTCGACGGCTACGATCGGAGACATGCTCTGCGAATGAGTAGCAGAACTACATTCGAGTCTCTCTACCTGCTGTAGAAATTGCCCACCTGGATCTTCGGCTGCACAGCATATAACATAATGGGCGCCGCTTGGAACCAAGTCGGTTCCAACGGTTTCGCCAGGTTCTGAACGGAAATGTTGCTGGGAATCTCGTCCGTTCCGACAAATATGACTGAAGACAAGCTCTACGTTTGAGTAGTTAATTTTAAGCGTCAAAGTGGGGAGCTTACGACGGCTGGAACCAAACGCTCTTCAGCTGCAGTTTAGTGCGACTCGTGGTATTTGTTTGCTGGACCACTTCGGTCATTCTACTCACTGAGTCTGCGTAGCAAGGGAACTTGTCCATCATGCGCGATTTGGTTGCAAAGTACATAGCCGGGCAAGAAGCCGCTCGGAACCAAGTCCGTTCCGACGGCCTCGGCATATTATAACGCTCTTTATAGTGTAAGCAAAGCTAAGCAGGCGGAAATCAACTTACCTGTGAAATTGGTTTCCCGTCCATTCCGACAGCCTCAATGAAGTTGAATTTCGAATTATAAAGATAATAAAATTAGCTTAAATCATTTAAATAGTGACAGAGTTTAGGATGACTTGAGTTCGAAGTTGGGGAAATCGCTTTCGGTTAAAAACCTGGTAGATACTTTGCTCGAGTCTAAAGAAAATTGGTCCGTTGTCTGCAATATGGCGAACAAAATACTATCTAAATTGCGTCAAGCGGCGCAACTCCGCAGAAATTTATAGAAAGGCAATAGGCCGCTCCCCCCCGCGAAGTAATACCAAACGGTAGTTCTACGAAGCGAGGGAAATGGAGCAGGGGTGGGCTTTAGTGCGGTGAGTCAAAAGGCTAGCTGCGCCTTACATAACTCTTGTGGTGTCTGTCTGCACATTCGCGCAATTTTTTGACTGGCCGTGAATGCATGAATGATCGATGACTATAAATGAGCGCGGTGAAGAGAAAAATTTGTACATCCCTTAGCTCATAAACAGAGAGTACTCATATTGGTCTTTTTTTCTGTGAATACACAATTTTGGGATCGCATGAGTGTATGAGTCGAATGAACAGCGCATTCACATTCGCGTCAGTCGACTAAACAGAGGAAATGAATGTGCGCATGCAGCCCTCTTATACATATGTACAAACATCGGTAGCAGGGGCATGATAAGCAGCAGAATATTCTCAGTGGCAGAGGTGTGCACAAATAACATGCGCAAGAATACTACCCGCTAAGCCGAGCAAATACGAGAAGTAACGACCGCAGACAAAATTTTCAACAAAGAACGGCGATGACACACAAGCACGAAGCATTTACGAGTGTAAGCAGAACGCAGATGTAAGAGATGAACAGCAACTGCAGCATCAACTGCAAGCAAAATAAGCAAATGAAAAATCCTATTATTTCTGATCCCAAATCATTTTATGGTTTCGTAAACTCTAAGCGAAAGCTAAAAAAGTTTCCGTCCGCAATAAAATTAGAAAATATTACTTCTAACAATTCAGAACAGATTTGCATTATTTTTGAAGTCTAAATATGCCATTAACTCCAATATGAACTTTACCACATATCCGTATCAAGTAAGTTGGAATAACACAGTCAGTTTACCTACAATAACCCAAGAGGAGGTATTCCTTTTGTAGTGTTCAAAGGGGGTGGTCTATGGTATTAAAACCAAAAATATAAGTTCGACCGATCGTCCTCACCTAGATTCGGTTGGATGGCCATGGCGGGCGGAATCCTCTCGTGCCTTAGCTCCTTCGGCATGGGGTGGGTTAGATTGCCAGTCTTCAACCGACCACACATACAATTTATTTTATAGGATTCCTATCTGAACCTAATAGGGAGTCAACCTCCACGAAATAAACAAAAAACAAAGCAAACGTCTCGGAGATGCAAGTTAACGCGAAAACTAAATCGTTGCAGTCTTTCTCATGCTAGAGTCTTTAGAGGTAAGCGAGTTCTAAGTTGGTACCTGACGCTCGCTCTCTGTACCCTCCCTGCCATGATCTTCAAGCGGAATGTTGGGCGAAGATCCCAATTAAATAACTACTCCTTTCTACATCACATGCCGTCCAGGAACATACAATAAATTAGCACATCATATTTGAATGTTATAATATTCAATATTTATTTAACTGCAAATTCATAGTGGCATAATGTTGCCAAAAAAAACAAAAAAAAAGATTCATAACAATCAAGGCTTAAACTAACTCTAAACTAAGTATATAGATTGGTTTGTTTCAATTATTTTCTTACACCAATTTTACCTTACTATTATCCTACCGGGTGGCTGACATCATATAAACATAGTAAATACTCTGAACTGTGTGCGCATATCACGACTTAGTGCTCCAAACTACATACATAAGTCAATATTGGAAATTTGCTATAAGCTTTTTGAGTGAATATATGTATGTAGGTATTCAGCTCAGCTGATATTGACAACGTAAGGTTGTTGTTGTCTATTTTGCATATACCTCACAGTTTTCTTGTGTGGTTTCTATTATTTTTATTTTGTTGTTAGTTTTTTGTTTCTTTGTGCCTTTGTATTTATATTTTAATCATGTATAAGCGGTCACCAGATTGACATAAACATGCACTTATATATCAAATTTAAAGCGCGTACAACTCTACCGTGCCGTGCGTTTACCTGGGGAAGCCTAGGCAGATATACATACATATGCATGCACATATATTAGTATGCATATACTTACATACGCATGCTTCTACTCACTATGTCAATTTGGCTTGGCTTATCGCGAAAAAGAAAAACTATAATAGAATAAAATATAAATGGTGACTTACATATGTATCCAGATTTGTCTCCGCTCCACCGATGAAAGGCCTTCCAACGATGGGATAGTTGGATCCACTGCGTCACTGTAGATTAAAATTTTCTTTTTCGCGATTTTTTTGTAAATTTTTTTGTTTAGGCATTAAAATTTTTGTTGTTTTAATTCATTAAATCCTATATCTTGTTTTTACTATTTTCTACTCGATTTATTTCAGTTTTGGCTTTTTATTTTTCGGATTACTTTTCCGTTTTGCTACAATTGGCGTACAAGTAAAATAGGTAATTTTTTCGTGTTTTTGTTTTCTTTTCGTAAGAAATTAAAAATTTTTTTTTTTTTGTTTTATTTTTTTTTGTTTCTTAAACACCACAACAACCTCAACCCTCCCTGGGTGGTCTTCGCACACGTTGGGAAGTTGTTTTCCCTTGACACAATTAATAAATACTACTTAACTAGCAGCGGCTCTTATGGTAATTCGGCACTTGTTGTAAATAAGCATGGATGCGCATGTATGTACATAAATATGTACATAACCCGATACCAGATATCCCAAAAGGAGCAGCGTGATCGGTGTCAACCGGAGCTACACTGATGAGAGATGCGTTTGATGAGTTCACCGTTGTACTTCTTAAACGCAATTACAGATGAAAAAAATGAATTCCAAATCAAAAAGGAAGGCATTCACACCCACACCAAATTGGCGATTCCTGCCAGGGGTGGCTTCACTTTGGCCGACCAATACCCTGGCGCTGGGCGTCGAATTTAAAGTTGCGGGTCGAATTGGCGAATATTTCGCTTGTCCCCTGTTTTTGAACAATATTTTTAAAATACCTGCTTTCGAAAGGGTGGTATTCGTAGGTACTAACCTTTTATCAAATTCAGCTTATGAATAGCGATGAACAGCTTGTATGCAAAAATTATAGTTCTACCACGATCACTTTAATAGAAAACACTTGATGCAGTTAATTTGTCTGCTGATATATCGAACCGCAAGGAGGATAACTGTAGCTGGGCGAGCCCTTTTATACGCGCGAATTCCCAAAGAACAATAGAAAGCTCAGTTATTGGAAAATTTAAGTCAACGCAACTTGCGCTCCACTGTGCAATTAGTGCGACATTAAATCAAGATCACTGTGTACTAAAGCGAAGGGCGAAGCGACAGCAGCGGCGCCACTGGGCAAGCTTTTCTTTTATTTATTTTTTTAATTTCGTTATTTTACTTTTCTCTCGCGCATGCGACAAAATTTCTGCCCCAGAGGGTGTTAGATAATATATTCTAGCAAGGCTTAATAACATTTGTGAACAGATGACTATTACAAAACCCAGTAATACGACACCGTAAGACGGAGTATTAATGGGAATTAACTTCGAATATCCTTTGCATGATATGTGCCTATTTCCTTTCCTTGTAAATCTTCTAGTAAGTAATAACAGTTCCCTTGCTTTTTGCGAATTCTACAATTAACAAACTGGGGTCCTAATTTTGCATTAAAATTTTGCGAGAACTTGCTTTGAGCGAAATTGCGACGATAAACTTCTTGGCCTTCTTTGAAGGTGACTGGTTTTGCCCGCAAGTTATATTTTTTTTCATTGCGATCATAGGCTTGGCGTATATCTGCTTGTATATCTTTTCTCAATATTGCCCAATTATCGAATCGCAAAATCGGGACAATCGGTTCTTCGATTAAGGATAGGTCTCGTAGCAGTTTATAATCGGAACCATGCGTTATCATGTCTAGTCCAAATAATGCACGATACGGAGAACATCCTAAAGACTGATGTAGTGAGGATCTAAGTGAACATGAAATGCTAGTAAAGTGTAAATCCCACTCGGTCTGGTCCTGCTTTAAGTATGAACGAATGGCTGCTAAGAGCGATCGATTCACACGTTCGGCGGGATTACTTTGCGTAGAGTATAAGGCAGTATAGACGTGACTTATACCGAGCTCTGTAAGGAACGCGTTGAAATCGTTAGCTTTGAATTGCGTACCGTTATCACTAATAATAGTTTCTGGTACACCGAAGCTGTGAAATATATTTTTCAACAAAAATTCTTGAATCGCATTTGAATTGAATTTCTTAAGAGGCTGTATCCAATGGTACTTGCTAAAATGATCCAGAACTATAAACAACCCTATATGACCACTTTTGCTACGGGGGTAGGGTCCAAGCAGGTCAATGTATAATCTTTGAAACGGACGACAAGTAGGGGAGTGCGCGCCCATAAGTGGGCGAAGCGTAACGTTTGGGGCTTTGTTCTCTTTGCAAATGTCACACTTGCGTATGTAGTCCCGTACATCTTTAGCCAGGCCAGGCCAAAATAGATGTCGACGCAACTTTTCTATTGTCTTTTGCATTCCAGCGTGCGCAGAAGTCGGACTATCATGAGCTTGCTTAAGAACATCGCTTCTAAGCCTTTCGGGAACCCATAACTTCCAAGAATTTGTATCTTGCTTCTCGTCTCCTGCAGCGTGTTCAGTACGAATATACAAATATTTCTCAATAACTTTGACATCAGGAAATTTCGCTTGATTTTGCTTCAACTTTTCTATAAGCGTGACATACGAATCATCAGCAAAGGCGTCGGAATCAAGATCAATCACGGGGCTCATCTCCAATCCCGCAATTTGGTTATCCTCCAACCGTGACAATGCGTCAGGAACTATGTGCTCTTTCCCTTTTCGATTGAAAATTTCGATATTGAAAATTTAAATTGTTGTAAACGGAAAATCCAACGAGCAAGCCTGCCAGATACGTTCTGCTGCCGCATTAGCCATATTAAGCTGGAGTGGTCGGTTACTACCTCGAATTCTTGCAACTCCAAGTAGCATCGAAATTTCTCTATCGCCAGTATAACGGCCAAACACTCTCGTTCCGTGACACTATAGTTGCGTTGAGCACGACTTAATTTCTTTGACATAAAAGCAATAGGTTTTTCTTTATTCTGATCAGATAGTTGTACTAGCACGGCACCAATACCAACATCGCTAGCATCGCAATGCAAATAAAACTTTTTACTAAAGGTTGGATTTGTTAAGACTGGGGCAGAGGTTAAAATCTTTTTTAACTCGTTCATGGCTTGTTGAGCTTCCCCTGTCCATGTAAACTTCTTTTTTGTCGAAATCACTTCTGTTATTGGGCACGTAAGATCGGCAAAGTTGTATATAAATCGCCGATACCATCCACAAACTCCGAGGAATCCTCGTACCTGCTTCAAATTTTTTGGCGATGGCCAGTTTAAGATACACGACACTTTAGTTGGATCAGTACAAATCCCTCCACTACCAATAACGTAACCCAAGTAATTAACACTGGTTACACAAAACTGGCTTTTAGTAAGGTTCAGAGTTAGATTGGCTTTGCGAAACTGTTCCGCAAGGCGAACTAAGGCTGCCAGGTGGGAAGAAAAATCTTCAGACACAATGCAAAGATCGTCCAAATACCCAAACACACAATTTCGAAGGTCAGGCGGGATTATATTGTCCATTAGGCGACACATTGTGGATGGCGCGTTGCAAAGACCAAACGGCATAACCTTGAATTGATACAGTGGACGCCCAGGGACCGTAAAAGCGGTTAACGGTTTCGACTCAGGACTCAGCTCAATTTGCCAGTATGCATCTTTTAAGTCTAGTTTTGAGATTATGTTTGCTTTTGGCAATCTTGAAAAAATACCGTCTATGCTGGGTAACGGATAAGCATCTTTCTTTGTAGCATCATTGAGTTTACGTGCATCCAAACAAAGGCAAACCTTATTTGGCTTAATAACAAGTCGCATAGGTGAGCTCCAGTCACTTTCTGACGGTTCTATCACATTTAGTTCGAGCATTCGGTCTATTTCCTTATAGAGAAGTTTTTCCACTGCCGGACTCACTGGGTATAATCGCTGTTTTATAGGTTTTGCATCTCCTATGTTAATATGGTGCTGTAACAGTGTAGTACGGCCAAGGCCCACAGTGACATTTGGAAATAGTTGCTTGACGGCGTCTAGTTGTTGCATTTGTTGTTGACTCAAGGGATAGGTATCGATCTCAGCGGATTTGGTTGTATCCGAGTTTTGCTCTATCGAACAAATAATATTTGGGGCCAAAGCGAAGATTCTCCAAAAGTCTAGACCTAAAATAAGTTTCTGCTTGATCGAGGGTATAACGTACAGTTTCATTGTCTTTTTCTGTGATTTATAAGTCACTTTAACATCAAGGACACCTAAAATCTTTTGTTTTACCCCATCTGCGGTTTTGCATGTGACTTCAGAGCCTTAAATTCTGGATATTTCGTGAAATCTTTTTCCGCGAGCGAAGATCCAATGCAACTAATACTTGCTCCCGTATCTAACAAACCAAGTTCGACGAATTCCATAAACGACACTTCAGCATAGCTGCGCATGTCGCTTTGGTTACTAAATATGGTTGACACGAGCAGTTTTTTGTTTATTTTGACATTTTTATAAAATGATCGAAGTCTTTGAACACGTTTACTTCGGGGTCTAAATTCGTTAAAAATTCTATTTCTTACTTCTATATAGTTTTGCAGCCGTTCACCATAAGGACGCAAACGCATTGGAACGTTCTTGTGCTTGCTCCCATCTTTTAAATCAACGTCCGGTGGCGTTGTACGATGTACTACCTTAGGGGTTATTTGGCTTACGCTTTTGGGGGCATCCTGTTGGAGTTGGATGCCCCGAACGTCGGTTTTCCGACTGTTTCCTAACGCAAACTTGGCATTGTGGCTTATATGCATTAAGAGCGCCACATCCGTAACAAAAAATACGTCGCTCAGCTACACAATTCTCCCAGATGTGTCCTATCTCATCGCAGTTCCAGCACTTTGGCTTCGTTTGGGGGACACTGTGCATGGCGGCTAATTCTACTTCAGGTTGTTCCTCTTCTGCGAGATTTGAACCAGCTTCATCGACGGTATATATCTGGCGACGGTGAGTAACCGACTTCGATTTACTCAAACTGTCCCCTCGACAACCGAGTTCTTGTGTCAAATTTTCAGCCATTTTTACCAAACGGCGTGGATGACCAACCGAATGTACCGGCTGGTATAAAAGCTTTTGACGGGTTTCAGGTAGTAAATTATTTTTCAATATCTCAAGCAATTCTTCGTCGTCAATTTTGACGGAATATTTGTCGATCATAGAAGCGACGGCATCATAAAATGCTGAAAAGGATTCACCAGAATTCTGTTTACGTGATCGGATCATTTCCCTACTCATAAAATCTGAGTGGTAATCTTTGTAATGCTGTCTGAGCGCAGCACAGATATCAGACCAAACGATGCGATCCACCTGCTTGTGATATCGCCAATACCACTCGCGCGCTTTTCCTATAAACAATACATGTATGTGCTTGCACATGCCAGTAAAATCACTGTCTAGGGTTTCATCTGTAAGAGACTTAACTCTATAAATAAATTCTTCAACTCCTAGACCCTCAGTCGACCCGTTAAATTGAAGATTCCAATTTTGCATGGTGTCGGCAGTTTTCCTATTAATGATGGAAGATGCTATCGGTGACTGGGCTTCGCGTATTGTGGTTACTAAATGTTGAGTATGGCTGGGACTCGAGCTGGGACATACTTCAATGGAATCTTAAAGGATAT
The DNA here is from genome assembly GCA_963971545.1 of Philophylla caesio. Classification (NCBI taxonomy): domain Eukaryota; kingdom Metazoa; phylum Arthropoda; class Insecta; order Diptera; family Tephritidae; genus Philophylla; species Philophylla caesio. Next base: position 107,857,615 of record OZ020604.1, read on the forward strand.
TGGAATAATTACACAGAATTACAACTTCTCTTAAAAGAAAACAATCCAGCCATAATATATTTACAAGAAACTCACTTGCCTTACACTTTTACTCCCACCCCACCAAAAGGTTACGTGGGCTACTTTCATAACTTAAGTAGCAACCATTCCAGCAAACAGGGAATATGTGTTCTAATTAAGCGCGAAATCCCCCATACTAAATTAAATATTGGATTCAAAGTAACTTTAATCTCAATGTATATTCCGCCTGCTGAAAACTTCCATGCTCACGAAATTTTAACTACACTTAGAAAGATCTTAACTCCAGTAATTCTTCTAGGTGATTTCTCACCTTTGGGGCTCGACATCTGACAACCACAGAGGAAAAATCCTTGAAGATGTAATATTGGCATCCAACCTTATTGTCCTAAACAAAGGCCTACCCACACATTTCTCCACTCATAATACATTTACGAATGTAGACATCACATTATGCAGCGCCTCTATAGCACCTAAGTGTTATTGGAGAATTATAAATGACTTGCACCGTAGTGATCACTTTCCGATCATAACCGACATTGACTTAAATTCCCACAAAGTTAAGGTAAACAAACGACCCAGATTCATTACAGACAGAGCTAACTGGGAAATTCTGTCCTCAAAAATACCAAGATCCGAAAATATCAATAAAGAAGCTGCGAATATCAGAAAGATATTCAGAGAAGCCTCTCACCTTAGCATACCGCAAACTAGATATTGCCCAAATAAACCCACGGTTCCTTGGTGGAACACCCACATCGCGAATTTAAGAAAGGTTAAGCTAAAAGCATGGTCTGATTTCAAAAAGCAACAAACGGATAATAATCTAACAGTTTATAAAAAAGCGAACGCAGCCTTTAGATATCACTCAAAAATTGCTAAAAGGACTTGCCTTGAAAAAATAACTAGTTCAATCAACCCTAGCTCAAATCCACGAGAAATATGGCATAACATAAAACTCCTAGCTGGAACTTCCAAGCAAAGCAAAATAATGGTCATGGACACCGAAAAAGGAACACTACTTGCTGCAAACGAAATAGCCAACTACTTTTCCTCCACATGGTCGCAGTACTCCAGCGATTCAAATTTCAATCAAAACTTTGTCTCTGAAAAAAACTGCCTTAGGTAGCGCTTATCTCCCACCAACTGCAACCTCAGCTGCTGCAAAGCTTTTAGAAGAACCTATCACTTCTTTTGAGCTAAAAGAGGTTTTAATATCTCTAAAAGAGAAAACTCCCGGCCACGACAGAATCTCTTACGACATCATCAAAAACGCACCTTCAAACGCTAAAGCCAGATTGCTCGAACTCTACAACAATATTTTTAATAGAGGAGTCTACCCTCAACGTTGGAGGGAGGCTGATGTCGTGCCAGTTCTGAAACCAGGCAAACCACAAGACGAAATTAACAGTTATCGACCAATTTCCTTACTACCGTGCGTCAGTAAGGTTCTAGAAAGGATTATGGCAAGGCGCATATTGTGGTTGGCTATGAGGGGAAAATATATAAGCCACAACCAAACGGCTTTTAAGCCAGCCCAGGGTACTTCCGACTCTCTTCTTCACCTTGAGGATTATCTAGCATCTGCGATCTCAAGTCGAAACCACGTTACTATACTTGGATTAGACTTTGAGAAAGCATTTGGAATTGCACAGGGTTCCCCTATCTCTCTTATTTTCTTCATTATTGCGTTCGATGAGCTAGCTAATATTCTTGCTAATTATAAAGTTGAATACTCCCTTTATGCAGACGATATATTTGTGTTTTCTAAGGACAATAGCCTAAAAACAGTAAAAAATAATTTTTCCAAAATTCTGGACAACATTTCCGAATGGGCTCTTAGCTCAGGTGCAAGTATATCCTATCAAAAATGCAAAACACTTCATGTATGCAAAAAAAAAAGTTGTACTAGTCTTAAGTTTATTTACAAAAATAACATTATTGAAAATGTCAATAATTTATTTTGACAAATCCCTTAACTTTAAAACCCATTGTATTTACGTTAAAAAAAAGTTAGCTAATAGAATTAATATAATAAAATACTTTGCTTCTAAGCATAGCAATATTCACACATCTACGTTAATTAATATCACAAAATCTTTAATTCTATCTGTAAATGATTACGGGCTACCTATTTATGGACAGTGTTCTAAAAGTACTTTTGCATACATCTTACCACTCTACCACACGGCTGTGCGGAAAGGTCTACGAGCGTTTACTACTTCGCCTATAAAAATCTTCTGGCAGAGGCTGGGCTACCTGAATTGAAAGAGCGATTTAGGCACAATCTTATGCTCTTAATCCCAAAGCTTTATAAAACTAATAATAGTATACTAAACAGCGATACAAAAAAAGCGATTAGAAGGAATCGGTCCCGTAAACGTTCTTCAACAATTTCTGAAGTAATAAAATGCGCCAAAGAATTTGACATCCCACTTAAACCAATGCTTATGACAGCACCACAAATCCCACCCTGGAACTTATCTCCGTTGACTTTTATCAACCAGCTATTGATATACTCGAAGCAACACACCACGCCTCTACTATTCAGAAACACTTTTATAGTGACAAAACATGAGTGGAGTACAAAAGGTTGGACATTTTTATACACAGATGGTTCCAAAGACGACTGCAACACGTCCTTTGCAGTAGTTTCAGAAAAAGGAGAACTCATCAAATCTGGACTCTTGTTCTCTCACAGCTCCATCTTCACCGCCGAAGCACTAGCGATTAACTCAGCTGTCGAATATGCATCCACTGTTAAAGGAAAATATATTATTTGCACGGATAGCAAGTCCTCTATTGTCGCGCTTCAAAGCAACAGAAATAATGAAGCACTGATTGAAAAAACACGAACAATGCTTATAAAAAAACAAGTCAAAAATCAAAATAATGTGGGTACCATGACATTACGGAATAAGGGGCAACGAACGTGCAGATGCAGCAGCAAAAAACGCCAGCAAATCGCTGGGCATATACTTCAACATCAACACGAAATTAGACATCGTCCGAAAAGTCAAATCGCTTATTAAAGCAAAAACTCAAGAAATATGGTCAACGTATCGTCATGTTTACAATTGCATCAACCCCGACTGCAGCAATCCCTCCTTCCCGCAGGCAGCTACTACTCTCCAACAAAAAATTTTCACAAGATGCCGGTAAGGACACACAAAAATCTCCCACGAACATCTATTAACTGGAAAGGCACCGCCAATCTGCCTTAGATGCAACTGCGCACTGTCCATTAACCATATTCTAGACGAATGCCCCAAATTTTACAATATGTTACAAATATTTTTCAAATAACACACCAACAAATTTATTAAACACATATTCTATCGAAAATGTAGAAGCTAATTACAACTTTGTATTCCAAAACAATCTTTTATATCAAATCTAATATACAAATAGTTTAAAATACTTGCTAGGGATATTTTATATAATACTAATATAAAAATCTGTTAGTTTAAGTTCAGGTCGATAACCTTAATTGCTAGTGCCTTTTACCTGTAATATAATTATTTATGTTTATATTTCATTTATAAATAAATAAATAAATAAGAAAAGCTAAATTCGGGCGAAACCGGGGGTGCCCATAAGTTCATAAAAACCCCGTTTCTTTGTTTCACCAAATTTTGTGACTATAACTAATACTGTTATTGATATACTTGTTGTTGTACTTGTGTACAAGTACGATTTTGCCCTGACTGTCTGTCCGTCCGTCCGTCTGTCCATGGTTACAATAACTTGAGTACAAGTTGAGATATCTCAATGAAATTCGGTACATAGATTGACAGGGTAGGTTGGTATTAAAAATGGTCAAGATCGGTCAATAAACACGCCCACCTCCCATATAACGGAAATTTTTGAAAAATTCAAAAACTCCGTTTTTTTGCTATCTATTACAACAAATTGACTGAAATTGGGTATTTGGAGCGATTTTGAACGAAGAAATTTGGTATTTATGAAATTGTGAAAAATGGGCGTTGCTACGCCCACTTATGACAAATTTTCTGTATCTTAATAACAGTATTAGTTATCGTCACAAAATTTGGTGGACATATTTTCCTTGATATCGCTATTATTATCGTTCAAATCGGATCAAAACCACGCCCACCTCCCATATAACGGAAGTTTTGGAAAATGTCAAAGCTTCATTTTGTCGGTATCTATTACAACAAATTAAGTGAAATTCGGTTTTCGGAGTGATTTTGAACAAAGAATTTAGGTAAATATGAAATTGTGAAAAATGGGCGTTGCCACGCCAACTTAGGAAAAATTTTCTGTATCTCAATAACGGTGTAAGGTATCGTCACAAAATTTGGTGAACAAATTTTCCTCAATATCGCTGCTATCATCGTTAAAAATTTTTGAAATCGGACCTTAATCTCGCCCACCTCCCATAAAACGGAAACTTTGAAAAATGCAAATATTTCGTTTTATCTTTATCTATTGGAACATATTAATTAAAATTTAATATTTAGAGACACAGTTAATTAAGAAACTCGATTTTTATGAAATTTTGAAAAATGGGCGTTAACATGCCCATAAAAAAAGTCTGTAGTTATCTCAATAACGATGTAAGGTATCGTCACAAGATTTGGTGAACATATTGTCCTCAATATCGCTGCTATCATCGTTAAAAATGATTGAAATCGGACCTTAATCTCGCCCAACTTCCATATAACGGAAATTTTGAGAAATGCAAAAACTTCGTTTTTCAGTATTTCTTGGAATAAATTTAGTAAAGTTTAATACTAGCAGCGATTTAAAACAAAGAAACGGGGTTTTTATGAAATTATGGGCACCGGCCATACAAAAATACATCGCGAGGGTATATAAAAATCGGTTTCGCCCGAATTTAGCTTTTCTTACTTGTTAAAGTGGATCTTTTTCGATTTTAACTTTTCTCCGCGCAATATGTGTTTTTAGCCTTTTTTTCATTATTTTGCCGCCCTGTGGCAGCCCCACTAGTCGTTGACATTTTGACGGTTCGTTTTGTGATCATATTTCTGGAGAGCGGAGGTTTTTTGGTCGTTGTTAGAGAGACGACAGCTGGCACGCAAGCTAAAGCGCGGTCAAATTTTTTTATTTAAAACCACTTTTAATTGTAACATACGAATTAATAAAACGTATACTAATTTACGTAAATATAAACGATGCAAAAGTTTTTAATTCGCTTTAACATTAGCAACCCTTGCGGGAAATTCGTGTTCTCAAAATTGCTCACTTTTCATTTTAATTAGTCATGTGCAAACTGTTGTTCTTCGCATAACGGTGTGGAAAAAAACCAGAAAAAGCAGTGTCCTTCAAATCGTCGTTGCCAAAGTGCAACTTGGCGCAAAAGAAAAATATAATTTTTATTAAAAAAATGTGCATTATTTAAGTTTTTTTTATTTTTCTCAAAGTATATACATTTGGTATTCTTCAAACGATACATTTAGTCTTAAACACGAGAAAAATATAACAATAAAAAAGAAATGCAATTCATTTTACTCCTTATTATTTTAACGTTCGAAATTCTTACAAAAGATGATACCGGTTAATTTAATTAGTTGAAGATAGGCATGTGGACTTGTCACCACGAGATATATCGAAAAAAATGTAATGCCAGATTTTTTATTTTTAGCAGTTTATCCCACGCTGGGTTGCATTGGTACATATCGCTGCAGGCGTGTTGCCACATACATAATTTGTATTCAAATATACATATCAAATAAAAGGTCTTTTAGTTACCTTTCTAACCATACCAATTTTGGAAATCGGAACAATAGTGTGTAAAATATCAGCTTCTAAAAATATTAAAATTTCCCCCTTTACCCCTTCCTATCACCACCCTATTAATTTGCACCAAAAAATTTTTTACCATTAAAATAGGTTAAATGGGGCGGATCACGGCCGCAGTGTATATAACAACAGTGTGCATAAATTCTCTAAATCCATTTGAAACATGAGTTGTGAACTCAAGCAAGTTTGTAACGGTAGATTTTCCCTTAGAGAACCCGTGTTGTGTGCTAGAAATTGTAGAGGATATGGAATACGTTAAATGGTCAACAACAATAGCTTCGAAAAATTTAGGAATAGCAGAAAGCTTAGCTATACCGCGATAATTTCTATAGAGGACCTACTTCCGGTATTATAAAGGGGTATAATGATTGATTGTTTCCAAGCTGAAGGGAAAATTCCAAGCTAAAGAGAAAGATTAAATAAATTAGTTAAGGGCACATAAATATGTTTTGCACAGTTTATGAGGAAACACGTCGGGATCGAATCGGGCCAGCCTTAAATGATTTTTTTAAGTTACTTAAATAATTAAATACTTACTTGGAAGATATCTGCGGAATGATAGCAAAAGGAACAGAGTTTATATGGATAAGGTTTGGTCAGAGGCGAGTTAATGAAGTAATTTGACCTGAAGAATTGGGCAAACATGTTGGAAATTGATTGGAAGTCACAAGACACGGTATTTTGATATTTCATAGCAGACGAAAAACTAGTCACTCTGCGCTTAGAGTTAACGAATTCATAAAATGATTCAGGGTTTTTTATTAAATTCCTTTTAACTTTGCACAAATAAGATCTGTAGCATTTTTTATTTAATTCAAAATAAGCGTGTCGGATAACTGAGTATTTAATATAGTTAGTGTGCAAACTTTTTATTTTTTAAATTTTTTAATTCTTTAGTAAATCAAGGTTGTGATTGCTCCTTTTGTACGCACACCCATTTTGGTACAAACTTTTGAAATAAGTTAAATATAGGGTTATTAAAATGCTGGGCGCAACGTTCAACATCATCTTTATACGTCGGCCATGATAATTTTGATAATTCTCGATCTAATTTCTTCAAATTGGCTTTCGCGAAAATAAACCGAGCGTTTGAGCTACTTGATTTATCTACATTATTTCCTATATCAACAATAACTTCGTAATTTACCTCAACAGCAGCGTGATAAGAGTCCTCTGGCATAACCAAGGGTTCGCAACTCTTCATAGATGACTTAGATACGTCATCAACAAAAACAAGATCCGGAATGGTTCCAAAATTGTTTGGAGTTAAATTGATCTGATTTAGACAGAGCTCAGCCATATCTTCTAAGAATACATTGTCTCTATCCTTTGATGATATTGGAACGATAAAGTCGTCTATAAGAGTCCATGATATGCCTGGCATATTGAAGTCACCAAGTACAATCATCGAGTCATGTGCAGTAATCATTGAACTTAAGGATCTAAGTAACGCAATATGTTGAGAATATACCGATAAGTCAGAGTTAGGAGGGATGTAGCAAACAGCTAAATAAAAGAAACCGTTTCCTACCATAACTCGTATTGCTTTTAATTTCATTGACTCGATGAGGGAATATTTACATCTTCCGATGGTATTGCAGAATGAACTGCAAAAAGAACACCCCCACCGATTATGTCCTTACGGTAATTTCTATAAATTTGATATTGATTAGGAAGGATCTCTGAATTAAATATATGTGGTTTAAGCCAGGTTTTAGTAAAGCAAATTACGTTATAGTTACAGTATAAGCCTTTTAAATATAAATCGTTCAATTTAGTATTTAAACCTCTAACGTTAGTTTTTTGGCTCAGTGTCACGATTAGGAATTGAAGCTAAGTTATTTAATTTATTTTTATTTCACAGTTCGATGTAACACTGCCATCACTGAAGCTCATCTAATAGAAGCTGGAGTACCTGGCGAACTGGCGTATAAAGGTCAACGAACAAAAATCTAAGCAAGTTACATTTACACTAAATAAGAAAAATTGTCCGCCCTTGACTTTGAACAACGTTCAAATACCACAAAGCAATAATGTCACATACCTAGGGGTCCACCTGGATAGGCGACTTACTTGGCGCAACCACATAGAGGCTAAACGGACTCATCTTAAGTTGAAGACCAGTTCTCTACACTGGCTTATTAACTCTCGCTCACCCCTGAGCCTGGAGTATAAAGTGACTATATACAACACGGTTCTAAAACCCATTTGGACCTATGGATGTGAGTTATGGGGCAACGCGAGCAGCAGCAACATCGAAATCCTTCATCGTGCGCAATCTAAAATCCTTCGAACAATAACCGGAGCACCATGGTATATCCGAAACGAGAATATCGACCACGACTTGAGAATCCCGGAAGTACGAACTGAAATAGAACAGCGAAAGGCGAAATATGCATCGAAGCTTTTAGCGCACCCTAATCAGTTAGCAAGAAATCTATTGCATGTAAACAGGAACTCAAGATCACGTAGGAATGACTTTCCAGCCCAGTCGTAATATTTCTTAGGGCCAGTTAATAAAAATTCTCATCCCGACTATGGGATGTAAATTATGTGATTAGAATAAGATTTGCAAACTTGTTGTTAGGCTCCTTAGTTGAGCAGATTCAATAAATAAAAGTAACAGTTAAAAAAAAAAAAAAAATTTGTATTTTTATGTGGCTTGTATTCAAACTCGCGAACAAATGCCCTGTTTGGCCAAACAGAATTGTTAAGCAAAGTATCAAAAACTTCAGGTGCCACAGCAATTTTAATGGATGATACGATACGTTGGTATTTAAAGTTAAATTTTCGGATTGCTAAGTTACAAGTCTTAATTTTTGATTAAATGTAAAACTCTATATCGTCAGAAGAAGTGTCCCTAGCAAATCTAGAAACAAAAATCGATTTTCTCAAAGTAACCACAACCAGCTTCTTTGCAGAGCAGTCAGCCTTATCCAATGGTGCTACAGTTTTTGCAACAATAGGAGCATATTGGGATGGTGGAAGCGATTGAGGCGGTGATGGACCCACCTCAGATGAAGATGCCTGTAAGTTCTCATGATCAGAATTGCTTTTATTAGAGGAAGAAGCGCGAATGCAGATAGCTCTTGATGAAGTTGAAGAAGACGGGCCCTTAGGCGGAGGGACAGGAGACAAAAGATTAATTAGCTCAATTTGTTGGGGTTGAGGCACAATATTTTTTTGAAGTAATGTAAGAGGAGCCACAATACTTTCCTTGGGTGGTCTGTGTGTCCGTTTGCGTTTGGTCTCTCTTACAGGTTGCGAAGTTTGTTTATCTAGGCACTTAAATGATTTAAACACGTTTTCATAACGTTTAAATTTATCATTAAGTGCCCGAAGGTCTTTGCCGATTTCGAAAAATTCCTTTCTGGTTTCTCTAAAAAATTCGAAAAGTTCAATCTCAGTTGATGTGCATTTTAAACAAGACCAACGAACACCTCTTCCTTCATTTATTAAGTTTAGGACTCTACCAGTCAATCCGGCACATTTTATATGAGCAATCCCATCGCACAACCAGCATGAAACAGAGCGTTGCTCATTATCGCTTTTATTTTTGCAGTTGTCAAAAATGCAAGACATAATTTAAACCGTAAAAGTCAATATGAGTAAAAGCTAAAATTGTATTAATAAATCAAAGAAGAAAGCAATTTGTAAGGTAGGGCAAGTTTTATAATTATTTAAGGTTTGAGAGCTATTTATGCAACGAACAGTTTTAGATGCACAGTAATAGACACCTAAAAAACTAAACGCAAACATCTGTTTAAAGAATGACAATCAAAAAAGAGAAAATAAAATGCGCTCAAACTTAAACAAATACACAAAGTTTAAAGCAAAAAAAGAAGCAAAAACAATGTAAATAAGAAACATTAACAATGCAAATCAACTATTGACTCGGCAATTGAAAACTGATTCAAAGTGTAATAAAATCAATGCAAAAAATGCTCAACAAATATTATACTTAGCTTTAAATGCGCACAGATAAATCTCCAAAACTTTTATCACTAAATTATTTATTTATATAAAAAGAAATAATGAAATTTCAATAAGAAAAAAGTAGCACAGTGAAATCACAACTATACAACTTGACGTTTGCGTATACCATTTAAAAAACTGTTTTTGTTTTTCCAAATAAAATCTTCTGTAAACTGGCCTCGAGCTCAATAAAATAGTCAATTATCTTTTTTTTAATGAAAATGAGCGATTTCGATTAGCAATACCGAAATCAATCTTTACTTCTTTCTTACAAATGTTTGAAAAATATGTGCATAAAAATGGATAATGCTTGCACAAAAAGCATCACTATTGTAGGGTTCTTATTATTGTTGCATATACACTTTGTATACATATTAATTTGTATATTAATTAAATTGATTTAAGAATTCTTTGTTAAGTTTAGTTTTCAAAAAAGGAAATTTTTGATGTTTTGTCATGATCAATATAAAAGAATTTTTGCATTCAAAAGCTTCATTTGATGTGTCATCCCACTCTAATGTTTTATCACGTTTTTTACTTGTCCTGTTGATCAAGTCATAAATAACTCCAGTAAATTGTGCTAATTATGGAATATATCTATGTTAATAAGTAACCATTCGTATACATTTTTGTGCCTGTTTAATTGACTTTGGTCGCTTGAAATTGTGAATAGCTTCAACTCTATTTTACGAAAGGTTGTATGTCAGTTTCAAAAATTTTATGTCCCAAAAAGTCAATATTTGTAACACCGAAAATACATTTGCTTTGCTTAATATTAAGACCGTACTCTGATAGACGTTGGAAAAGAACTCTAAGATCTCTTACGTGCTGTTCTTTATCTTCGCTTCCAATAAGAAGATTATCAATATATTTAAAGACAAAGCCTAAATTACTAACTACTTCATTAATTTACCTTTGATATGTTTGTGATGAATTCCTAAGACCAAAAGGCATTCGAATGATTTCAAACATACCGAAAGGAGTAGCAATCGCTGTTTTGTAAATATATTTCTCTGCCATTGGAATTTGGTGGCATGTTCTAACCAAATCTAATTTTGAAAATATCTTTTTATTCCTAAGATCCATATTAAAATCGTGAATATGAGGCAAGGGATAACGATTCTGTACAGTTACAGTATTAAGTATTCTAAAATCACCGCAGAGACTCCTGTCATTAACCTCTTTCTTTGTTACTAAATGAAGTGGAAGCGCCTTGGCTTAGAAAATGGAAAGTTTCTTATTGTATCAAGTCGATGTACCGTTGAATGTTTAACCGGTTTTGAATAATGCGGTTCTAAAATAAGTGAAGGAAATTCTTTCAATAAATTTGTATGTTTTTTAATATGAAATTGCGTTAACCGAAAGATTCGTTAACGGATCGACTAAAAGACCAAATTTGCACAAAAAATCGGCACCAATAATAGGTTTTGCAATATCAGCTATTAAAAATGTTAAGGAAAATTCCCGTCTCAATCCTAAATTAATAGTCAAAAGTTTTTTCACGTACATATGTTGAAATTGACGAACCGTTGGCTGCCGTTAATACAATATCTGCAGATTTTTTTGGTACATGGAAATTTAGAGTTTTAACCAACTTTGGTTAATATTCCTTTTAATTTCACTTAATTTAATAGAAAGATTTTGAAAGTTCTCAAACATAATTTCGGTTGTCTTTACTAATTAATTTCTCCTCTTTTGAATTTTGAAAACGACTTACAGAAGCAAGTTCATATTTGTTAATTTATTCCCAAATATTATCTGCTAACTTTGTTAATTCATTAATTTCTCTAATAATTGAACTATACTTACTCTAATATTTTGGGGCAATTTCCGAAACCAAACTTTTAAAGAATTTCTGGACTAAAACTGGAACATCCTTAATTAAATAATTCCTTTCATTCAAAACTTGTTTCAATGCCGTAAACTTTTTGTGTTCAGGATTGTTTTGTATAAAATCTAAAATTGTTACTATTACTCCTTGCAGAAGTGCAGTAACTGTATGCTCATATTTTGTTGTTTTTTGTGTAATACCTTTTGTACTAAACTGCATTTCTGCATGAATAAACCATGCTTCTGGACAACTTGTCCAGAATTGCGGCAGCTTAACAGAAGCAGCATACATTTCTCTCCGACTCGCATAAGGATTTGCTAATTCTTCTTGAAAGGTATTATTTTGCAAATCCATAAGCGAGGAATGATGATGGACGCGATGTACCATCATCCGACTATGACGAAATTCGGAAAGCAAAAGCCCCCGGGGCCGACGGGTTACCAGCCTAGTTATTTAAGTACGGCGGAGAGGAGCTAGTTAACTGCATGCATGAGCTCATTTCTAGAATATGGTCGGAAGAACTCATGCCTACTGATTGGAACTTAAGTGTGCTCTGCCCAATCCACAAAAAGGATGATCCTGCAGTTTGCGCCAATTATCGCGGGATTAGTCTTGACATCGCGTATAAGGTTCTGTCGAGTGTATTGTTTGAAAGACTTAAGTTCACCGTGAATAAACTCCTTGGACCTTATCAGTGTGGCTTTAGACCTGGTAAATCTACCATCGGCCAGATATTCACAATACGCCAGATCTTGGAAAAGACCCGATAAAGAAGAATAGACACACATCATATTTTTGTCGACTTCAAAGCCGCCTCCGACAGCGCGAGAAGAAGTTTCCTATATACCGCAATATCTGAATTTGGTATCCCGGCAAAACTGATGCGGCTATACATAGCCACCAGTTCCGTCAGAATTGGGAAGGACCTCTCCGAGCTGTTTGATACCAAACGAGGTTTCAGACAGGGCGACTTTTTGTCGTGCGATTTCTTTAACCTGATGCTGGAGAAGATAATTCGAGCCGCAGAACTAAATCAGTGCGCCACCATCTTTCATAAGAGTATGCAATTGCTGGCGTATGCCGATGATATAGACATCATCGGCCTTAACAACCGCGCAGTTAATTCTGCCTTCTACAAACTGGATAGAGAAGCAAAGCGAATGAGTCTGGTGGTGAACGAGGGCAAGACTAAGTATCTCCTGTCGGCATATTCACGACTGGTCTCAAACATCACTGTTGACAGTTATAACTTTGAAAAAGAATAGAACTTCGTTTACTTAAGAACCGGCATTAACACCAATATCAGCGTCGACCTTGAAATCCAACGCAGAATCTCTCTTGCCAACAAGAGCTATTTCGGACTGAGTAGGCAATTGCACAGTAAAATCTTTCTTGGCGGACAAAGCACATACTCCATTAGTCTCTCATCATGTCTGGCATATTGTATGGCGCAGAAGCATTGACGATGACAACAACAGATAAGAGGGCTCTTGGAGTGTCTGAGAGAAAGATTCTTCGAAATATTTATGTTGCTTTGCGTTTTTGCGACGGTGAATACCGCGTACGATGGAACGATGAGCTGTACGGATTAAGAACCAGCGGTTCCGCTGGCTAGGTCACGTCGTACGAATGGATGAAATAGCTCCAGCCTGAAGGTTTTTGACGCGGTACCCGCGGGTGGTAGCAGAGGAAAAGGAAGACCTCCTCTGCGTTGGAAACACCAAGTGGAAAAAGACTAGGGATTTCCAATTATCGCCAGTTAGCAACGGATAGGGAAAGCTGGCCTCGGCCAAAATCGCTTAGGCGGTTGATGCGCCAATTAAGTAAGTATATTATAACCGAGTCGTTCAAATTATGAGTACCTGTAGATGTGTATGTAAGTGTATCGCGTGATGGTAAACGGAAGATTGTGACAACTTCACACAGATATCCTCTACAATAGGTGTTTAATATTGATAAAAACTTAAACGAAATTCAGTTATTAAATATTAAAATATAATATAATGATCTTACTTTTAATAAAATATATTTATTACGAACGATCAGGCAGCACAATTAACGTACCTTCATCAGCTGCAAATATTTTTCAAATGCCTAATCCACTAGACTCCATTCCATTAACACCAACTGTTCAACAACACCTTGATGATCCACCTGCATCTGTCCTTCAATCCTTACTAGACATAATTCAGTCACTCGAGCAGCAGTTACAACGTTACTCACTGCCTAATGGAGGATGTCTTCCATCCCAACCACAACTAGCGGAAACAACCTTTCCCAAAGCTGTGCATGTTAACGGCTTATCGTTTGGTGCATCGGCTTATCGCCGATTAACTCGAGGCCAGGTCGCTTCTCGCAACAGTCTTATAATAATAATAATTCCAACGGTTTTATCCCTCCATACCCGCCCGACCGACGCGAGGGGCGCATCCGCATGACGCACGAATATATAAAAAAAATTTTTTTTTTTTTTTTTCATATATGTTGCGCCGAGTCATGAAAAGCAGAGGTTTTTTAAGTGTCGAGATCTAAAACTGTTCACCTACAGAACAAATGCTCATCAGTTGATCGAATAGTAATATATGCATATGTATGCATGTATTAATTATTGAGAGCATTGAGTATAGTTTTCTTTATGTAAAAAAGTGAGTCTGAAATATCAAAAGAACCGGAGTGAGTGTTAAAATCCTGACACAAACTACGGAGTGGCTCATTTAACTCAAAATTACTTTTACATGGCTTCAGAAAGAGAGGCCGGAAATGTCTTGAAATTCTGGAGGGAACGTTTAGTTTTATTTCGCTAAGAAGAGATGGGCTAGAGATCAAGCCTGTCAGTAACTTGACCAAAAATACAATACCTAGCATTTCTCTGCGACTAGCAAGTGTAGGAAGATTAATGAGTTTTAAACGACTTATATATGGCGGCAGGTTGTACTGAGCATCCCAACGAAAATTCCTTAGAGCAAAAAGCAGAAATTGTTTTTGAGTTGACTCCATTCTGTCGGAATAAACTTGATAGCGCGGGTTCTAAACAACAGATCCATATTCCAGTATGGGGCTCACTTACGTTGTGAACAGAGCCTTCGTGATATAAGGGTCATTAAATTCTTTTGACCACCGTTTTACAAATGCAAAAACACCCTTGGCTTTGCTAACTGTAACATTTATGTGAAGATTAAAATTAAATTTCGGGTCCAAGACCAACAAAGTTAAACACTTGTTCGAAGTTATGGTTACATATGTCATAAGAAGCTGGTTGAACTGCTCTGCGAGAGAAGCATATTACTTTACATTTTTATGGTTTAGTGGCATGTAATTTATTTCACACCAGTAAGTCATGCTATTTAAATCCGCTTGTTAAAGAGTTGGCTAAGTATGACGGTAAGCCAAGTGAGTGGCCGTTGTTTTACGCTGCCCTTAACCAGTCGACTGAAGTTTATGGGTTCTCGGACGGAGAGAACCTGCTAAGTCTGCGGCAAGCCTTGGAAGGGCAAGCACGCAATGCTGTCATAAATCTATTACTGCATTCCTCATGCGTACGCCAGATTATTTCTACGCTTCAAATGCTATTTGGGCGACCAGAATTAATAATCAGCTTTCTGCAGCGTCAAACTTGTGAACTGCCGTCACCATCAGAGAGTAAATTGGAATCGATTGTCGACTTTGCCGTAGAAGTACAAAACATCTGTGCAACGATGTCGGTATCAGGACTGAACAGCCATTTGAACAACCCTGAATTCGAGCAACGCCTGGTTTCGAAATTGCCTGGACTCTTACCGGCATATTGGGGAATGCATAAACGAAGTTTAGCGGTGCTTATTGCGTCCTACTGCCAAAAGACTCACCGAGATTCCGGAAACGCGGCGTAGTGAATCATCATTTGAATTCGGTAAGATGTATCGTTTTCGAAGGAAAATGCAATAATGTCGCTAATTGTAAATCTTTCAAGGTAATACCACAAAGCCAAAGGTGGCAAATAGTTCGCAAAATGAAACTATGTCACCGGTGGTTAGGAAGACACTCGGCAAATGGCTGTAAATCCGTCGCAACCTGCAAGGTTAATGGTTGCAACCGCAGTCATCATACGTCGCTGCACAACTCGGAGTTGAATGGCATTGATGCTGATAAGTCGTCAAGAAATGTTAATGTGTGTTCGTCAACGCAACCTGCCAATGTTAATATGCATAGTTCGGGTAGATCTAGCACACTGTTTCAAGTACTTCCTGTAGTTCTACAATCGGGGCGTCACAGAGTGTCAACCTATGCTTTCATAGATAATGGTTCGTCACTTACACTTATCGACGAAGAGCTGTTAAAAATACTAAAAGTAGCAGGTACGCCGCAGCCACTTTGTTTACGTTGAACTGATGATACACATCGGTATGAGGACGACTCGGTCGTGGTCAACTTAGCTATATAGGCTAAAGAAAATTAAAAGAAATACGCTCTCAAAGGCGTTCGCTCCGTTAAAAAACTGGACTTACCAATCCAATCGCTAAACGCTATCGAACTGCAGTCAAATTTAAAATATTTAAGAGGTTTGCCATTGCAGTCTTATTCAAATGCTGCACCACAACTACTGATTCGGTTAAACAACGCTAAGCTCGGATCCGCCATTAAATCTTTATGTGGCACCGAAAATGAACCAATAGCAGATAAGTCTAAGCTTGGATCGACCCTGAAAGGCCTGACACCAGATGCCGGTATGGAAACTGTTCACTGCGTCTATCATATTTGTAACTGCTCTAACAAACACGAGCGTGAGTGATAAATCTGCTCTTATAATTATAATAAAGAAAACGAACGCGCTTTGAAGCAGCTACGACAACACACCGTACGAGTCAGTGATCGCTTCGAGACAAGTTTATTGTGGAAACATCCCGATACTGAGCTCCCTGACAGTCTTAAAATGCCCTTGTTTCGTGCGCAATGTCTACGTAAGAGGATGCAACGTGACTACAACTTGAATAAGGCGCCTCAGCAGAAAATCGAGGATTATATTCACAAGGGATATGCCCGACGATTGACGCCACACGATGTTGACCTTGGAAAATACTGGTATTTGCCGATTTTTGAGTAACAAATCCTAATAAACCAGGAAAGGCACGGCTAGCCATACGTAATTTTATGGCACGCAGGGGCACTCCGCTGGAGATTTGGAGTGACAATGGTATAAACCTAAAGGGCGAAGTCAGCATTCTAACTCTTAGATAATAATCTGCTGACGAAAACCTTTACTTCTGCAGCAACTAACTGGAGATTTATACCTCCTGCGTCACCACACATGCGCGGAGCTTGGGAGCGGCTAGTTCGCTCGGTAAAAGATATACTCCAAAGAATTTTAACAACTAACCGCCCCAATGACACGCGTGCCTTTTTTATTGAAGGTAGAGATGACGATTAATTCTCGCCCATTAACTTATATTCCTATCGATCATGAAGGAGAAGAAGCACTCACGAAGAAGCACTCACACCTAACCATTTTTTGCTAGGTAGTTCGAGTGGTATTAAGCCGATTGCGGAACCAGTTACTGAGGGTGTTTTAAGGCGCTGTCATTGGCGCACATCACAGCAACTCGCCGACGCCTTTTGGAGACGTTGGGTCACTGAATATTTGCCGACTATAACAAGGAGAACCAAATGGTTTGTGGACGTTAAAGCCGTTGAGGTCGGCGATATTGCTTATATATTCGATCCCAACAGCCCAAGGAACTTCTGGCCAAGGGGCAAGGTGATCGAAGTCCGAAAGAGTGCAGACGGAAGGGTTAGAAGCGCCCCAATAAAACCCACTTGTGGTGTCTACGAAAGACCTGCTGCCATATTAGCCGTATGGATCTAAAAAGTTCGGTACATTCTGATGGAGAGGATATACCAGGGGGGGAGTATTACGAACGATCAGGCAGCACAATTAACGTAAGCTCTACTATCTAACTTGAGAGTTGTCACACGTCGCAAATTCTGATTGGTCGACTAGAACAATCAGCAAAAAAGGGAGAAATTTGGCAAAGCGGGAGCCGCTTAAAATTTGTAAGGCAGAATTGTTAATGAAGGCAGGTCGACACGATTAAATTTTTTAATTCCAGAAAGGCAATTTAAATTTTTACTGAATTACATATAATAAATTAAGTACCTTTTAATTGCAAAAAATTTTCAAACTTTAATAATATTAATAATAAAATATATAACGCAGCTCACCCCAAACTTGCAGTTTTAAATATAATTTGAAACAATTTAAAATGCAATATATGATATTGATAATGTCGTAGTATTGAAATAATAGCGATACAATGGCAATAACTGCGATAATGACGATGACTGTAATGGTGGCTGCAACTATGGCGAAGACTGTTGCTCTTCTTGCTCTTGTTGTCGTATTAAGATTGTTGTTGAGTTTGATAATGAGGAAATTGCGCTTGTAACATCTGTGCCTGCTGCATTAAGGTGAATGTTAGTACAGCAGTAAACGCTTCGCGATCGTGTTGTGACAAACGTTGGTTGGATAATTTTACAAGTAAATCGTTCTTGGAAATATCACCTTTCGCTAAACCAAATAGAAGATATTGTGCTTCTGGTCGACTAAAATTTGCTTTCATATGTAAATTCGCTAGCAAAAATTATTGTTATTGATATTGCTGCTGTTTAATAATCAAATTTGAAATATTTGCTCCTGGCAGGATCGCCAATTGCAGGGTTTATTAAAACATTTTTATAAGTACACTGGTCAACAAAATTATAACTTTTTTTTGTCACATGAAAACTTATATCAAATTTTGAATGTACTAGGGTCTCCAAACCGTAAAATGTGAATGGAAAAAAATTGACACGTCAGGTTTCCTTGTGATATCAAAACATATATTTCCGTAAAAAGTACAAACATAAGCTACATTTAGATAAATTATTGCTTAATATAGAATAAATACTTATGATTTTCGTGAATATTTGACTTCTGGAAGGTCTTTTTTAAGTCTCCAATAATAATCTGCTAGCATTCCTGGATTCCATTTCCATTCCATTTGATAGCGCTTCTTCATTAATGAAATGTCCTGATGGAACCTCTCGCCTTGTTGGTAGCTTACAGCACCCAAATTAGCCGGAAAGAAATCCAGATGAGAGTCCAGCGTATGTATTTTTAAGGACATATTTCACCCCAAAGCTTTACATGACATTATAAGTTCATTTATTAAGTCTTTGTAATTTTCGATTTATGGTTTCCTAGAAAATTTTGGACAACTTTAACAAAACATTTCCAGGCGAGTTTTTCCTGATCATTAAGTTTTCCTTTAAATTTCTTATCCTTTATCAGTTATCGTATTTGGGGACCTACAAATATTCCCTCTTTAATTTTTGCCTCACTGAGTTTTGGGAATTTCTCTTTCAAATATACAAATCCACTGCAATCTTTTGGCATAGCTTTCACAAAATTCATCAGGCCGATACATATATGTAAGTATACGCGGAGTAATCTACTTAGGTATATAACTTATATATACAGCAGAATATTGCGCGAAGGTAACTGTATTAATTGACCTTCCTGAAGGTAACAATATTGGGAAAAATATGTCAAGGGCTACGGGGACATCTCAAACGCTGCTGACAACGCCACCGCACTTGAAGTGGCACAGATGGTTCTTGACTCACACACTGAAATCGACACAACTCAAATAAGCGAAGTCATAGCTGCGCATACCACTGAATGGAGCAAATGATAAAAGGCTAACTAAAACCACGGATTTGGTGGAGTTTTCACTACGTTCAACGAAATCCACATATGAAATGCGCTGTACTGTTCTAGTACCCGTACGAGTAGGAAACCCGAGTACGCCTGTGAAAAGCCTTCATGAGCAGTTTATGATATTTTGGCATCTTGATCTTACCTACCCTAAATTTAGCGTATCGGGTGGTATGATGTCATTTTATGCGCTGGTGATTACGCCGCAATTTATCTCAATGCTATCAGAGATTGCCCCAATACTAACGTCATTGCCCAAAATACGCGGCTAGGATGGGTAATTTTCGGCAACTTGTCATCATCCCACATCATAGCGACCAAGTTAAGCGTCGTGTTTAATGCGTCCAAGAGAAGTGAGACGAGAACATCATTGAATTATTGCTTATAAACAGGACCAAAATTACAAAAGGATTTCGCCTCTGTTGTCCTCAAGTGGCGCAAGTACCGTGTTGCCTTCACAGCAGACATCGAAAAGATATAAAGGCAAATACTGTTTCACCCGTAAGATGTAAGATTTCGAATTTTTTTTGGCGTTGTGACGAACGACAGCTACCTTTAACTTTTCGCCTAAATATTAACGGTAACGTATGGTATCAATTTCAGCTGTATCGTACACGTCGCGTCTTGAGATGAACAGGCATTTCATACCCCCGGCGGGCCCTCACCATGGTGGCCTCTGGGAGGCTGAGGTCAAAGGCCTGATGGTCCACCTTAAACGCGTAATAGGGCTGACCACCCTAACTTTTGAGGAATTTTACACCGTTCTCAAACAAATCGAAGCATGTCTCAATTTGCAACTTTTAACCGCCGTCACTGACGACCCACCGATCTCACGGCGCTAACCCCCGGGCATTTTTTGGTCAGCAGGGCGCTTACGGCCAGCCTAGAGACGTATCCTCTTAACGCTAAGATGACACATTTGAATTGGTGGTAGCAGCCTTCGCAGATGTATCAAGTGGGCGAGCGGGTATTTAAAAAGTCTTTACACCTCTGCTGAAGTAGGTTTTTTATATCGTTTATTTTTACGTATATTTCAATTCTTTTCATACGCTTTATTAATTTCAATTATTAATTTACAAGTCAAACAAAAACTATTATTATTATGTGACTTACTTGCGAATCTTGGATCATTTGTGGAAGTTCCGTACCAAGTGGCAGAGTTCCTCATATCTGAATAGTGTCCCGCCAGAGAGAGATTGTCCGCTGGACTACAATAGCTTTGAACTCCTGGGCTATGATAAAGTGAACTCATCGCGTATGGATTTGCCATGGTAGCAGATCCTATGGTACTGGGAGAAGTTACACTACTTCTGCTGGAGTTTGTTCTGAAATACAGATTTTTTTTACATTAAAAGTAAAATAAGCTAGAATTTGTATCTGATACATGATATATGTTACTGCTTCAAAATCAAAGGAAAATATGATTATTCAAGAAATAATTCTGACCAAACGATAATTTTTAAAAAAAATGTCTGAATATTAAAATTAATTTAAAATATGTAACAAATATGTCATTCATCAAGGTAAGTATAATATACAAATCAGCTTTGCTCCTTACACAAATTTTAGATGTGCAGATACAAGTTAATGATACCAGGGGTTTGAAAAGTTCAAGTGCCTCATTATTTAATCGTAAGTTAGTCATTTTGTTGCGCTGATTCAATTTATATAGTATGAAATTAATTCAAACAAGCATGAACCCAACTGACAACGCTTCCGTCATCGGCTATTGCACAAATATATCGATTTAAGTCCGTTATTAGAAGACGTTACAACTTGCTGCAAGTTCTGATAAATAGTATCAATACCCCATTTCTCGAAACTGTCCAAAAGCGTAAAGGAAAAACGACCATATAAATTGTTTTCGTCAGTCATAAAAATAATTAAACGACCTAATAAAGGGTGTTTTTTTTAGACGTGTGGTTTTCAATGAGGCAATACTTTTTTCGGAGTTGGTCTTTTTGACAGCTGTTACTTGATTTATACTCAGTTTGGTTTGCCATTTAATAACAAACAGATTTACTCCGGAACAATGTTTGGAAATCGTGCAAATTTATTACCAAAACGGCCACCGATCCCTATGAAGATAACTTTTGGTTGTATGGGTACGTTAATAAACAAAATTGTCGCATTTGGAGTGATGATAATTAACAAGCCATTGTTGAGACACCGTTACTTCCTCAAAAAGTCACTGATTGGTGTGCTCTATGGGCAGACGGAATCATTGGTCCATATTTTTTCAAAAATTAACCCGGCAATGTTACAGTCAATGGGAAACGTTATAGAGCCATGATTAATGACTTGGTCGTGCCTGAATTGGAAGGTGTTGATGTGGAAGACATTTTGTTTCAACAAGACGGCGCTTTATTGCAGGAAACTTTTATCTTGTGTCGTAAGTCTGTGGCGTGGCCTCCAAGATCGTCCAATTTACCACCGCTGGACTATTTTTTGTAGGGTTATGTGAATTTGCTTGTCTATGCAGATAAGCCCGAGACGATTGACGTCTTGGAAGAGAATATTCTTCGCGTTATTGCTGACATACGGCCCAAAATGCTGCAAAAGGTGGTCAAAAATTGGGTATCTCGGCTGGACAGCTAGCAGCCAGCCGTGGCAGTCACTTACCCCCATTAAACTTAACCCACTAAACTTCTTAAAAACCACATGTCTAAAAAAAACATTTTAATCTTTTCGGCATTCAGTGGGATTGTCCTAAATTGCAAAAAAATTTCACCTTACTTTTCTGGCTAACAAACGCCTTGACTTTCCAAAAATCTGTTTAATAACAAGGAACTTTCCAAACACCAAAACATCGAAACACAATATCTTCCAGAATTTGCACATATAAACCCCTTATATATTCAAAGACTATACTTTTCTCAAAACAGACGGCTCACAATTCAATAGTATGATCGCAAAATTATTAATTTTTAAGCTACCATCATATAACACCGTATATTCCCCTGAAATAGTCGTCGTCAATTTCGCGGTTGACCTTGTTAAACGTAAAATAAGAAAATTTGTAATATGTTCTGACTCACTCTCATCTCTCGATACTATAACAAACGACCAATATCCTGTATATCGAAAATCTCTCTTAGAAACACAACCAAAAACAATTCTTCTCTGAACTCTTGGTCATATGAGCAGCGGACAGCTCAGCAAAATATGGCAGTATAGATCCAGTTAAAATAACACCTTACTTAAATGATTAAGACTTATTCGAATTTCAAAAGAAGAAATTTGTAAGGAAACATAAATCAATATAAATTGTCTTTGAACCACTCTACAGAATCGATTTGGTCAAATATCATATGTTGGACTACGACTGGGCCATTTAAAAGAGAAAAGTCTTAAAAGGATAGTGTATAATGGTTGTTACGCAGAAATGAGAATGTGTTCGTGGTAATGCAGGGGACAAAATTTATTTGTTGTATAATATATTTATTAAAAAATTTGACATTTTTTAATTGGCGCCTTTTTTTAGAGCTAGCCATCATAGAAACATTTGGACCGCGATCTATATTAGTGCTTGCGGCACTAATCCATCAAGTTTAGGACCTTTGGCATGTAAACTACTATTATATCTTTTAATGTTAAGTCAGAACTATTTTTTATTGCTATGTGCACCATAGGTGGCCGCTTTGGTCGAGCTGGTAGCGGAGCGTGCTATAACTTGATATGCCGGTGAGTTCGAGGTTCGAATCTCAGTCACAGCAAGCAAAATCTTAATAATAGAAACAGTTTTTTCTAATACCGGCCAGCCCTCGGCAGGCAATGGCATACCTCCGAGGGTATTTATGCCATGAAAAAGCTTTTCATTAAATACGTCTGCCGTTCGGAGTCGGCACAAAACTGTAGGTCCCTCCATTTGTGGTATAATATAAAGACGCACACCACAAATTGTAGGAGAATTTCGGCCAAACACTGAGCTATATAGATGGCAACCCTGTGTTATCGATAGATACAGCTTATATTAAATCCACATGTTCTTCCTCCCCTTACTTTGTTCTCTGCTCTCTGATCTTCGTCCTTCTAGCAGCCACACACATGTATAAATACTTCTATATAGTTTATATTAAAGTTATAATCTTATATATCTAAATTATCGAGCGTGTTTTAATTTTAATGTAAACCACAATAATCTGGCGACAAGGTGAATAACTACTGCCAAAAGTACAATCATTCATCATTATCTGCCGAATCGATTAACAATTGCTAAGGGAAATCAAAATGGACCCCAAGCAGTTTGCCGACTTTATGAAGATCCAACAGGAAAGTCTGGAAACGATCTCCTGCACTACATCAACGGGAGCCAGTGGCTCTGCAAATCTTCAAACGAGTGCTTATATGGCACTTGTTCCAAACTTTGAAATGTTCGATACCACAAAGGAATCGTTCCGATATTATAAACTATAATTTGAAAATTATACCCGCATGAAGAACGTGGACAACAACATAGAATATTGCGTAAATTTGTTGCTGAATTCGATGCGCGCAAAAAGTTTTAACATTGCTACAGCTTTAGCAGCCCCTAAAGATCCCAGTGATCTTACATAAGACGAGCTGGTGGCATTATTACAGTCACACCTACATATGTCCACAACAATATGTGTTAGTGGCACAACATCAATTTTTGTCAAAATATCAAACAGAAAATGAATCGATAACAGAATATGTTGCAGCCCTACTGACGGATATGGGCGATTGCAAATTTTACTGTTGCTGCAAAAAGCCGATAGCGGACGTATTCCTACGAGCATAATTCATTCGCGGCATCAAAGACGGTAGTATCCGTGAGCAACTATTGCAAAATCATCAAGAGTTAACAACATTTTCTGACATCGTAGCAAAGACCGTTGTACTAAAGCGGCAAGAACCGATACTTGGTCAGAAACTAACGCAATCAACATCTGCTGAAATTAACAAAGTTTCTGGTAACAAAGCAAATACAATCATAATTTTAATCGAAAATTAAAGCATTGGGTCTAGATGGACTTTGTCTAAGGTGTGGTAAAAGCAACCACTACGCCAAAGATTGTCTTAGTAAAAGCAATAACCTTAAATGTTGCGAGTGTAACGGGCCATGTAGCCAAAGTTTGTACAAAAGCTCGGATTAACAAATCAAATCATGAAAATACAAATAAAATTGTTAAGATCAACTGCAGTGGAATTTTAAGCGTTGTCGATATTTATAAAAAATAATCGGGTAATGCCGACCGATTCCTTATTACTGTCAAGCTTCAAGGTTAACCTGTGAGCTTCGAAATCGATACCAGGTCAGGATATACGTTTTTACCAAGAGATACATTCGCAAAACTTAATCTTAATACTCAAGTTTTGCCAGCGAACATGGCATTTCAATCGTATACAAACGATTTGTTTATTCCTGATGGGAAAATCAAGTGTAAAGAGAGTTTGACGGTAAAGCGGTAATAGAAGAAAGTTTTATTGCTCCCGAAATTCAACATCATAAACGAAATCCATTATTTACATGCAATACGCCATATCAACGAAACGGACCTTATTAAGTGTATGTACAATGAGTTCTAAGATATTTTTCAAAGCAACATCGGATGTGTGAAGCAATATACAGTATCGCTTATGTTACGCAAAGAAGCAAAGCCGATATTCAACCGGGAACGTGAAATACTGTACGCGTTACTCGGAAAAGTTAACCATGAACTTGATGAGTTAGAAGCAGCAGGTGTGATTTCGAAAACCGAAATCAGCGATTGGGGTGCCCCCTTGGTTGTCATACATAATGCAGATGGAGTCGTTCGTTTGTGCGTCGACTGTAAGGTGGGAGTAAATGAACGGCTTCTAGATGCGCATAGTCCAATAAGGAAAACCGAGGACATATTTAACTGCGTAATTCGAAATATTTTAGTACTTTAGATTTATACAAAGCTTATTTACATGCCAAAGCCGCTGATTCCTGGGAATGGTTACCTTCTACTTACGCTTTATTCCAGATTGTTCAACTATGACTTCGCCTCTACGAAATCTTATCAAGAAGAATTCAAAATTTAAGTGGACAACACAATGCAATAAAGCCTTAGAAAATATTAAAAGATGAATTGCTAGCGAGCGCGTACTCGTGCCGTATAATTCAAATCATCCTTTTCAATTAGCTTGCGATGCCAGTCCAACTGGAATTGCCGAACGGAAGAATGTCCAATTTTGTTTGCCTCAAGATCATTAACAGAAGCAGAACAGAACTACTCTCAAATTGACCGCGAATCGTAAGCCATCGTATTTGCAGTAGATCATTTCTATCAATATCTGTATGGGAAGCAGTTTACACTGATCACAGATAACCAACCACTAGTAAGAATTTTTCACCAAAATGGAAAGCTGCCACAAATGACTTTTTCAAGGCTCCAGAGATATGCAGTCTTTTTCTCAGGGTCTAATTAGCGGGTCATTTACAAAAAAGGAACCGAAAATGCTAACGCCGACTATTTGTCTCGTGCCCCAGTACAACTAAAAACTTTAACATATATCATGATTAACGAGCAAATAAATCAACTCTGCGAACCATCTATACCGAAAATATCAACTGCAAAATTAAATTTCACAACACTTCTAGCCGAAACTCAAAATGATTATGAACTTTAACAGCTTTTACGCAATCTTCAAAACAGTCGCATCAGACAGACACCACAATGTTTACAATCAACAACGGCATCATGATGCCAATCGAAGTGGGCCGAAATTGGTATAACGTCAGTCGCTCCAACATCTAGTACTACGATGGAAATGCTTGTTTGCGAGACATGGGTATCCCGACGTAATTGTATCAGATAACGCCACAATCTTTACCAGCGATGAATTCAAATAATTTTGAGCACGTCACAGTATTTTTCAGAGGTTCATTGCACCAGGACATCCGGCTACGAACGGGTTAGCCGAACGTAAAATTTGACTTTAATCAATGGTAGATGATCCTCGTTCCTTACGCAATAAGGTAAGATAAATACTTCACTGGTACCGGGCAACCCCACTTAAAACCGGGAGCACTCCATCGGAACTGTACGTAAACAGACAAATTCGCATACAACTGGTTGTACTGAAGCCTCCTGAACCGGAAAAGCCATGAGCGGCACATGTATGTACAGCTCGCCAATAAACGAATGGAGAAAGGGTGCTAGCTCGTTATTACACCAAAATACGAAGACATGAGAGTTGTTCACGATTATCAAGGAATTGGGCCATCTCTATTACTTAATAAAATTAGATGATGAGCATATTCTCAAACGTCACATAAACCAACAATGTTCATCGGAAATTCAACCATCGAATACAGAGGCAATATTGGATTCACAGGACCTACAGGACTTAGAGCAGATTCCAATAAATGTGGACGATCGAAATGTAAGTCCCAATCTCAAGGATCAATGCCCATCATCTCCAACACGGCAACCACGTCAAACGACCGCACGACTACGTCGACCACCAGCCTACCGTGCGATTATATAACTCAATCCTGAGTAACATTTAAGTGAGGAGGAACTATTATACCTTTTAATGTTAAGTCAGAACATGTTATAAATAATTTCTATTTGCTATACACACCATAGATGGCAACTCTGTGTTATCGATATATGCAGCTTATATTAATATGTTCTTCCTCCCCTTACTATGCTTCCTGCTCTCTGATCTTCGTTCTTCTAGCAGCCACACACATGTACAAATTCTTCTACATGTTTTCTATTAAAGTAATTATCCTTTATAAGTATCTAAATCATCGAGCTAAAGGTTGCAGGATTTCAAATGTGCTTTCCATTTGAGCCGGCTGTGATTATCGAATATATTTGAGATTTCAGTTCTTAGATCCCTGATGCGGGGATAGCTCATATCGTACACGCTATAAGGACCTCGTTGCATCACTTAATCAACGCAGGGCTGACGTTGTACATTCGTCAACAGCTCATCCATGCGTAATCGATAATGCATCTCCATCGTTTATTATTTCGCAAAAGAGGGCTGCATATGCACATTAATTTTTTCTGTTAACTCGACTGACGCGAATGTGAATGCGCTGCTTATCCGTATAATATATTTATGCGTTGATAGAAATTAAAAAAGAGACCAAGTTGTCAGGAGCAAGATGAGGGGACCAACTTAAATTCGAAAGGGTAAATAATAGCTTTGTACTTGTATTAACTTCCTTAATGCTATGTTTTTTGCCTAATGTTTTTGTAATTACTTTTTTATATATAAAGCACAATTTACTAATTAGATAAGTTATATAAGTATATATATTTAAATTATTTATATTTTATAAGAAGCCGCCCACATAACTTTTTTTATTAATAAATCAATAAAATATAAACTGATTACAGGTAAAAACTAGTATGTGTACATTCACAATGCCGAATGAGTTAACGATCTTGCTCGCGCTTGAGTTCGTAAATAAGAGAGCATAGCGTTGCTACAAATCTCAATCGGTAGAAAAGCGTAATAAAATGTTTACTTTATGCATGATTGTTCTTTTTTCTAATCCAATTTCTATCTAAATAAAATCTCTGCAAGAACAACCTTTTCTTTTTAAATTTTGTAACCATCTGAACTCACTGCAAACGCGAAGTACTTCTATGGAGGCAACACAAATGTTTGCAAATGAGCATGCACATGATGCTTGGTTTCCGACTGCATCCCTCTAGCTACCGCTCCATAGTTTTCACTGTTGATGTTTTCAAGAAAATTTTTAAGCACAGAAACAAAAGTTTCTAGTACAATTTTTTTCACTATTCATTGTTTCTGTCTTTAATCAATTGCCGTTTTTATGGACCTGCGTTTAGTTGTCAAAAATCCTTGGACTGAACCCTTCGCGAGGGTGCCGACAGGTAATGAGCACTACAAAGCAATCTCGTACGATGTCGGAAAGGAGCTCAGCTAAGATCAGAGATCAGTTCCATATGCTTATGTCTCTCAATGGCTCTGTTATATGGAAACAGTTCTTGATCGTGGTCTCTGAGGTAGGGACTGGATCACGGTGTCACGCGTACCGTGATGATAATCAGTCTCGTACGGCGCCCTCTTTGAACCGGCCTGACCCGGTTGTATTTAGGCCTTACCCCAGGTAATGCAGATCTCTGGCTGGGATGGACGAAACCACAGGATCATCAACAAAACAAAGCAGCAAGGAGACCGGCACTCGCAAAACGTCGGAAGGGCAGTCGCCCAAGAAGCAGGAGGCCTGTTCGATGCAGGGCAACTCCGCCAGCCACGAAGTGCCCATGAAAAGGAAGGGAAGCAAACGTATGGCGATGCCCAGGTCTCCCACAAATTGCAAAGGAGATGTGAAGCCGGGCGCTAGCTGAGGCGAAACTGGGCGCCACCGCCACCGAGGCTGAACCACAGGCCACCCCAAATGCTGCTAACACTCCACACAGGAAGGCTGCCATTAGGATCTTGAAAAGGTCCAAGATAGCGGAGGACCTCTGTAATCGGGCGCTGCCCTGTGATCGAGCAGAGGTTTTTGCCGAAATTGAGTGGGCAAAAAGCATTATGCCCGATTTCCAGCTAACTGTTGCCGAGGAGCAGAAGACAGCAAGGAGGCGCGACAGACCGCTAGAGGTCACGCAAATTTACAATAATCCGAAAAGGGTTAAAACCCATGACCCATCTGTTGCGGAAGTCGCAAAGGAGAACATCGTTCTGAGAGTGGTTGGCGAAAACTAAGGCGATGAACCAGTGCTGCGAACCTAATGCAAGGATGCGGGTTGGTTCCAGGGGAACGTTAAAGTCGTGGCATGTGACGATGCTAGATCCGCGGTGCTGTACAAAAAGGCAGTACACAGTTTGGGTGAGGTCTACCCGGGTGTGAAGCTCCGGGCCTTAGACTTCAAAGACATCCTTTCCAGGCCAAGAGCAAGGGTATGGTTACCGGCAAAGTCAGAAGCGCCGTAGAAAATCCTGGGCAATATGCGGCTGCGCTCTCAGTCTTCATCCGTCGGACACAAATTCCAGAGATTCGCAGAAATCTCTCCATGAAGACCTCTTTCAGCGTCTTAAGAGCCTTTTATAACTTCTTAACTGGAAAGTGCTAAGAGTAGAGAGTAGCACAAAAGCGACACGTCTGGTGGTCCTGATGCTAAATAGAGAGCCCTTGCCTTTTGAAAGAAACGGAAGGCACTATCAGGTATGGCTTCGGCAACGCTCGTGTTTAGGTGTACTCCAATGACGTGAATGAGGCACGCAGCGTAGAAGTAGAGGTAGAAAAAAGCAGCGAGGATGAAGGGGGCGAATAGCCCGGAAAGATCAATCCGATGATTGATCTGTCCGGAAGCTAGGCGTCTTCAACAACATCGCTGGGCATCGGGTTCACCTTCTGCAAATACACCGAGGAGGAACTCATGTCGAACGATGACGACGAGGCTAACTGGACAGTGGTGGAGGGGGATAGAATATGCGATCAAGATAGTGCGTATCATCCAAATAAACATACACCAAAGTAAAGCAGCATCCGCCGGGCTGCTGCTCAAGTTAGCAAAAAAGGGAGCCACAGGCATGGCCCTAATCCAGGAGGCCTGGTTTGTAGGACACATAATTTGTGGACTTAAGTCAACTGAGTTTACACTGGTAACTGCGGGAAAAGCTAGGGCTTTCATTCTTGTATAATAAAAACTAAAATTTGTGTTTCTTGCTCAATTTTGTGACGAGGACACGACGACCACTAGCCTAGAGGTTAATAGTCAGGTGATCCGGCCTCTATGTACCTAGCCCACGACAGACCAACTCCGACACCGATGGTAGAGAAAGTCGCTGAGCATACAGCAGGAGCGCTGATTCTTGCAAACGAAGAGGTGAGTCACACTTCGATTTCATATTAAAAGCCAACCTAGCTGTAAGTTATAGAGGTAGTGAACCCATTTTTATAACTAGTAGTAGAAGGAAAGTGCTGAACGTGACAAAGGCTGTGGTCAGAAACTGGAAAGTGCTTGAAGAGCATTCCTTTTCGAACCCTCGATATATCTCTTTCTACTTAGAGGGGGTCTCGCCTAGGACTGAACCCATGAGAGAACTTAAAAATGCCAAGTGGCCTTGATATAGGAATGACCTAGAAAGGCAGCTCTCTGGCAGACGAGTCCAGACACCGTCGAACTCAAAGGAACTAGTGAATTCACAATTTTAACTGGACTCTGGAGCAACATGTTCCGCTATCGGTTAACAGGCCTACTCGCAAATAAATAGTCCTCCGTTGCTGTCATGTAATCAAGATTACCTTACTACGTACGGCGGAGGACAGGTGAAACTTATAGGAACTGTCAATTTAAAGCTTCAACGGGGACATATAGAAAAACAAGTTCCGATTATCATCACGAATGTCGAGCAAAATGCTGAAATTTTGGGTGCGGATTTAATAGAAGAACTAGGGTTATGCACTTGCCAAGAACATGTTAAGGCAATTGCGTCAAGTTCGTGTGCAGACATTGAAAAAAGTTTTCCAACGGTTTTTACTGATTCACTCGGGCATTGCAATTCATTTAAGGCGCCTTTACAGCTGAAGCAAAACGCTGTTCCTAAATACTATAAAGCGCGGCACCTACCATTTTTACAAATGGAATCCTTCAGGAGCAAAGTGTAGCGTTTATTCAGAAAATGCATCTGAAAACTATTAAAATTTAACAACTGGGCAACAGCACCCATCGTAGTCGTACCTAAAGCAAATGGGGGCATACGAATATGTGGTGACTTCAAAGCTTTGAATGCACAGCATTTGCTTCAAAAATTTAGACGAGCATGAAAAGCGTTACAGCCAAAGTGATAAAGGGGCGTCTCAATTATTTTTGGGGTTAAGAAGTTATATCAGTACCTTTTTGGCCGGTTGTTTACGCTACTGGCGGATCAACTACCTTTTCTATCTACTCAGCGGCTTCAGAGGTTGGCTCTTATTCTTATGGCTTATCGTTAAAAAATTCAGTACAGGGCTACTGAGAAACATAGTAACGTTGATGCGCTTTCGCGTTTACCTGAAGGGCCCGACTTCGCTTTTGATAAGGAAAATCTATGCTTCCGAGTGGATTTTCAGACACAACTAAACGAATATCCACGAAATGCTTCGCGAATTCGCAAACTAACCCACCATGACGTAGCACTTAGAATAGTAAGCAAGTTCATAGACGAGGCATGGCCGGAAAGTCTCTCAAAAGCCGACGCATATCCGCAACCATATTTCAGACGGCGATTTTCGCTTAGCATTGAATTAGGTATTGTTATAATACAAACAAATTACAGTCGTGTTGTAGTACCAGAACGTGCCAGAGCTGCTGTTTTAACCCTGCTGCACGAGGGGCATTGGGGCATGACTCGTATGAAGCAAACGGCACGTGGATACTGCTGCGTCAATTGGATGCAGATATTGAACAGCGCGTATCCAATTGCAAAATTTGTCAAGAGTATAGCGCATCTCCTGCACGAGAGTTTTCTTGCTGGCCATTGCAACGCATTCATTTAGATTTCGATGGGCCATTTTTTGTTTCAATGTGGCTACTGTATGTGGACGCCTACTCCAAATTTCCGTTCGTAGTAAGAATGCAACACATATCAGCTACTGAAACTATAGAAGCTCTCAACTCAATTTGCGCACTCGAAGGTTTTCCGGAAACCATCGTCTCTGATAATGGGCGGCAGGTCACTGCCTCAACATTTCAAGGATTTTGTACAAACCGTGGGTTAAAGCACCTCACCTCACCTTTTCATCCAGCCTCAAATGGTGAGGCGGAAAGGTTTGCTCGAACCTTCAAGCAGAGTCTTAAAAAAGCAATCGCTGGAGTTGACAACAATTCTGATGGCCTTTTAACGTTCCTAACTACATTCCGACAACCGAGAGGACTGTCCGACGCCACCTAATAAGATAAGCGAGTGCAGCTCACCCGCGTCATTATGCATATCAGCCCCAGTTTTTGTGAATAATTTTGCAAAGGGTCAGCCTTGGATTCCGGGTGCAATCGCTGCCAACCTTGGGGATGTTATGTTTATGTATGGTAAAACAGTTTATCGATGAAATGACCAAAATTACCCAAAGTGACGCACAATGGGAGATTTAGAATGCGCATTTAGTAAGTTATAAAAGACTCTAAACAACACAGCACTGGTGCGGTTGCCGAGCATCGACAAGAAAACAACACAACAAGCACTTGAACGGGCGCAAAAGTCGGCGCTCATATGCATATTAGGGCCTCTACGCACAAACCCTTCTGAAGCTTTAGACACCATGGAAAACAATTATCTGCGAATGCCGTTCTAAGACTACGTGAGCTGCTTGGATGGAAGTACAGTCAAGATGGCCACGCAATAATCGTTATTGAACTAGGCTCGCATAATGCGGACTACTGCATGGGGGGTGTTTTCTCAGCCCAATTAGATTTAAAAATGTCTTTCCGTCTTCTTGGTCACTGCAGTGTCTTTCAGGCTGAGGTCGCTGCGATTCAGGAGCCGGTTTACTATCTAAGAACCAAAGAAGTGGGACACAAAGATATTGTAATTTTTTCCGACAGTCAAGCAGCGCTAAAGGCTCTTAACTCGGTCAACTGCATGGTATGGGTGCTGGGGCACAGCGACATACCGAGAAATGAAACCACGGACGAGCTTGCAAAAAGGGAAACATCCATTTCGCTTCCACCATGCTGGAAGGGTTTCGGTATGCCGCTCGCTACCTGTAAGCTCATTCTAAGGGAATAATCCCTTAAGGAAGCAGGGACCCGCCGGAATTACGGCAATACCTGCATAATTTCCAAACTCTTGTGGCTTGAGTTTTACGTCAAAAGTCACAAGGTCTGCTCATGCTGAAGATAATCCTGAAACGGTAAGTCACCTCCTTTGTGAGTGTCCCGCACGATGAACAAAGAGGAGAAAATTCTTAGGATCAGCGTTCTTCAGCGACTTAAGGTATAGGTACGCATGCTATTAAAAAAATTTTAGATTTCACACGCTGGTCCGCGTGGTACCTAAGTGTGCTAGTGAAATCGCTGGCAGCCACTTCTACCTAACCTAGCCTAACCATGGACCTACGAAAATTTTTGTTAAGAAACATTTATTTTTCTATACATCACGGAAATATTCCTTCTTAACTGAATTTGGATTTGCCATAGTTGGATTATATTTATTTAACCCTAGAACACACACCCAGAAAATACCACGTAAACACACACCCGGGATACGTTTGTACCCGGGACCTTATTTTGCGGTTTTTTTAATGCTTATTCAACCGATGTCTATGATTTTTTTTGAAATGTATATTTTAATATATGTATAACAAGTATTTTGTCTTCTGTTTCATTCGAATATTCCTACTGGTTCCAGCGATATGGGCAAATAAAGTCAGGACATGCAACAGCGGATTTTTGTTTTTGTTGTTGTCCTGATAAATGCAAAACAAAATAATATAATTTATAATAATATACTTGTAGAGTAACAACGAATACACATTTTGGTTTTTATTTCATTGAAATATTCTACCTGGTTCAAAAGATATGTGCAAAAAGGTCGCGCAAGGTATGGGTACGTAGGTAGCAAATACACTGGTATAACTGGTTTTTGTATTTTATATGCAGCTGCAAGGGTTGTTTTCACACGAGGTGTTGTTATAAATGCTGCCTGTTGATATTTTCATTATTGTTTTGGTGCTCAAAAGTGTAAGAAGTGAAAATATAAGTGAAAATAAATATAACTGAAACTATAAATAACTGGATACGAAATGACTTCAAGAAGAAACGAATATTTATCAAGTGCAGCATATAGAAGGTAAAAAATGTAAAATAAGCAACAATGTAAACATATACTAATTTTTTTTATTATGCAGGCTAACTGAGGAACAGCGAGAATCATATATACAATCTTTATTTGATGAAATTTGTGACGATGACGCTCCCTATGACTTTGACTCAGAAGATGAAGAAGAAATTCAAATCAATGACATTGAAATTGCTGATGACGATGCTGAAGTTTCGCAAAGTGCCGCAGAAGTATTACCTGATTATGAGGATGATGAAGAAGACGATGAAGAAGAAGAAGTAGAAGAAAATAATGAATTACCTGCTAGTGCCGAAAAATTTGTTGCACGTGATGGTACTGAGTGGATGAAAGAACCAAATGTAAGTCGTCAGGTACTCAGACAAAATATTATAAGAGAACGTTCTGGACCAGCTAGATGCACTGAAATGTTGTCAATAGAGCAAACATTCAAATGTTTCATGAACGTTGAAATGGCTGATATAATTATGCGCCACACAAATAAGTTAGCAAAAGAAACTTATAATGCTTACAACAATGCGCATCCAAACACAACTCCTAAGTCATGGACGCCTGTGTCAATAACAGAGCTGTATGCATTTTTTGGCATACTTATTATGACTGGTGCGAACCATAGCAATGGAGAACATGTTCGAGATTTATGGAGCGTCAAAAACTATCCTTTAAATCGCGCCACAATGGGAGTCAACCTACTTACTAACTGATAAAGCAGCACCGATCAGTGAGTTGTGGACGATGATGAACAATAATCTTGCTGCACATTACAAGCCCAGCTCATGCTTGACGATTGATGAACAATTATTTCCTTACCGTGAACGCACACGGTTTACGCAGTACATACCGTCAAAACCTGCTAAATATGGTGTCAAGGTTTGGTGGATTTGCGATGCCACAAATGCATATCCACTGCATGGACAAATATATACTGGCCAAGCAGAAACTGGTAGGGAAACGAACCAAGGCGAACGAGTGGTGAAGGATTTGTCTGCCAAATACCAAGCAAGTGGCCGAAACATTACAATGGACAATTTGTTTACGACCTTGCCAGTTGAAGAACTGCTTCTCACCTGGAAACTCACGATCGTTGGAACTTTGCGCAAAAACAAATCATATATTCCTCAAGAAATGAAGCAGAACAAAAACAGGACAATTGGTTCAACGACATTTGGCTTCAAAAATAATGTGACAATGTGCTCTTATGTTCCCAAAAAAAATAAAGCAGTAATTTTGCTTTCGACCATGCATAATGATGCTGAAATAGCTGACAGTGGGAAACCTGAAATAATTGAATATTATAATCGTACCAAAGGTGGTGTTGATCGAATGGACCAAATGTTTGCGGAATATCCAACACAAAGACAAACAAAACGATGGCCACTAGCGATGTTCTTCAACATGTTGGACATTACAGCTCTTGCAGCCTACATTGTCTACGATTTGAATAACCCTATGTTGCCTTGGAGAACAAACAACAAGCGTAAGCAGATCCTGCGCAGCTTGGCTGAAGCATTGTGTATGCCAATTATTGAAGCCAGAGCCATAAATCGTCAAGTGACGCGAAATTTTTCGACTAAAATTGCTATTGAAGCACATTTCAACCGACCGTCGGAATCAATGGTGTCAACAGCAGCATCCACATCTGCCGCAGCGCGCACGCCAAAATCTGTGTCCGGATCTTGCTATTTATGTTACGCACAAGAGAAAAAACGCCGTAGAAAAACCAGAAAGCTGTGCGCCAAATGTAAGAAGCCAATGTGTCTTGAACATTCGGTCACATCAACAAATTGCTCTATTTGCCATGATTTTCCTTAGATATAAGATGCATTTTTATAATTTTTATAATAAAAGTCAATAATATAATGTGTGAAATGAATATTTTTAATTTTTCAAATAAAAAAATAATATAAAAAATGTTTTTTTTTTGATTATTATGAGGATTTTTACTATTGGGGTACAAACGTATCCCGGGTGTGTGTTTACGTATATAATGTGTTTGGAAGGCTATAGCTCCTGAACCAATGGTCCGATCTGGTTCAAATTTTGAATTTGAACTCAAAACTAAATAATCTTCCTAGATCCGATAGCGGTATAGAGGTATAGCGGTTCAAAAGTTACAACACTTCAAAGTTGAAAGTGGATACATTTGTACCCGGGTGTGTGTTCTAGGTTTAAAAAATTTTTGCGGGAATCCATGCACGCTTTCTCTTTAATTTCAAATATTTCTATATAATCAAGCATTTTAAGCAATATTCATGGAAATTTTCAGAGATGTCAGAATCGCGAAAATAGCTGAAAAAGGCTAAAATTCATTTAACAATTTTTGCCGATGGAGTTTTAGTGATAGCGAAAACAGGAATCCGGGTGCAGGTCATCCAAAAGAAGGCGTTAGACTAGATATGTCCTTGGAAAGATGTTGGATGACAATGAAAGTGCGAGAGTCACAGACTTATCAAAACGCCCACATATTAATTTTAACTATTGCTGCGTATTAGGAGCCTTATATCACAGCGCTACAATTCCAATTTCTAACGTCTAGTAAGGAAAAATAAGAAAACAATTTCTGTTTGGATAAGTTGTATGAGAAATGGGCGCAACAGCTTAAAAACAATTGTAAATTTCAGATCAGCACAATATTTAAATTGTAATGCTCACTTATCACTGAACTTATTTCACTTTCTCAACGTGCCCAAATCAGTTTAAATGCTGTTTAAATTATTTTTTTGATTTTGTAAAATTGTAAAGAAAGCTGTGTCTATATATATGTATAATATAATGCAAATCAATCAAAACACAAAATATATATGATGTAGCACTAATTCGCTTTGTTTGGATACCGGGTAACTATCGGTATCCAGCGGCCTAAATACTATCCTCCCGAATACCGGATAATTGCGAACCGCTATCCAAATTCCAAAATTTATTAATATTTTTCGATCGATATCACAATTCATTAAGATTGCATGCTACACCTACAATAAATATTGTATACCTTCATCACGTCATCTGGGCCATAAGTTAAAAAAAGAAAAAACAAACAAGTAAGAAAGGCTTAATTCGGGCGAAACCGATTTTTTAATACCCTCGCGATATATTTGATAGATACTTCTTTAGATGTGCAAAATTTTTTGTATTTTCAAAAATTATCGATATAAAACACGTGATTGTGAATATTGCGTATTAAAATTCCGTTTTATGGGAGGTGGGCGTGGTTTTGATCCGATTTCAAAAATGTTTCCTTGCTTAAATTCGCTCCATATACAAATTTTTACTTAGTTTGCTCTAAAAGATACTGAAATAACGAAGTTTGTTCCCATTTTTCTAAAATTCCATTATGTGGGAGGTGGGCGTGTTTGGGATCCGATTTCAAAAATTTTTGTGCCGATACCTATTACTGTTATTGAGATAGAGGCATTTCATCATAAGTGGGCGTGACACTGCCTATTTATAAAAATTTTAGAAAAATCCATTTTCTTTGTTTAAAAGTACTCTAAATATCAATTTTCACCCTATTTTAATTATAATAATAGTATTATAATAATATTAAAATGACATGTAAATGAAAAATCGTTTTTTTGTGTTGTTTTTATTGGAAATAAATGTCTTTTTTATTTATTTTATCATATTTTATATATATCCGAATCACTATCGTTGTTATTGTGGCAATTGTAGCATTTAGTAATTGTTATGGCGTGCTCATCGCATATCGGCGTGCTACATATGCTGCAATTTTTTCTAGTTTTTCTTCTGCGCTTATTTGGAAGAAGGTTGCACATGTAGCACACGCCCGTATGTGCTTTTCTGCCCCTTTGTCGTGCTGACGGAGATGTTGACGGACCTGCAGCACAAAGCACACGCTCCAACGGCCTTCCAATGATGCTTTCAATTGCATTTTTTGTTGAAAATTGGCGCACGCTTTGCACATTTGAAATTCTATTTTCTATAACAGGAATGCACAGGCTTTCTGCCAGTTGACGCAGGAAATTCTTCCTGCGCGTCGTGGTGTATCGTGCAGTTGGATTATTTCCATAATATATGATGTGTGATGCAAATGCGCTTACATCAATGATGTTATAGAAAAATGCCATCGGCCATCTTCTTGTTTGTCGCTGGGTCGTGTATTCTTGGAGCGTTTGGTCCATAACGTCCACCCCACCTTTTGTTTGGTTGTAAAAATTTATAATTTCTGGTTTCCCATTCTCGTCAATTTGTGCATCATCATGCGTACTAGAAAGAAGGATGACCGAGTTGGACTTCCGCTGCTTATATGAGAGCAGTGTTACGTTGTCGTGGAAGCCAAATAAACTTGAACCAACGTCTTTTTTTTGTCTTCTTTCATCTCCGCAGGGATGTAAGCTTTGTTGCGGCGGAGTGTACCCACAATGCTGAGCTTTTCTACTTTTAGTTGCCTAGCCAACGGCAGCGTCGTAAAAAAATTATCCATTGTGATATTTCGTCCGCTACCGTAGTATGGCCCAACTAAATCTCTCACCACTCTTTCGCCAACACCAACTTCACGACCAGTTTCTTGTTTGCCAGTATATATTTGGCCATGAAGTGCATATGAGTTTTTGGCATCGCAAATCCACCATACTGTTATACCATATTTTGCTGGCTTCGAGGGTATATATTGTGTGAATTAGGTTCTACCACGGTATGGATATAATTGTTCATCAATGGTCAAATATTCTGATGGCACATAAAATCTGGCAAGATTTCCATTGAGCATTATCCAAATATCGCGAATTGGCGCCGCTTTGTCTTGACGCTGCCGCTCTACCCGTGTTCTGGGGTCGTCAAACAGCATAAAACGCAGCAAATCGAAAAATCTGTTTATTCCCATGGTGGCGCGGAATATTGGGTGAGCCTGTGACGTCCACAAATCTCTTGCGTTTTCGTCATTAGAATGATTTGTGCCAGCCATCAAAAACATTCCAATGAACGCATAAATTTCGTTGATTATCGTGTCTTTCCACTTCAACTGACGTCTATTGGGATTCGCTTTATTGTACGCATTATATGTGGCATGCGCTTTTCTATTTGTGTGGCGCACTATTACATCCACCATTTCCACTGTGAGGTATGATTTGAAACACTGCAAAGGCGTCATATTTTCAGTAATCCGAGCTGGACCACAGCGGTCTCTGAATATATTGTGGCTTCTCACTTGTTGGCAACTACGTGGTGTTCGCTGCCATTGTGTGCCGTCACGTGCAGTCATGTAGTCTGCTGGGTTTGTTGTTGGTGCATCTTCTTGCATATCATCATCTTCACTTTCGTCATCAAAGAAAATTTCCTCTGGTGCGTCAATAGCAGCTGCAATTTCGTTTGCGTTGTCAACATTCAAATCTTCATTCTCTGATTCCGAAACTTCGCCAGTATAGGACACATTTCCTTCATTTTGGCCTTCCACAGGGTCCACTTAAAGGTCCTCATCTTGAGTCACTTCCTCAAATAAACGTTGAATATATGTGCTTCTTGCTTCATCACTCAAATTCCAGTATTCCCTTGTAGACAAATATCGGTCGTTGCGGCTCATTTTTCACCAACTTCACTGTTCAAATATTCAACACAGAATGACGAAGCAAATTAAATATTTCAATTTTACGACACAAATGAACATCTGCTATGTAATTAAAAAGCAATTAAGCAAGTAGGTACCGAAAATAAGCAAACTAAGCAAATAAACAACCCTTACATAAAACCAGTTTCTGCCTACTTGTGTCGCTTTAGGTACTTATATACGAACATAAACCAGTTTTTTTTCCAAATATCAAATTTGTACAGTTGAGAACGCAAAATTTAATCAACAACAAAAATATTTCCAGGAAAATATTATTTTATTTCAATAAACGCAAAACAACCTACTTCGGGTACCCGGGTACCTGGTTATGAAATTAAAAGAGTTTTGCTGGTTATGAATCGTAGGGTTAATAAGTTTTAAACGATTAACATAGGGTGGCAGGTTATATTGGGAATCCCAGCGAAAATTTCTTAAAGCAAAAAGCAGAAAATGTTTTTGAATTGACTCTATCCGGTCAGAATGAATTTGATAGTGCGAGGTCCAAACGATGGAACCATATTCTAGTATTGGCCTCACTAACGTTGTAAAAGTTTTCGTAATGTAGGGGTCACTGAATTCTTTTCACCATCGTTTTACAAATGAAAAAAACACCCTTAGCTTTGTTGACTGTAGCATTGATATGAAGATTAAGTTTTGGGTCCATTGTGATACCTAGGTCAACAAAGTTAAATACTTGTTCAAGGTTGTAGTTACTTATGTCATAAGAAGCTGGTTGAACTGCCCTGCGAGAAAAGCACATTACTTTACATTTTTTAAGATTAAGTGGCATACCATTTACTTCACACGAATAAGACATGCTATTTAAGTCCGTTTGTAGTAAATACCTTTCATCAACAGTGTTAACTGATCTAAAAAGCTTCACATCATCCGCATTTAACAACTTTTTTGAATATTTCACAACAGAAGAAATATCGTTTATAAAAAGTAAGAACAGAATCAGACCAAGGTGACTTCCTTGTGGAACCCCTGATGGTACACGAATAACGCTCGAAGAAGTATTTTAAAAAATGACTCGTTGTGTTCTGTCCTGCAGATAAGAAGATATTCAACGAAGAAGATTAGGTTGAGTTTATGGATAAGTAAGGAGTAACTAACTTTATCGAATGATTTACTAAAATAGGTGTATATATCATCGGTATGCAAGGGGGTCCTCCGAGAGGAGGCCTTCGCAGACAAAGGTAATAAAGCTTACAGCAAAGGTAGGTTGAACGCCATTAATGTAACTACCGGAGGAAATCGGTTGCAAGACCGACTTGGCAATGTGCTTCCCTCTTCCAGATCTCACAGAGCGAACGAGGAAAGCATTGGACGCCACTACTTGAGGAGGCACCAACGAAACCGATCTAAAAGTCAGCGTAGATCTAGGAGTGCGGCTCGTTCAGGAGGCAGCCTGTGTAGAGAGTCACCAGACAGGCGGGAAAGATCGCGCAGCCGATCTGGTTCCGCGGCCTCGCTCAAGTCTGGCTGGCAGCAGCGGCGCAATCACCGCAGGGCGAGACCTCATCCACTCCCCCCAAAAATGGTACATCCGCTACCTTGCGCAGGGAAAACCCCAGAAGGTGGAGGTGGAGCGAGAAGAGCGTGAGCGCAGCGATCGAAAGCGCATCCGTGACCCGACCGCCCCCGCTCCTGAGCGGGAGAGCGGGTACTACCACAAAACACACGAACCCGCGCCTGCTGCCCGGAGAAGCGGGGAACCTGCGATGACAAAGCAGCCAATATTAGAGCCGGCCACTAAACGTGCCAATGAGCAGATAACTCCACTTGAGTAACCTCTGAGCAAGAAGCAGCGAGAGTAGCCGCCACCCGCAGCTTCTGCGTCGAGAGGTCAGGGTGGTCGATGGAGGGAGCGGTCGCAGGCCGCTCAGCGGTCCAGCTACTCGGCTGCCTTAAGAGGCATTCGGGTGGCTGTGTTGCCGAGAGACTATCCGGCGGCGGCCCTTAACCGATTTCTTTATACGGGGTGTATTTTCGTGCGGGAATGCTCCTCGTAGATTGCAAAGACGAGTGGACGGTAGAGTGGCCCTCCAAGACAGCGGACAAACTAGAGCGATGGAAGGGACGCGTGATGTGTGTTAGGAGTGATGGGATGATATTCCTCCGCTTCACAACGTCACGGTTTTCCTACCGAGAAGTGCTGATGAACCAGCGGAGTATGCGCTGCAACTGCTCAAAACGCAGAATGAGGGCATCCACTCCTCGCTGTGAAGAGTCATATCCAGCAGCACAGAGGACGGCGGCCTAAGGTTAAACTTGGGTATTGACGAGAGGTCCTACCTGGCAATCAAGAGGGCAGGCTTCCTGCTGCACTTCAGGTTTGTCATGATCGTAGTGAGGCCGTGGAGGCTCCGGCCTGCCGGCAACAAAGAGCCGCGACCGGAACTTCTGCGGAACTGTCGTCGAACCCGCAGCCTGTCAAAAGCCAATTGAACGAGGGTCCCAACACTCCTGTGAGAGGCCTAGAGCATGTGTAGTGCTTAAGAGTAACATTAAACTTTTCTGCATTACAGAGCTTCTAACGCAAGATTTGGTAGCTGTGCAGGCGACGATGGTGGTAAACTACGCCAATAAAGAGGTCGTCTTCGCGGCGGTCTATTTCTCAGGGGACAACTTGAGCGTGCCACCCCTTGAAGTTCAGCAGCTGGTGGGGTTCTGCCGATGAAGGCGACTTCCCCTTGTCATAAGCTGTGACGCGAATGCTCACTATGAGGAATAGGACAGCACAGATACGAACCACAGAGGTGAGTGTCTCTTAGAATTTATCATAAGTGAAAATCTACGTATTCAGAACGTGGTTCATAATCCAACTTTCGTTACTAGGGCAAGACTGGAGGAGCTGGACATCACTCTCAGCAATGAGTTGGCTAGTCCTTTGATCGTGGGATGGAGGGTCACATCTGAACCTTTCCTCTCGGATCACAGGATTATCCGATTTGAGTTGGGAGCTACGATCACAGTTGAAAAAAGCAGGAGAAGCCCCGGGAAAACAAACTAGGATATGTACTGCGAGACTGTGAAGGCAAATTTAGAGGGCTTAGAGCATAAACACAAAAGAGCAAGCTGTGTGGAATTAGAGGACAGAGTCTCCAGGCTGAATGGC
Source organism: Philophylla caesio (assembly GCA_963971545.1). Classification (NCBI taxonomy): domain Eukaryota; kingdom Metazoa; phylum Arthropoda; class Insecta; order Diptera; family Tephritidae; genus Philophylla; species Philophylla caesio. The sequence continues at coordinate 107,900,396 of OZ020604.1, forward strand.
ATAATTATGGACGCCTTTAACTCCATTTGCTTCGAGGCAAAGTTTAAGGGTAAGACCAAACCCAACTGGTGGTCTAGGGAGCTCTCGGTACTCCGTTAGGAAGTAACGGTCTAGCGCTGGCCCACATACCAGCGGTATGGCAATGGGGAAGGTTATAGACCAGGATACCAGATCCAATATTCTCAGGCTGTCACCACCGCACCCGCATTAGCATACGTACATGGTGGGTCGATCTACAGAGACTGCACTGTTCGCGCTGACCACGGTCATTGGAGATGCCCTTGAGAGCGGAGAGACAGTGCAACACTTCTCATATAAGGGCGGATAGAACACAAGAGCTGCCCACAGGGGGGAGTACTATCCCCGCTTTTGTGTGGATATACTCACAAACAATGGCATGTGTGTGCGTTACAGGGCACCTATCCTACAGCCGCGCTAGAAGTCATTCTGGAACTTGAACCGCTTCATCTAACCATTGATCAAGTGGCAAAGAGAACTCTGCTGAATTTCTCTAAAGAGGGACCTGGCAGAGACAAGGTGCTGTCATTCAAGGTTGCGGATACGCTAGCCTCTCAGCACCCGCTGGCGTGCTTCCGTCGTGATGAATTACTCAAAGAAATAACCTTCAAGAGGAAGTTCGAGGTAGATTTACACAGCGACGCCACATGGAGTGCTTCAATTCTGGATTATCACATCCGGTGAAGTACTCTGAGGTGGTGATGGCTCAATAACTCCGGAGGTTATTGGAGCGGGTGTCCATGGTCCCAGATCAAATATCTCGGTTCCACTGAGGGCTTACCCAAGCATCTTCCAAGCGGAGGTATTTTTTATACTTTTTCCTTATTCCAAATAATGTACACTCTGTTCACAAATTATAGCACAAACACATATTGACAAATTTGGACAATTTATTTATTCTCGAAATATTCCAAAATTTTTCAATTAAAACATCGTTGATTCTCCAAAAACGCTATAAGGACTTTTTTATAATTTTATAAAAAAATGTGGAAACTTTTATCAAAATTTCTTTATGTAAAGCAGCAAATGTAACCCTGCTGTATTAAACCTTAAGCAACATACAATCACAGTCACGTAAAAAACATATATGTATGAACTAGGGATGTCACTTTTGGGCATTTGTTGATCCCGGGATTTTTGAGATTTGAAAACGAAATCCCGGGACAATCCCGGTATCCCGAATTTCACGAAGTCATGAATGTATTTATTGGTATTTTCAAGAAAACAAGGAAATAAACGTAAAATTTTACACACAGAAAATAATTTATACTTCAAGTACAAATATATATATTTGGTACAGAAGCAATTATACCTACATACTGATATGGCAAATCCCAGACAAGATTTGGCAATCATGCTCAGCGAGGCCGGTGTGAAATTTCACAACAGCAGCGCAACCTACTGAAGAACATCGTGGGAGATAGGGGAAATCAACCACTCATTATTTCTGACAATACCACCGATGCCGTGAACCTAAACTATGCTGATATAGAAAAGTATGCCGATCACGCCACCGCTCGAACGTTGTTCTTGCATACAATTTTTTGCTAAAATTATATTCTATGTTTGACCATGAACTGACCTTCAATTTGACCTCGCAAGAACAAACGGTTAAAGTAATCGGATTCATCAGCCCCAAGAACGTATATATCATTTTTTAGATACTCCCAGTGAATGTTGTATGTTTGACCTTGATCTTACATTCAATTTGACCTCGCAATGACAAATGGACAAAGAGTTTGGATGCAGCAATCTCTTAAACATATGCATCAATTTTTTTTTTAGACATTTTCAGTGAAAATTGTATCATAGGCCTTGAAGTGACCTCCAATTTGACCTCGGAAGGATAAACGGATAACGCAATCGGATTAAACGACCCCTAATTAGTATAAATGAATTTTTCTACATTTTTCAATTTAATATTCTACCTTTCACGACATTTTACGATCAATGTTTTGGTTTCAGGTATTAAGGGGATGATTTCACCTCTTAAGGGAAGTTGGAAATTTCCACGCTTGCCGCGATGTATTACCATTGATCAATTATAAAATGCCAAACTGAATTTGAATACATATCATTTTTTGTTTTTAAAGTTTTTCTGAAATTTTCATAAAACTACCCCTTTTCAAGGGTATGTTTTGATATATTAAAAAAATTAATTAAAATTCGGGTCTAGACAAACTCTTCCAAAATCATAAACAAACATTTAAAAAAAAATAATGATTAAAATCTGTCAAAAAGTGAATCTTGTACCCATTTTTGAACAAAATTTGTGGAAAATCCCTTATGTGCGCCGGGCGCTCTGCCGAAAATGCCGCTGCGGCTGCCGCCACCGACAACGCCGCTTCTACCGAATTCGGCGTTTTCAACCACCCCGACGTTCTCGTAGAGACACGACTTCCACGAAATTATGGACTCATCGGGGGCAGACAACAATATCAAACTTCTTGCCCTTTGCCTTTCGCTAACGGGAACGGCTCGAGTGTTCCTTTCAACTACATCAGCTCTCAGCTATGACGCGATGAAACAAGCTCTAACAACCAAGTTTGATGTCGCAATCTCAAAACAAGAAATTTACAAAATGCTATCGTAGCGCCGATGGAGGGGAAACGATGAGTCGATTCACCGCTACATAATAACTATGCAAGCCCTAGAGAAGCACGCTGGACATCGCTGAATCAGAGGTGGTCCACTTCTTAATAGACGGAATGGGAAACGTCCCAAACGTGCACAGCGTTGGTTAACCGTTTCCAAAATAAGTATTTTGCTACCAACACCAATGTAATGAGCTCCAGCCAGCAAACAAAAACAAACCCGAGGCAGCCGACAACAACAACAACAACACCAACTACAAAGCCTAAACCAACTATACTATGCTTCAAGCCTTGGAACTCATCCTAGATAAATGCCGATTTGGATATAATGCTATAGACTATTTAGGATATCCCACATTAAAAGTATAAAAAATTTTCCGATACCTACGAACACAAAACCACTGCAGTCACGCCTTGGCCTATTATCGTACTTCCTTCGCTTTGTGCCATCGTTCTCTCAGATTGCCAAGCCATTGCAGAACTTACTTAAGAGATAATCGAAATATGATTTCGACGAAAAGAGCATTGATGCATTCCGCAAATTACAGTCCAGATTAATAAAAAGTCCAGTTCTCGCTATATGTAGTCCGGAACGGGAGACGGAACTACATTGTGATACTAGTAGCATAGGTTTCGGTTCTGTACTACTGCAACGCCAAGAGGATAAAAAATTCCACCCTTTATCATATTTTTCTAAGACTGCTTCAAGCGTAGAATCAAAGTTTCGTAGTTGCCAATTATAATCACTTTGGAGGGCATACCATTAACTATAGTAACAGACCGTAATTCACTGACAATGACTCCTTATAGGAAACAACTGAACCCTCGAATAGACTGATGGGCTCTCGAGCTCGAAAATTACAATTAGAAAAGACAACACAGAAGAGGAGCCTCCATGGGTCACGTCGGCGAACTAAGTAGAAGACATATAGCTGCCATCATAAACACAGACCACATTGAATTCCAACTGCCGATAGCCCAGGAGCGAGACAATGATATTGAATCATTCCGAAATCCTTAAGAGAATGAAGAATTAAAACATAATGGCTTAATTGACGGACTTGTTTACAAGCCAAGTGTCAATGGCAGGAAGGCCATGTACGTGACAAAACTTTAAACAAACTGTTGCTGTACGACTGGTTTCCAGGTGTGCGAGCAAAATTATAAAAATTTATCAGAAATAGTCTGAAGTGCATAACTAATGCTACATCTCCCCAGATTAGGGGAGTACGCGACTCCAAAAACTCCACTACCATTGAACACTGTCTATATAGACCATTTTGGGACTTTGTTTTCAATAAGGTCGAAGCATTCACTAAGTTTGTTAAACTTTATCCCAACAACTCCAGAAGTACCTGCGAAGTTATCGCCGCCCTTGAAAAATATTTCAGCTACTATAGCCGACCACGAAGAATCATGAGCGATAGAGCAACCTGTTTGAGTTTGGCGCTTTTGTGATGAACCAAAACATAGTCCACGTTAAGATTGCTGTTGGTTTCCCACAGGCAAACGGACACGTAGAAAGGGTAAACAGGATTCTCAAAGCCTGACTGGGTCAAGAAGTTGCTTGAAGTGGACTACGCCGTAAATAACTCAATTCAAAGCTCTTGTCACGATACACCCAGCCGGCTTTTGTTCGGTGATAAACAAAGAGGGGTAATTATAGACGAGCTGACCGAATTTCTTCATGACAAATTATGTGCCGATGACTAACTCCGTTATGGCCAGACAAGATTACGACTCTAGGCGATCTTTTAAGGGCCTTCTCTTGATCAGTTCTCTTTACATTTTATTAATTTATTTCTGTGTACTTTTCCTTCACTTTTAATTTGGTTTTTATTCTTATGTGCTTTTTCTGCAATAGTGATTTGTCACTTAGATTTTTATTTGATATTTTGCAAAAGTTTACATAAAGTTGTTTCTTATTCAGTGCAGTGCCAAATAAATTATTTTACATGACTGGTAAGCTAACATTGAGCGCTGATGGAAATCACAAGCTTATGTTAGATATTTTTTGTGTTAACAGTCGACTGGCTTCAATATAGTTCATTTTAATGCGCTAAGCCTAACTTCAGATAAAATGGATTATGTTAGATACATATTTGAGCAGTCCTCTGTAGATATCATTTGTGTCTCTGAAACATGGTTCAGCGAACATATTTCTGATCTTCAGTGTTGTATCAATAACTACAGCGTAGTTAGGAATGATCGAAATCATAAAAAGGTGGGTGGTGTGTCTATTTATTGTAAAAAATCTCTAAAAATCAAGCTGTTTGCTAAGTCTGAAGGCTATGATACCGAATTTTTAATTTCAGAGGTTTCCGACGGTATAACTAAAGTACTTATTTCCTGTGTGTATAACCCGCATAAATGTTATGTAGTTTGTGGTGATTTTAATGTTAATTTACTTGACAAAGACTCAAGTAGCATTAAACTGCGCGATCACATCTCGGCTGCAGGACTAGTTGTTGTTAATGGGGTAGTGTCTATTAGATATGCGAACAACTCAAAGCCAAGCCTCCTAGATTATTTCATTACCGCTGACCTAAATTATATTCTTAAATTTGACCAACTATTTTCTGTATCGGACCATGACTTATGACATGACATGGAATGATCGAAATCATAAAAAGGTGGGTGGTGTGTCTATTTATTGTAAAAAATCTCTAAAAATCAAGCTGCTTGCTAAGTCTGAAAGCTATGATACCGACTTTTTAATTTCAGAGGTTTCCGACGGTATAACTAAAGTACTTATTTCCTGTGTGTATAACCCGCATAAATGTTATGTAGTTTGTGGTGATTTTAATGTTAATTTACTTGACAAAGACTCAAGTAGCATTAAACTGCGTGATCAAATCTCGGCTGCAGGACTAGTTGTTGTTAATGGGGTAGTGTCTATTAGATATGCGAACAACTCAAAGCCAAGCCTCCTAGATTATTTCATTACCGCTGACCTAAATTATATTCTTAAATTTGACCAACTATTTTCTGTATCGGACCATGACTTAATTTTCCGCTGTGGTCGAGTTGGTAGCGGTGCGTGCTATATCTCGATATGCCGGTGAGTTTGAGGTTCGAATCTCAGTCAGGGCAAGCAAAATCTTTTCTAATAGCGGTCACCCCTCGGCAGGCAATGGCAAACCTCCGAGGGTATTTCTGCCATGAAAAAGCTTCTCATTAAATACATCTGCCGTTCGGAGTCGACACAAAACTGTAGGTCCCTCCATTTGTAATATAATATAAAGACGCACCCTAAAAATGGTAGGAGAAGCTCGGATAAACACTGAGCTATATAGTGTAAGCGCCAAAATTACCTATATATGACTTAATTTTCTGTATTGTTGATGTGGTGTTTGAACGTTCTGCAGATGGTGTTGCATTCTTGTATCGTGACTTTCGTTCCTTAGATAACAGTGCCTTGTACTCAGAATGCTCTTCCATTAACTGGAATGAATTGGTATAATGCTTCGGTAGAGCAAAGGCTCGAGTTTCTCAACAATCATTAAGTTACACTCTTTGAATGTCATGTTCCTATCCGCAAAGCTAATGTTATTAATTAATCCTGCTAATGGTTTAAAAAATAGTATGTGTAGTTATAAAAAAACGAAATAAAATGCATGCCAAATGTAGAAGGTCGAATACTGAAACCTCGTGGCGTGCGTATAAAGCTTCACGAAATGTAGCAACTGTTATCATTAGACAGGCAAAGAGGTGGTATAGTCAACATAAACTGAATCCTTCTCTGCCATCAAAAGAGCTTTGGAGAAATCTTTGTGATAAACAAAGAGGGGTAATTGTAGACGAGCTGACCGAATATCTTCATGACAAATTATGTGCCGATGACTAACTCCGTTATGGCCAAACAAGATTACGACTCTAGGCGATTTTTAAAGGGCCTCTCTAAGACTAAGCCATACAACGTGGGCGACTACGTCGTCGTGAGAAACGTTGACACGACGGTAGGAAGCAACAAAAAAGTCATACCACGATACAAAGGCCCCTATGTGATATATATAAATTATAAGAAATTGGGAAATAACAGACACTTTGTGAGAGAAATTAACAATTATCAGCTAACCCAAATTCCATATGATGGGGTTATCGAAGCTCACCAGATCCGAAGCGGGTGGCAGCAACCAGAAGGGTGTGATGACTAACCAGAATCTGATACTTTACAGATGTATTAAGTAGTTAAGTTTTTTATGCGATCGAGATCGATCTATTGTCAGGATTGGCCGAGTTGGAAAGCAGCATATGTCACCCTGCTCTATTTAGCCTTAAGCAACATACAATGAATATAGTCAATTAAAAAACAGATATGTATGAACACAGCCATGTATGTAGAAAATAAATAAGAAAGAACAAAGGAGAATAAAGAGAAAAAGGAAGATGGCCTCTTCCTGTTTGGGTCGCGAAACTAACTGAACTTGTGAAATTTTGCAACATCAACTTAAAAGCAAAGGAATAATCGAATTTTTAATTTAAAAAAAATGTTTAGCATTTTTTTCGGGTGTGCATATATGTAGTTCATGCAATTTTAGTACAACAAAGAGTAAGTTTCAATTGGCTAAGACTTACCACTGATTTTTTGATAGTTATTTAATCAGGCTCTTTCGCAATTCCTTCCATATAAAATATAATCGCAGTTTTGTGTGGCTTGTAGGTAATTGTCCGTAATTTTTTTTTCAAAAATCTGTGATAACCTGTAGACAAATGCAAATTAAACTTTTACAAAATAAAATTGAATCTGCCAAAAGACTGCATACTCAAAAACAAATTATTAAACTTTTTTTAAGGTTTTTCTTAGATAATGAATTATATTTTACATGAAAACTTATTTTAATTAATAAGAATAAAAATAAAGTATTCAGATAGGTCAATGTATGGTTGTGCTATAATTTTTGAACAGAGTTGATATGATGAGAAAAACGTGAAAGCGAGGAAAGGCAATAATCTCTAGCTCATTGTCTTAAATAATCTCTCAGCTCGCAATTTACCAATGGCATTCAATTTGTAATTTTAAAATGGCATTAAATTTGTCAGAAGGTTTGGTCAAATAAATGAATTAAAATTTTGTAATAGAGGCGATACAAAATATAACATACAGAAAGCATTTAACTTTTTGCCGACAATCCGAACAACAATTATTGAGGATTCGCCACTTCAGGATAATATGCAAAAAATTTAGGTCCTGGTTGGAGGATAACGCATTTAAGATTAAGATCGCATTTTGATCAAAAAAAGGAATACATAATTCTGCTTTGCTCAAAAAACGAATTTTTACTGATGTATTGCCTACTTTTTAGCTTTAAAAAGGTTTAAAAAAAAAATGTTTAATTCATATTTGAAGTAATATATTTGCATATACATATGTATATATGAAAATGAAAAATTTTAAATTTCCAAGCACATCCAATACATACATATGTATATGCATTCCGTCTGATGTAAAAAATCCCCATTCTGGCAAAGGTTGCCAAAGTCTTTAAAAAAAAATAATCGAAAGGCGGTTGGCAAGTCGGTTTGAAAGTGTTTGGCTATTCTAGCGCAGTAAGTATTACGAAAAAAGCTCTCTCGTTCACCACATGTGGTGAAAAGCTATTTTGACAGCTGTTTGAAATCTGCTAAACAACTAAACAAAGGTAATTTTTGTTTATTTGCCTTTAAGAAACTACATAATAAATTATTAATTTATATTTTTCAGCACAAAAAAGGCGGAACGTACCACACCGGAGCAGCTACGGGCGTTTGTGGAATTTTGTTCGTCTAATTCCCAAATGACAACTGGCCGTAATAGCCCCTGTTCGCAAAAGTGCATGCAAGATTTATTGGAGGAGCTGGCGAATGTATTAAATGCCATGCGCGGAACAACGAAATCTTCTGCACAGTGGAAGGATGTAAGTAATGCATAAATATAACGCCCCTCCAGTGAAAATAAATTGAAGCAATCGATCTGTTTGCAACTCATTAGCGGATCGATTCATGATTTCATTTCAGAATGGAAGAATATCGCAAGCGGAAAAACAAAAGCTTCTCCACATACACGCAAATATTCGCACGCAACGAATCCTTAGCAGTTTCGTTTTATCAATTTATATTTTGAGAAATATTTCTCAAAATTGCAATTTGCTAACGCAGACGCTAACCCACTGGAAAAACATGGTGCGTTCTCGTGCTCGGCAGCTAGCAGCACAAAAGAAACAAACCGGCGGAGGGTCGAGTGCCGGAACTCTCAACGAGTTAGAGGAGAGAGCATTGGCTGTGTTTGGCCGATATGCGGTGTTTGGCGTTTCCAGTGTAACGACACTAGGTTTTGTGGTAAGTCCATATTGTACTTTTGAGTATTTATACACACAAATGTCTCATGGAAAATCCGTCTTCGCCAGCAGCTGCTACAACAACGCCCTGTTCTTCAATTTCACTCTCTGGCTCTTGCTGAGCCTAGTGTGGCTACGTCAACGAGCCGCAAACGTCACCGATTTGATCCAGACGAAGCGGCTTTAGAGTTGCTTAAAGAGTTGCTCGCAGAGCGACGGCGCCTAGATGAACGTGCCGTTGAGGCTCAAAGACACACACGATAGCGGCCATGAAAGAAATAGCAGCTTTAAAGAAGAACTTACAAAATAAGCTAAACCCAATATACATATGTATACACATACACACCTATTTACATACATAATTTATTAAAATGCACTATTATTATTATGTAGTTATATGTACATATAAACGTAATTGCATATATCCGTATATACCAAAAAAGTTAAAGACGTATATACATACATATATGACATATGCATGTAGCGTTTTAACAAGGATGCATATGCTGTTGTTTATAGGTGTATACACCAAGTATAGGATTTCGAATTTTTTCTTAACCCTGCTGTTAGGTTAAGACCATTTGGTCCAATTTTTTTTTTGTTTTCTTTGTAACTTTGGAACGGTGATATATACTGTCTACATTTTTCAGCTCAGGTGGTCTTTTTATAAAACAATATTATGTGCGAAAATTTAATTCTCTGACTTAAAACTGGACTAAGATAAATTGAAAATTACGAATCTTAGGTTAAGGGACCATTTGGTCCATAGTATATTTTCTTTGATTTTCTTAACATTAATTTTCCAAAAATAGGTATTTATTAGTTTGTTCGATATTTTTTGGCACTACATGATGAGCAAAATGTTTTTCGGTTGGTTTTGCAAATAAACGCACTGCAAATGGAGCATTTTACATCAGACTTAGACTAGAAGCATTTTTAGAGCAGGCCACTGGTGCTGTGGAAGGTGTTCGTATTTCTCCAAGTTTTTATTTTACCAGAGTTGAGTAAATAATAAAATAATAATATTTAGCAAGTATTGAACCAAACTAAATATAAAGACTAAGATTAAATTGTTATTTTCTATGAAAACTGCAGTATGGACCAAATGGTCCTCTAACCTAAGATTCGTAAGTTTTTTTTAACCTAACAGCAGGGTTAATATATTGCTAAATTATTAAAACTTAAATATATTAAAAACTGCGCAGAATTTCGAAAAACCAAACAAAGCGTTTTTTCACCTTGATATAAGCTACCGAAATTCCGAATTGTTGTTAATTTTCTAAAAATGATGAAAAATCATTGATCGAATTGACGTGGTTTGACTCAAATATACTTATGTATATATTCTTTACATTTGTAGGTATTTTATTTATTTATTTCATATTAATATTTTGTACAACTAAGACTATTGAGTCTTTTATATGTACATCAATAAAAGACTAACGTAACGTAACACGTAACGTAACACGTTATGTATATGGCATCAGACGATATGATCACATATCGCCATGGCGGGATAAAATTCTGGGCTGCAGCATTATTAATTACTTAGCAGCGAGAAACTGTATTTTTATGTATAAACTGTTGACATGGAAAACCCCTGAACATTTGTATGAAAAACTTAAGCTAACGAAATCACAGCGGCATAACCGCTTGGTCGTACCTAAATATAATTATCTTGCCTCTGAGCGAATGTTTTTCATCAGCGCTGTTAAACTGTGGAACTCGATTCAGGAAACTGTCAAAACTGGACTGAATACAATAAACTTCAAAAAGATTATACTTGATTACTTTTGTACATCGAACGTGTCGTTTGACATCTGACTTCAAATAATCCTGGCGTTGATCTCTTTACTATCTTATCTCTATTCTTAATTTTACGCACTTCTATCGTTTGTTTCTTTTTCAATAAATTAATGTTATAATACCAATTAGTTTTAATTATTGTTATAATATATGTATGTGTTTTTGTATTTATATTGAAATTATGTCTGTATGAATATAAGTAAGTGCTTGCTGATGTACATATAAAAGGCTCAATAGTCTTAGTTGTACAAAATATTAATATGAAATAAATACATAAATAAATAAAATACCTACAATTGCAAAGAATATGTACATATGTATATTTGGGATAAACCACGTCAATTCGATCAATGATTTTTCATCACTTTTAGAAAATTAACGACAATTCGGAAATTCGGTAGCTTATATCAAGGTGAAAAAACACTTTGTTTGGTTTTTCGAAATTCTGCGCAGTTTTTATTATATTTAAGTTTTAATAATTTAGCAATATATTAAGAAAAAATTCGAAATCCTATACTTGGTGTATACACCTATATACAACAGCATATGCATTCTTGTTAAAACGCTACATGCATATGTCATATATGTATGTAAGTATATACGTGTTTAACTATTTTGGTATATACGGATATATGCAATTACGTTTATATGTACATATAACTACATAATAGTGCATTTTAATAAATTATGTATGTAAATAGGTGTGTATGTGTATACATATGTATATTGGGTTTAGCTTATTTTGTAAGTTCTTCTTTAAAGCTGCTATTTCTTTCATGGCCGCTATCGTGTGTGTGTTTCAGCCTCAACAGCACGTTCATCTAGGCGCCGTCGCTCTGCGAGCTGCTCTTTAAGCAACTCTAAAGCCGCTTCGTCTGGATCAAGGCGGTGACGTTTGCGGCTCGTTGACGTAGCCACACTAGGCGCAGCAAGAGCCAGAGTGTGAAATTGAAGAACAGGGCGTTGTTGTAGCAGCTGCTGGCGAAGACGGATTTTCCATGAGACATTTGTGTGTATAAATACTCAAAAGTACAATATGGACTTACCACAAAACCTAGTGTCGTTCCACTGGAAACGCCAAACACAGCCAATGCTCTCTCCTCTAACTCGTTGAGAGTTCCGGCACTCGACCCTCCGCCGGTTTGTTTCTTTTGTGCTGCTAGCTGCCGAGCACGAGAACGCACCATGTTTTTCCAGTGGGTTAGCGTCTGCGTTAGCAAATTGCAATTTTGAGAAATATTTCTCAAAATATAAATTGATAAAACGAAACTGCTAAGGATTCGTTGCGTGCGAATATTTGCGTGTATGTGGAGAAGCTTTTGTTTTTCCGCTTGCGATATTCTTCCATTCTGAAATGAAATCATGAATCGATCCGCTAATGCGTTGCAAACAGATCGATTGCTTCAATTTATTTTCACTGGAGGGGCGTTATATTTATGCATGGCATTCAATACATTCGCCAGCTCCTCCAATAAATCTTGCATGTACTTTTGCGAACAGGGGCTATTACGGCCAGTTGTCATTTGGGAATTAGACGAACAAAATTCCACAAACGCCCGTAGCTGCTCCGGTGTGGTACGTTCCGCCTTTTTTGTGCTGAAAAATATAAATTAATAATTTATTATGTAGTTTCTTAAAGGCAAATAAATAAAAATTACCTTTGTTTAGTTGTTTAGCAGATTTCAAACAGCTGTCAAAATAGCTTTTCACCACATGTGGTTAACGAGAGAGCTTTTTTCGTAATACTTACTGCGCTAGAATAGCCAAACACTTTCAAACCGACTTGCCACCCGCCTTTCGATTATTTTTTTAAAGACTTTGGCAACCTTTGCCAGAATGGGGATTTTTTACATCAGACGGAATGCATATACATATGTATGTATTGGATGTGCTTGGAAATTTAAAATTTTTCATTTTCATATATACATATGTATATGCAAATATATTACTTCAAATATGTATTAAAAATTTTTTTTAAAATCATTTTAAAGCTAAAAAGTAGGCTTAATTTTTCAAAAGTACATATGTACGTTCAGCTAATGCCCAAGATAGGCATAGAAATGTGGTAACAATAAACTACAAATTTTTCCGTGAGAAATATATTTTAGCCAAAAATTAGGTCATCATAACTTTAGTTTTATTTTTATAAAAAACCAACTAATTTTCAGTTATTACAAATATACATATTTGGTATAGCAGCAAATGCATATACAGTTTAATTAGTTTTAATCACGTTTTGAGATTAATGTTAACTATTAATAAACGATCCAGTGCATTTAGTAAAAAAGGCAATACATCAGTAAAAATTCGTTTTTTGAGCAAAGCAGAATTATGTATTCCTTTTTTTGATCAAAATGCGATCTTAATCTTAAATGCGTTATCCTCCAACCAGGACCTAAATTTTTTGCATATTATCCTGAAGTGGCGAATCCTCAATAATTGTTGTTTGGATTGTCGGCAAAAAGTTAAATGCTTTCTGTATGTTATATTTTGTATCGCCTCTATTACAAAATTTTAATTCATTTATTTGACCAAACCTTCTGACAAATTTAATGCCATTTTAAAATTACAAATTGAATGCCATTGGTAAATTGCGAGCTGAGAGATTATTTAAGACAATGAGCTAGAGATTATTGCCTTTCCTCGCTTTCACGTTTTTCTCATCATATCAACCCTGTTCAAAAATTATAGCACAACCATACATTGACCTATCTGAATACTTTATTTTTATTCTTATTAATTAAAATAAGTTTTCATGTAAAATATAATTCATTATCTAAGAAAAACCTTAAAAAAAGTTTTATAATTTGTTTTTGAGTATGCAGTCTTTTGGCAGATTCAATTTTATTTTGTAAAAGTTTAATTTGCATTTGTCTACAGGTTATCACAGATTTTTGAAAAAAAAATTACGGACAATTACCTACAAGCCACACAAAACTGCGATTATATTTTATATGGAAGGAATTGCGAAAGAGCCTGATTAAATAATTATCAAAAAATCAGTGGTAAGTCTTAGCCAATTAAAACTTACTCTTTGTTGTACTAAAATTACATGAACTACATATGTATATGCACACCCGAAAAAAATGCTAAACATTTTTTTTAAATTAAAAATTCGATTATTCCTTTGCTTTTAAGTTGATGTTGCAAAATTTCACAAGTTCAGTTAGTTTCGCGACCCAAACAGGAAGAGGCCATCTTCCTTTTTCTCTTTATTCTCCTTTGTTCTTTCTTATTTATTTTCTACATACATGGCTGTGTTCATACATATCTGTTTTTTAATTGACTATATTCATTGTATGTTGCTTAAGGCTAAATAGAGCAGGGTGACATATGCTGCTTTCCAACTCGGCCAATCCTGACAATAGATCGATCTCGATCGCATAAAAAACTTAACTACTTAATACATCTGTAAAGTATCAGATTCTGGTTAGTCATCACACCCTTCTGGTTGCTGCCACCCGCTTCGGATCTGGTGAGCTTCGATAACCCCATCATATGGAAGTTGGGTTAGCTGATAATTGTTAATTTCTCTCACAAAGTGTCTGTTATTTCCCAATTTCTTATAATTTATATATATCACATAGGGGCCTTTGTATCGTGGTATGATTTTTTTGTTGCTTCCTACCGTCGTGTAAACGTTTCTCACGACGACGTAGTCGCCCACGTTGTATGGCTTAGTCCTAGAGAGGCCCTTTAAAGATCGCCTAGAGTCGTAATCTTGTTTAGCCATAACGGAGTTAGTCATCGGCACATAATTTGTCATGAAGAAATTCGGTCAGCTCGTCTATAATTACCCCTCTTTGTTTATCACAAAGATTTCTCCAAAGCTCTTTTGATGGCAGAGAAGGATTCAGTGTATGTTGACTATACCACCTCTTTGCCTGTCTAATGATAACAGTTGCTTCATTTCGTGAAGCTTTATACGCACGCCACGAGGTTTCAGTATTCGACCTTCTACATTTGGCATGCATTTTATTTCGTTTTTTATAACTACACATACTATTTTTTAAACCATTAGCAGGATTAATTAATAACATTAGCTTTGCGGATAGGAACATGACATTCAAAGAGTGTAACTAAATGATTGTTGAGAAACTCGAGCCTTTGCTCTACCGAAGCATTATACCAATTCATTCCAGTTAATGGAAGAACATTCTGAGTACAAGGCACTGTTATCTAAGGAACGAAAGTCACGATACAAGAATGCAACACCATCTGCAGAACGTTCAAACACCACATCAACAATACAGAAAATTAAGTCATATATATGTAATTTTGGCGCTTACACTATATAGCTCAGTGTTTATCCGATCTTCTCCTACCATTTGTAGGGTGCGTCTTTATATTATATCACAAATGGAGGGACCTACAGTTTTGTGTCGACTCCGAACGGCAGATGTATTTAATGAGAAGCTTTTTCATGGCAGAAATACCCTCGGAGGTTTGCCATTGCCTGCCGAGGGGTGACCGCTATTAGAAAAGATTTTGCTTGCCCTGACTGAGATTCGAACCTCAAACTCACCGGCATATCGAGATATAGCACGCACCGCTACCAACTCGACCACAGCGGAAAATTAAGTCATGGTCCGATACAGAAAATAGTTGGTCAAATTTAAGAATATAATTTAGGTCAGCGGTAATGAAATAATCTAGGAGGCTTGGCTTTGAGTTGTTCGCATATCTAATAGACACTACCCCATTAACAACAACTAGTCCCGCAGCCGAGATATGATCACGCAGTTTAATGCTACTTGAGCCTTTGTCAAGTAAATTAACATTAAAATCACCACAAACTACATAACATTTATGCGGGTTATACACACAGGAAATAAGTACTTTAGTTATACCGTCGGAAACCTCTGAAATTAAAAATTCGGTATCATAACCTTCAGACTTAGCAAGCAGCTTGATTTTTAGAGATTTTTTACAATAAATAGACACACCACCCACCTTTTTATGATTTCGATCATTCCTAACTACGCTGTAGTTATTGATACAACACTGAAGATCAGAAATATGTTCGCTTAACCATGTTTCAGAGACACAAATGATATTTATAGAGGACTGCTCAAAAATGTATCTAACATAATCCATTTTATCTGAAGTTAGGCTTCGTGCATTAAAATGAACTATATTGAAGCCAGTCGACTGTTTACACAAAAAATATCTAACATAAGCTTGTGATATCCATCAGCGCTCAATGTTAGTTTACCAGTCATGTTAAATAATTTATTTGGCACTGCACTGAATAAGAAACAACTTTATGTAAACTTTTGCAAAAGATCAAATAAAAGTGTAAGTGACGACAAATCACTATTGCAGAAAAAGCACATAAGAATAAAAACCAAATTAAAAGTGAAGGAAAAGTACACAGAAATAAATTAATAAAATGTAAAGAGAACTGATCAAGAGAAGGCCCTTAAAAGATCGCCTAGAGTCGTTGTTGTTGTTGTTGTAGCGGCTAGCTACACCCCACTGGGTTGGCGGACTCCCTCAATCGTTATCGTCAAGCTCAACTAACGAAAGGTCCAGGAAACGAGCCGTTTCAACAGGGTCGGACCATAGGGAGAGGGGTGTTAGTTGAGTAGGTTTGGCCGGGCATGTGAATAGGTGATTGGTGTCGTGCGGAGACTCTTCACATGCCGGGCACGTGTTGGGGGTGTCGGGGTTGATCCTGGATAGGTAGGAGTTTAACCTGCTACAATATCCAGATCTGAGCTGGGCCAGAGTAACGCGGGTCTCACGAGGCAGCTGGAGCTCCTCAGCTGCAATGGGTGGTGGTTGGACTCCCAGGACTGCACTCACAGGGCGGGTGTCGATATATTTGGACACCGACTCCCTGTGGATGCTGTCCAGAGCCTGTCGGTACGTCCTTGGGTCCAGCGGTCGGTGTACGTATGTCTGGACCTCGTCCGTCAGTTGTGAGAGATGTCCCCTGATGTGCCTGGGTGCCGGCTCCAGCGCGAGCAGGTCTCTGTTGGGGTGCCCCGGACGGTGGCATCCCAGTAGAAACTGCTTTGTGAGCATAACGTTGCGCTCCTGCACTGGGAGCACGTTAGCCTCATGGTAGAGGTGATCCACAGGCGTCATCAGGAGACATCCCGTCACTGTCCTGAGTGCGGCGTTCTGACAGGTCTCTAGTCTTGACCACTGAGTCCTGCTAGTTCCAGGCGACCAAATTGGCGCGGCATAATTTGGAACCGGTCAATCGCCTTGTATGTTGCCAACAACGCTTCTTTGTCTTTGCCCCAAGTGCTGCCGGCGAGCGACTTGAGGACTTTGGTGCGGCTCTGTACCTTATTGACGATTGCGGTTGTATGCGCTGAGAAGGAGACCAGGCTGTCGAGGGTGACTCCCAGGATCTTCGGGTGGTTAACCATCGGAATGGGGGTCCCCTCGATGTGGATGTCGAGGGTGAGCCCGACCTCCTTCGTCCAAGATGTGAAAAGGGTCACCGTGGACTTAGCAGGAGACAGCGTCAAATTCCGTCCTGTAAAGTAGTGAGCAAGGTTTGGGAGGTAGCTGTTCACTTTGGAGCACAAGCCATCAATTCCATTGCCGGTAGCCATTATCGTGCAGTCGTCGGCATACGAGACCAGTGTGACTCCCTCTGGCGGGGAAGGGAGTCGCGAGATATAGAAGTTGAATAATAGGGGGGATAGGACGCCACCCTGTGGTACCCCCTGCTTAATTCTTCTCGCTTTTGACACTGAGTCACGGTAGCACACCGACGCTTGACGACCACACAGGTAGTTCGCGGTCCATCGCTTCAACGCCGCTGGGAGAGGTGAGGCCTCCACGTCCTTCAGCAAGATGGAGTGGCTGACTGTGTCGAAGGCCTTCGACAAGTCCAAAGCCACGAGGACGGTTCTCTCACAGGGGCGGTTGCCGTTGAGACCACGATTAACCTGAGTGTTTATAGCGTTAAGTGCCGTTGTGGTGCTATGCACTTTCCGGAAGCCGTGTTGATGCTTCGCCGGGCTGAGGTGGTGGTTGAAATGCGGGAGCAGCAGGGCCTCAAGTGTCTTGACCACTGGAGAAAGCAGGGAGATCGGCCGATAGGACTCGCCTTGGCCGGCCGGTTTCCCTGGTTTCAGCAGTGGTATCACCCTACTGGTCTTCCAGATATCTGGAATGACCGGGGTGCATAGCGACAGATTGAGGACCCTGGTGAGATATGCTACTCCCGCGGTGCCCAATTTTTTCAGCATCAACATACTTAACCCGTCTGGGCCAATGGATTTGGAGGCTTTCGCCTTCCCGATGGCTTCCTTCACCTCAGTGGTGGAGAGGATAATTGGTGCGCTTGGTGTTGACTTGCGCAGTGACTGACCGTTTGGTTCTGTCGGCCGAAGGATGCAATGTGAATTGTCGACTAAAATAGTTCGCGCATCGCTTCGGGTCCGACGAGGCGTGGTCTCGAAAGGAGATTTCTGTTCGATCATCACGCCTCGTCGGGTTGGACAGGGACCTCACGGTCGACCATAATTTGCCTACTCCGGCACCAAGGTTGCAGGACTTCAGGTGCTCCCTCCACTTGTTCCGCTTATGAACGTTGACCAGGCGTTGGATCTCCACGTTTAGTTGCCTAATACGGGGATTACCGGGGTCCGCCTGCCGGAGGTGGTCGCGTTCATCCGCTAGAGACACCGCCTCACCCAGGAAGTCAGGACGGATCACAGGGATCCTCCCTGCCGGAATGAAACGGGCTGCAGCGGACTTCACCACCCTGCGGAACAAGCGCTCGCCTACGCGAACGTCGGTTGGAGTTGAGAGAGCACTGAAGGCGTCTTCAGTGAAGTCCTCGAACCGGTCCCAGTCAGCTTTTTTGAAGTTGACATAGGTGTGGCAGTCCGAGGCAACATAGTTGGCAGGTCTGTCAATCGAGATGACTATGGGTAGGTGGTCTGATGCAAGCGATAGCATAGGTCGCCACGTTATGCTATTTATCAGACCTGCGCTAGCTATTGTTAGATATGGCAAGCTGCTGCAACTACCCACAATCCTGGTGGGGGCTTCGTCGTTCATGGTGCAGAATGTCGAATCGTCTATCTGCTCTGCCAAATATTTCCCCTACGATCATTTGATAGGCTTGAGAACCAAAGATCGTGATGCGCATTAAAGTCTCCGACTACCAAACGGTTTTCACCACTAAGGAGCGCACCTATGTCAGGGTGATATCCAGCGGGGCAGCAGGAGACAGGGGGTATATATAAGTTAAATATTTCGAGCTCGACATCGCCTGACCGGACAGCAATCCCTTGACATTCTAAGGTGCTGTCCCTTGGGTCGATGTCTGCATCGATGAGACGATACTGCACGGTGTTGTGTAGAATGAAGGCTAGGCCTCCACCATTATCTCGCTCGCGATCTCTACGAAGCACGTTGTAACCGTGCCCGTGCCGAGCCATGAAGGCAACCACCTCCGAGATCCTGCTCGAGAGTCCGTTGCAGTTGAACTGTAGGAGTCTCGTCTGTCTCGGTAAGGTTGTCGCGTTGAGGGGGGTGAGGGACTGGATCCGAGGGCCGACCCGTCCCGGCTGTGCATCCCGCTGTGGTTGTAAAGGCCCAACGGTTGTTGTGGGCGGTGTCGTGAGCGACACTGGCGGGGGGTTCTTGCGGCAGCAGGAAGCGGTAAAGCTCACGGACCAGTCCCTTGTGGTGCATAGGCCAGAGCACGCCCGGAAGTGGCACCAGCCCTGGCAGGCATTACACCTGACGGAGCAGGCATTCCGGTGCACTCTGGCCCGGCATACACAGCAGATGGTGGGGGCAACCAGTAGTTGCTGGTTGGCGACACGTGTAGTGGAGCGAGGGGGCGGTGGGGAGGTTTGGTGTTGCTGTGAGCTCCAGGGGGCCGTAGAGGCAGGAGGGGTGCTCTGAGGCACCGGCGCGGGGGGCGCAAGAGGGATGCCGTGGAGGCTTGGGGCGCTTGAGAGCGCGAGCAACACTGGCCCACATAGGATGTGGACCACTCCCTAGTTTTCTTAAGGCCTGAGCAGACCTTAAGATGGAACCATCCGTTTCACGAATTACACCTCACCGACGTGGAATTCGGATGGAACCTTCTCTGGCAGATGCAGCAGAAGTAGGTTTCTGGGCCAGGGTTAGGCTCGACGCCCGCCCTGGCCAGAAGCATGAGTAGCAATCCTGCTGCAAGGTATTGCACCCAGGGGGAGATAAGATTGGGGGTGTCCGGCAGCCTAAGTGGGGTTAGGTCGCCGAAAAAACAGTCCTTGGTCGGATGAAATCCGAGTCACTTCGGTAGCGCAGAACCGACTAGAGTCGTAATCTTGTCTGGCCATAACGGAGTTAGTCATCGGCACATAATTTGTCATGAAGAAATTCGGTCAGCTCGTCTATAATTACCCCTCTTTGTTTATCACCGAACAAAAGCCGGCTGGGTGTATCGTGACAAGAGCTTTGAATTGAGGTATTTACGGCGTAGTCCACTTCAAGCAACTTCTTGACCCAGTCAGGCTTTGAGAATCCTGTTTACCCTTTCTACGTGTCCGTTTGCCTGTGGGAAACCAACAACAATCTTAACGTGGACTAAGTTTTGCTTCATCACAAAAGCGCCAAACTCAAACAGGTTGCTCTATCGCTCATGATTCTTCGTGGTCGGCTATAGTAGCTGAAATGTTTTTCAATGGCGGCGATAACCTCGCAGGTACATCTGGAGTTGTTGGGATGAAGTTTAACAAACTTAGTGAATGCTTCGACCTTATTGAAAACAAAGTCCCAAAATGGTCTATATAGACAGTGTTCAATGGTAGTGGAGTTTTTGGAGTCGCGTACTCCCCTAATCTGGGGAGATGTAGCATAAGTTATGCACTTCAGACTATTTCTGATAAATTTTTATAATTTTGCTCGCACACCTGGAAACCAGTCACACAGCAACAGTTTGTTTAAAGTTTTGTCACGTACATGGCCTTCCTGCCATTGACACTTGTCTTGTAAAGAAGTCCGTCAATTAAGCCATTATGTTTTACTTCTTCATTCTCTTAAGGATTTCGGAATGATTCAATATCATTGTCTCGCTCCTGGGCTATCTGCAGTTGGAATTCAATGTGGTCTGTGTTTATGATGGCAGCTATATATCTCCTACTTAGGGCGTCGACGTGACCCATGGAGGCTCCTCTTCTGTGTTGTCTTTTGTAATTGTAATTTTCGAGCTCGAGAGCCCATCAGTCTATTCGAGGGTTCAGTTGTTTCCTATAAGGAGTCATTGTCAGTGAATTACAGTCTGTTACTATAGTTAATGGTATGCCCTCCAAAGTGATTATAATTGGCAACTATGAAACTTTGATTCTACGCTTGAAGCAGTCTTAGAAAAATATTATAAAGGGTGAAATTTTTTATCCTTTTGGCGCTGCAGTAGTACAGAACCGAAACCTATGCTACTAGTATCACAATGTAGTTCCGTCTCCCGTTCCGGACTACATATAGCGAGAACTGGACTTTTTATTAATCTGGACTGTAAATCGCGGAATGCATTAATGCGCTTTTCATCGAAATCATATTTCGATTCTCTCTTAAGTAAGTTCTGCAATGGCTTGGCAATCTGAGAGAACGATGGCACAAAGCGACGGAAGTACGAAAATAGGCCAAGGCGTGACTGTAGTTGTTTTGGGTTCGTAGGTATTGGAAATTTTTTTATACTTTTAATGTGGGATATCCCAAATCGGCATTTATCTAGGATGAGTTTCAAGGCTTTTAAGGTAAGTCGTTCTAGTACAGATTTTAACAAGTTTTTGTGTTCCTCAAATTTCTCTGTAGCGATAAGAATGTTGTCCATATAAATAATAATATTTTTGTCGTCAATAAAGTCCGGGAGGTTCTTTTAATTAAGCGTTGGAAAACTGGAGGTGAATTCTTTAGACCGAAAGCATTTTAGTTATTCGTACTGACCGAAAGGAGTCACGAAAGCAGTTAGTTTTATTGAATCGGGGGCTATCTGAACTTGGTGAAACCCACTCTTCAGCTCCAGTACTGAGAATAACCTTTTTTCCGCAACTACAGTCGTCGATAAAAGGTAAGGGGTAATTATCCCTTACTGTAAGTTTGTTAAGTGCCCGATAGTCAATGCCCATTCTTATTCTGCCCATTCTTATTCTGCCCTTTTTTTCTTTTTAACTAGCACAATGACGAAGGCGTTAGGGGTGTCACTGGGTCTTATTATCCCTCCTTGGTTTCTCTCAGCATATGAGAGTCTTAACGGAATACAATGGAAGGGAACGTCAGTGGTTAGGTGTATTCTCATTTCATAAGCGAATGCTTCAGATTTTATGTCAGAATTAAAATAGTTATCGTAAGTGATTTGTTTCAGATCGTCTCGCTGGAACTCGGCCATTAAGCAATTTATTTCAACGTCTTCCCTGTCGTGAGAAATGTCAATACCGAAAATGTCGGGTATGTCTCTTCGATATTGTCGGCAACGGAATTATTTTTGAAATATTTATCATCCGTCTGATACGGTAGCGACAAGTCAAATTTAATTACAAATAGAGTGATACTAACTTTTGGGTCTACGTCAGCGTCGATAGTGTCGGTTATGCCGCTGTGATTTCGTTAGCTTAAGTTTTTCATACAAATATTCAGGGGTTTTCCATGTCAACAGTTTATACATAAAAATACAGTTTCTCGCTGCTAAGTAATTAATAATGCTGCAGCCCAGAATTTTATATACATATACATAACGTGTTACGTTATTGAATGCATCATTTGTTTATCGCCCTTGAATCAAGTTTGCTAAAGACTAATTCAGAGTAAGTAAAATGTGGCGGAATCAGCTGCATTGCAAGTGTTTCCTGTGACGTAAATTTGGCTGAGATTCTGAGCCTTCGCAAGATTAAGTAAACATTACTTAGCACTTTATTAAGATGGTCACAACAGCTTAACTTATTATTTATAATAAAGCCCAAGTTCCAAATTGTGTCAGTTTTCATGAGCGTGGAAGAACCAATCCATAAAGATGGGATATTTTTAGGGTTTATATCTCCTTTACATATATGCATGACGTAAGACTTAGCAGCATTTAAACATTAACTATTCTTCTTCGCCCAGTATAAAATTTAAGACAGGTCACTATTAACTTTACAGCATAAATAATTGCCTTTTTCCAAGCATCTGGGAAACAGCCACTGGAGATGCAATAATTTATTATGTGGGTAAGTGTACCCACAAAATATGGTAGAACGATTTTAACAAACTTCAGACAAATTCCATCGTTACCAACAACATTTCATTTGATAGCCAAAACTGCTTAAATTCCTTCACATTCATTAACGCAGAGAAAATCAAAGGCATCATGTGATGTAGTAGAGTTCATAGAGGATGCCTCATGGGAGGTAAAGTTTTTGTGAATGTCCGAACCAATAAAAAAGTCGTTTAGTACATCAGGGGCAATATTACACTGCTTATTACTATTACCATGTATGTGCAACTTTTTAAGATTTCTCCAAAGCTCTTTTGATGGCAGAGAAGGATTCAGTTTATGTTGACTATACCACCTCTTTGCCTGTCTAATGATAACAGTTGCTTCATTTCGTGAAGCTTTATACGCACGCCACGAGGTTTCAGTATTCGACCTTCTCCATTTGGCATGCATTTTATTTCGTTTTTTTATAACTACACATACTTTTTTTTAAACCATTAGCAGGATTAATTAATAACATTAGCTTTGCGGATAGGAACATGACATTCAAAGAGTGTAACTAAATGATTGTTGAGAAACTCGAGCCTTTGCTCTACCGAAGCATTATACCAATTCATTCCAGTTAATGGAAGAACATTCTGAGTACAAGGCACTGTTATCTAAGGAACGAAAGTCACGATACAAGAATGCAACACCATCTGCAGAACGTTCAAACACCACATCAACAATACAGAAAATTAAGTCATATATATGTAATTTTGGCGCTTACACTATATAGCTCAGTGTTTATCCGAGCTTCTCCTACCATTTGTAGGGTGCGTCTTTATATTATATCACAAATGGAGGGACCTACAGTTTTGTGTCGACTCCGAACGGCAGATGTATTTAATGAGAAGCTTTTTCATGGCAGAAATACCCTCGGAGGTTTGCCATTGCCTGCCGAGGGGTGACCGCTATTAGAAAAGATTTTGCTGAGATTCGAACCTCAAACTCACCGGCATATCGAGATATAGCACGCACCGCTACCAACTCGACCACAGCGGAAAATTAAGTCATGGTCCGATACAGAATAGTTGGTCAAATTTAAGAATATAATTTAGGTCAGCGGTAATGAAATAATCTAGGAGGCTTGGCTTTGAGTTGTTCGCATATCTAATAGACACTACCCCATTAACAACAACTAGTCCCGCAGCCGAGATTTGATCACGCAGTTTAATGCTACTTGAGCCTTTGTCAAGTAAATTAACATTAAAATCACCACAAACTACATAACATTTATGTGGGTTATACACACAGGAAATAAGTACTTTAGTTATACCGTCGGAAAACTCTGAAATTTAAAATTCGGTATCATAACCTTCAGACTTAGCAAGCAGCTTGAGTTTTAGAGATTTTTTACTATAAATAGACACACCACCCACCTTTTTATGATTTCGATCATTCCTAACTACGCTGTAGTTATTGATACAACACTGAAGATCAGAAATATGTTCGCTGAACCATGTTTCAGAGACACAAATGATATCTATGGAGGACTGCTCAAAAATGTATCTAACATAATCCATTTTATCTGAAGTTAGGCTTCGCGCATTAAAATGAACTATATTGAAGCCATTCGACTGTTTACACAAACAATATCTAACATAAGCTTGTGATTTCCATCAGCGCTCAATGTTAGTTTACCAGTCATGTTAAATAATTTATTTGGCACTGCACTGAATAAGAAACAACTTTATGTAAACTTTTGCAAAAGATCAAATAAAAATGTAAGTGACGACAAATCACTATTGCAGAAAAAGCACATAAGAATAAAAACCAAATTAAAAGTGAAGGAAAAGTACACAGAAATAAATTAATAAAATGTAAACAGAACTGATCAAGAGAAGGCCCTTAAAAGATCGCCTAGAGTCGTAATCTTGTCTGGCCATAACGGAGTTAGTCATCGGCACATAATTTGTCATGAAGAAATTCGGTCAGCTTGTCTATAATTACCCCTCTTTGTTTATCACCGAACAAAAGCCGGCTGGGTGTACCGTGACAAGAGCTTTGAATTGAGTTATTTACGGCGTAGTCCACTTCAAGCAACTTCTTGACCCAGTCAGGCTTTCAGAATCCTGTTTACCCTTTCTACGTGTCCGTTTGCCTGTGGGAAACCAACAACAATCTTAACGTGGACTATGTTTTGCTTCATCACAAAAGCGCCAAACTCAAACAGGTTGCTCTATCGCTCATGATTCTTCGTGGTCGGCTATAGTAGCTGAAATAGTTTTCAAGGGCGGCGATAACCTCGCAGGTACTTCTGGAGTTGTTGGGATAAAGTTTAACAAACTTAGTGAATGCTTCGACCTTATTGAAAACAAAGTCCCGAAATGGTCTATATAGACAGTGTTCAATGGTAGTGGAGTTTTTGGAGTCGCGTACTCCCCTAATCTGGGGAGATGTAGCATAAGTTATGCACTTCAGACTATTTCTGATAAATTTTTATAATTTTGCTCGCACACCTGGAAACCAGTCGTACAGCAACAGTTTGTTTAAAGTTTTGTCACGTACATGGCCTTCCTGCCATTGACACAGAACACAAGTCCGTCAATTAAGCCATTATGTTTTACTTCTTCATTCTCTTAAGGATTTCGGAATGATTCAATATCATTGTCTCGCTCCTGGGCTATCTGCAGTTGGAATTCAATGTGGTCTGTGTTTATGATGGCAGCTATATATCTCCTACTTAGGGCGTCGACGTGACCCATGGAGGCTCCTCTTCTGTGTTGTCTTTTGTAATTGTAATTTTCGAGCTCGAGAGCCCATCAGTCTATTCGAGGGTTCAGTTGTTTCCTATAAGGAGTCATTGTCAGTGAATTACAGTCTGTTACTATAGTTAATGGTATGCCCTCCAAAGTGATTATAATTGGCAACTATGAAACTTTGATTCTACGCTTGAAGCAGTCTTAGAAAAATATTATAAAGGGTGAAATTTTTTATCCTTTTGGCGTTGCAGTAGTACAGAACCGAAACCTATGCTACTAGTATCACAATGTAGTTCCGTCTCCCGTTCCGGACTACATATAGCGAGAACTGGACTTTTTATTAATCTGGACTGTAAATCGCGGAATGCATTAATGCACTTTTCATCGAAATCATATTTCGATTCTCTCTTAAGTAAGTTCTGCAATGGCTTGGCAATCTGAGAGAACGATGACACAAAGCGACGGAAGTACGAAAATAGGCCAAGGCGTGACTGTAGTTGTTTTGGGTTCGTAGGTATTGGAAATTTTTTTATACTTTTAATGTGGGATATCCCAAATCGGCATTTATCTAGGATGAGTTTCAAGGCTTTTAAGGTAAGTCGTTCTAGTACAGATTTTAACAAGTTTTTGTGTTCCTCAAAATTTCTCTGTAGCGATAAGAATGTGGTCTATATAAATAATAATATTTTTGTCGTCAATAAAGTCCGGGAGGTTCTATTAATTAAGCGTTGGAAAACTGGGGGTGAATTCTTTAGACCGAAAGGCATTTTAGTTATTCGTACTGACCGAATTGAGTCACGAAAGCAGTTAGTTTTATTGAATCGGGGGCTATCTGAACTTGGTGAAACCCACTCTTCAGCTCCAGTACTGAGAATAACCTTTTTTCCGCAACTACAGTCGTCGATAAAAGGTAAGGGGTAATTATCCCTTACTGTAAGTTTGTTAAGTGCCCGATAGTCAATGCCCATTCTTATTCTGCCCATTCTTATTCTGCCCTTTTTTTTCTTTTTAACTAGCACAATGACGAAGGCGTTAGGGGTGTCACTGGGTCTTATTATCCCTCCTTGGTTTGTCTCAGCATATGAGAGTCTTAACGGAATACAATGGAAGGGAACGTTAGTGGTTAGGTGTATTCTCATTTCATAAGCGAATGCTTCAGATTTTATGTCAGAATTAAAATAGTTATCGTAAGTGATTTGTTTCAGATCGTCTCGCTGGAACTCGGCCATTAAGCAATTTATTTCAACGTCTTCCCTGTCGTGAGAAATGTCAATACCGAAAATGTCGGGTATGTCTCTTCGATATTGTCGGCAACGGAATTATTTTTGAAATATTTATCATCCGTCTGATACGGTAGCGACAAGTCAAATTTAATTACAAATAGAGTGATACTAACTTTTGGGTCTACGTCAGCATCGATAGTGTCGGTTATGCCGCTGTGATTTCGTTAGCTTAAGTTTTTCATACAAATATTCAGGTGTTTTCCATGTCAACAGTTTATACATAAAAATACAGTTTCTCGCTGCTTAGTAATTAATAATGCAGCCCCGAATTTTATATACATATACATAACGTGTTACGTTATTGAATGCATCATTTGTTTATCGCCCTTGAATCAAGTTTGCTATAGACTAATTCAGAGTAAGTAAAATGTGGCGGAATCAGCTGCATTGCAAGTGTTTCCTGTGACGTAAATTTGGCTGAGATTCTGAGCCTTCACAAGATTAAGTAAACATTACATAGCACTTTATTAAGATGGTCACAACAGCTTAACTTATTATTTATAATAAAGCCCAAGTTCCAAATTTTGTCAGTTTTTATGAGCGTGGAAGAACCAATCCATAAAGATGGGATATTTTTAGCGTCTATATCTCCTTTACATATATGCATGACGTAAGACTTTAATAATAATCCCAACGGTTTTATCCCTCCATACCAGCCCGACCGACGCGAGGGGCGCATCCGCATGACGCACGGATATATAAAAAAAAAAAAATTTTTGTTTTTTTCATATATGTTGCGCCGAGTCATGAAAGGCAGAGGTTTGTTAAGTGTCGAGATCTAAAACTGTTCAGCTACAGAACAAATGCTCATCAGTTGATCGAATAGTAATATATACATATGTATGTATGTATTAATTATTGAGAGGATTGAGTATAGTTTTCTTTATGTAAAAAAGTGAGTCTGAAATATCAAAAGAACCGGAGTGAGTGTTAAAATCCTAACACAAACTACGGAGTGGCTCATTTAACTCAAAATTACTTTTACATGGCTTCAGAAAGAGAGGCCGGAAATGTCTTAAAATTCTGGAGGGAACGTTTAGTTTTATTTCGCTAAGAAGAGATGGGCTAGAGATCAAGCCTGTCAGTTACTTGACCAAAAATACAATACCTAGCATTTCTCTGCGACTAGCAAGTGTAGGAAGATTAATGAGTTTCAAACGACTTATATATGGCGGCAGGTTGTACTGAGAATCCCAACGAAAATTCCTTAAAGCAAAAAATAGAATATGTTTCTGATTTGACTCTTTTCTGTCGGAATGATCTTGATAGCGCGGGTTCCAAACAACAGATCCATATTCCAGTATGGGCCTAACGTTGTGAATAGAGCCTTCGTGATGTAAGGGTCATTGAATTCTTTTGACCACCGTTTTACAAATGTAAAAACACCCTTGGCTTTGTTAACTGTAACATTTATGTGAAGATTAAAATTAAATTTCGGGTCCATTGTAATTCCAAGATCAACAAAGTTAAACACTTGTTCGAGGTTATGGTTACATATTTCATAAGAAGCTGGTTGAACTGCTCTGCGAGAAAAGCACATAACTTTACATTTTTTAAGGTTTAGTGGCATGTAATTTCACACCAGTTAGTCATGCTATTTAAATCCGCTTGTAGTAAGGATCTTTCCTCAACAGAATGATACGATCTAAAAAGCTTTACATCATCAGCATACAATAAAATTTTTGAATAATTTATTACAGAAGGTAAGTCATTTATAAAAAGTAAAAACAGAATCGGACCAAGGTGACTTCCTTGCGGGGCCCCTGAAGAAACATGAATAATGTTTGAGGAACTATTTTTAAAAAGAACTCGTTGTGTTCTGTCAATGAGGTAAGAAGACATCCAACGAAGGAGATTAGGTTGAAAACCAAGAGTGCGTCTTTATATTATGTATATCACAAATGGAGGGACCTACAGTTTTGTGTCGACTCCGAACGGCAGATGTATTTAATGAGAAGCTTTTTCATGGCAGAAATACCCTCGGAGGTTTGCCATTGCCTGCCGAGGGGTGACCGCTATTAGAAAAGATTTTGCTGAGATTCGAACCTCAAACTCACCGGCATATCGAGATATAGCACGCACCGCTACCAACTCGACCACAGCGGAAAATTAAGTCATGGTCCGATACAGAAAATAGTTGGTCAAATTTAAGAATATAATTTAGGTCAGCGGTAATGAAATAATCTAGGAGGCTCGGCTTTGAGTTGTTCGCATATCTAATAGGCACTACCCCATTAACAACAACTAGTCCCGCAGCCGAGATTTGATCACGCAGTTTAATGCTACTTGAGTCTTTGTCAAGTAAATTAACATTTAAATCACCACAAACTACATAACATTTATGCGGGTTATACACACAGGAAATAAGTACTTTAGTTATACCGTCGGAAACCTCTTAAATTAAAAATTCGGTATCATAACCTTCAGACTTAGCAAGCAGCTTGATTTTTAGAGATTTTTTACTATAAATAGACACACCACCCACCTTTTTATGATTTCGATCATTCCTAACTACGCTGTAGTTATTGATACAACACTGAAGATCAGAAATATGTTCGCTGAACCATGTTTCAGAGACACAAATGATATCTATGGAGGACTGCTCAAAAATGTATCTAACATAATGCATTTTATCTGAAGTTAGGCTTCGCGCATTAAAATGAACTATATTGAAGCCAGTCGACTGTTTACACAAAAAATATCTAACTTAAGCTTGTGATATCCATCAGCGCTCAATGTTAGTTTACCAGTCATGTTAAATAATTTATTTGGCACTGCACTGAATAAGAAACAACTTTATGTAAACTTTTGCAAAAGATCAAATAAAAATGTAAGTGACGACAAATCACTATTGCAGAAAAAGCACATAAGAATAAAAACAAAATTTAAAGTGAAGGAAAAGTACACAGAAATAAATTAATAAAATGTAAAGAGGACTGATCAAGAGGAAAAGTATAAAAACTTAATTCTAACATGGCATTTAAAGAGCTTGTTAAAGCGTTTAAATGTTTTGGCGAAAACATTAAATTAACAACTTTATGCTGTGCCGCCAATTTCGTCAATACCTTTCTGTCCACGTATTGAGAAAGCCGCTGAGAGAAGTTTTCGACCTCGGAGTTGGGCTGCATATTGCATAACCACACGATTAGCTCTTAAGAGGCATTCATGTATGTATATATGTACTTGTAGTGCCTTCGACGCCAATTTGATTAGGAGCAAGAGCTTTTTTAGTAGCTTTGCAATAACCAGCTTCTTCTTCTTTTATGGCGCTACAACCGTTTGTCGGTTTGGGCCGAGATCAAAAAGCTTCGCCAGTTCCCTCTCTCCTTCGCGAGGTTACGCCAATTACTCATACCAAGCGTGGACAGGTCCTTCTGCACTTGGTCCTTCCAGTGTGTTCTTGGGCGTCCTTGCCGTCGTTGCACACCCATGGGTGCCGTTTCGAAGGACTTTTTCACTGGAGCATCATCATCCATGCGAACGACATGGCCAAGCCATCGCAATCGTTGAATTTTTATGCGCTTGACTATGTCCACATCATTATACAGCTCATACAGCTCGTCAATCCATCTTCTTCGGTACCCGTCGCTTTCGCGAACAGGGCCATAAATCTTGCGAAGAACTTTTCTCTCGAAAGCCCCCAAGGCTTGCTCATCGCTGGTCAACATCGTCCATGTTTCTGCGCCATATGCAAGGACGGGCACGATGAGAGATTTGTAGAGCGAGATTTTCGTTCGTCGAGAAAGGGCTCTGCTTTTCAACTGCCTACCGAGCCCAAAGTAGCATCTGTTGGCAAGTGTTATTCTTCGTTTGATTTCAAGGCTGACATTATTGGTGGTGTTTATGCTGGATCCAAGGTATACAAAATCCTTGACTACTTCAAAATTGTAGCTGCCAACAGTGACGTGGGTCCCAATACGCGAGGATTTTTTGTTTGTTGCCACAAGGTACTTTGTTTTGTCCTCATTCACTACTAGCCCAACCTCCTTTGCTTCCTTCTCTTGACTGGAAAATGCTGCACTGACGGCCCTGTTGTTAAGGCCAACGATGTCAATATCATCCGCATATGCAAGCAGCATCGTACTTTTGTTATATATAGTACCACTGCGATTCAGATTGGCAGCTCTTATTACAGTTTCCAGCATTAGGTTGAAGAAATTGCACGAAAGTGAGTCACCTTGTCTAAAACCTCGTTTGGTCTCAAACGGCTCGGAGAGGTTCTTCCCAACTTTGACGGAGCTAAATGTTGTGCTCAACGTCACTCTACATAGCCGTATTAGTTTTGCGGGGATCCCAAATTTAGACATGGCGTCGTACAGGCAGCTTCTATTCGTGCTATCAAAAGCGGCTTTGAAGTCGACAAAAAGGTGGTGTGTGTCGATTTGCTTATCTAATGTCTTTTCCAGGATTTGACGTGCTGTGAATATCTGGTCGATGGTGGATTTACCAGGTCTAAAACCACACTGATAAGGTCCAATCAGCTGGTTCATATATGGCTTCAGTCTTTCACACAGTATCGTCGATAGAACCTTATATGCGATATTTAGAAGGCTTATCCCACGGTAGTTGGCGCAAACAGCAGGATCACCCTTCTTATGGATTAGGCAAAGAACACTAAGGTTCCAATCTTCTGGATTGTACTCGTCAGACCAAATTGTGCTTAACAGCTGGTACATGCTTCCTACCAGCTCTTCGCCGCCGGCTTTGAAAAGCTCAGCCGGTATACCGTCTGCCCCAGGCGCTTTGTTATTCTTTAGCCGCCTAAGTGCTGTTCTCACCTCGCCTTGGTTGAGTGGAGGGATTTGTTGTTCATCCCTAAAGATTGTTCTGGGCTCCTCTTCTTCAAACTCCTCACCAGAGTTCGCATTCAGTAGGGTTGAGAAGTGGTCCCTCCATACCTCAAGTGTGCTCTGTACGTCCGTCACCAGATTTCCATACTCGTCTTTGCAGGAACCAGCCCCGGTCTTGAAACCACTTGTTTGCTGCCTTATTTTCTGATAGAATTTTCGGGCCGCATTGCTGCTTGCTAGCATCTCAAGCTCTTCGCACTCACGCCTTTCCGCCTCTCGTTTCTTGCTCTTGAAAAGACGTCTCTCTTCCCTCCTTCTCTCCCGGTATCGCTCAATTGTTGCACGCGTAGTAATTGGCTGCAGGGTGGCTTTGTATGCTGCGAATTTCTCTGCAGCAGCGACGCGGCATTCGTCATCGTACCAATTATTTCTGCGAGGCTGGTAGTAGCCAACCACTTCCTCCGCAGCGGTGCGAATAGATTGGGAGATGTTATCCAATTGCTCGTTAATGTCGGGGCGATGAGAAGTTGCTTGCCTTAGCAGGATCGAGAGTCGAGATTGAAAATTCTCAGCTGTCCGTTGCGATTGCAGCTTTTCGACGTCGAACTTTCGTTGCGTTACTTGGTGAGCGTTCTTCATTGCAGAGAGGCGCATGCGGACCTTAGCTGCAACAAGTTAATGATCCGAGTCAACGCTTGCTCCTCGGATAGAACGAAAATCAAGCACGCTCGAAGCGTATCTCGCGTCTATCACAACGTGATCAATTTGGTTTCGCGTTTTTTGATCAGGGGACACCCAAGTTGCTTGGTGGATGCTTCGGTGTTGGAACCTGGTGCTACTTACTACCATGTTTCGCGCCGCGGCGAAGTCGATCAGCCTCTCTCCGTTCCCGGAGGTATTTTTATGAAGGCTGAAGTTTCCGACTGTTGGACCAAAAATTCCTTCTTTGCCCACCTTAGCGTTAAAATCGCCAATAACAATTTTTACATCGTGGCGGGGGCAGCGCTCGTATGCTTCCTCCAAGCGCTCGTAAAATTCATCCTTGGTCCCATCATCCTTCTCCTCCGTCGGGGCGTGCGCACAAATCAAGCTGATCTTATTAAGTTTAGCTTTGATGCGGATTGTGGCAATTCGTTCTTTGATGGGGGTGAACCTGGAGACAAGATCTCGCAGTCTCCGCCCAACCACAAATCCAACACCAAATTTGTGCGCCGTCTCATGGCACCTGTAGTAAACGTCGCACGATGCATATTTTTTGCATCCATGTCCCGTCCATCGCCTTATACTTATTTAGGACATCCAGCAGTTGGATAGAGGCACCTTCCCTATAAAGAGTCCGGACATTCCAGGTGCATATCCGTAAATCGTAGTCCTTGTTTCGTTTGCGTGGGTCGTCAACGTGTAGGGAGGTCATTATCCGAGGCTGTTTCGATCTTTTCATTGGACTTGTATTTTACATGGTGGGTCCCAAACCCAACACATAACCCATTGCTGGGGGTAAAAAGTTTGGGTTCATTTATATAGCGAGCCGCTTGCTTCAAACAGACGCCCGCTTGCAGCCGCACCTCCTGGTGAACAGACGCTGCAGACTTTAGTGAACCCTTAAACCGAATATGTCGGAGTGGCTCCACTAAAGCTCCCTCTCTATTAGCCGTGACCCAAGGCTCCACACGGGTTGGTTACCGCATCTCGCACTTGGGTTGCTCACGTTGCCCAGGGTGCACGAACGTGGACGTAAGAGTAGGAATTGAGTATAGCCGCGCAACTGTATCTGCATACCCAGAAGCACCACTGTACCCCATTGCACCCCAGCTACTGATTTTAAAAATCCACTGCGTGCATAAGAGGAGTGAAGTTACACAACGATAGGTGTAGATGTGGATGAGGATGTGTTACCACTGTTGTGCTTAGTAGCAGGCACTCGAGATATTTATTTTACTGTAGGCATCTCATGATGAACCGCTTAGACCGAGCAAACTCTTTTGTTGAAAAATATTTCTGAAGTGAGACCACAACGCCACTTTTATTTCCTATATTTACACTGGTTGTATCACATACAATCATTTTAATAGATCCCCATAGTTGAAATTTGTTGAGCACTTCCTTGAAATATTGTTGCACTTTTTCCATTGTCAAGAATCAATACGGCCAATTTTATTTCTTTAAACTCATTTTTTATCACCACTGCCTGCACTTCATTTTTACCAAACTTTTTTCCATCAAAATGGAGACACCAAATATCATCCTTGAGTGAAGTCTTATAATTTTCTTCGAAGCATTCTGCTGCCTTTTTTGCTGCTTTTAGAATACCTGGTTGAGTTGGTATTGCAATATTCACCCCTGATTTCGCCAATTCTTTGCATATTTTAGCCGCATTTTTGGTGCTCACATTAGATGTTGTTACTATTTTCAATGCTTCTTTTGTTAAAAAATTGACTTGTTTTAGTCTTGAAGGTACTTTAAATTCTTCATTATTTGGAACATATAAATCATCACTTCCGTCGCTTGATGACATTGAAGAGTTTAAAGGCGTAATATCATTTGTAACGGCAGTATTTTCTTTGATTTTAACAGCATTTGACGGATGAACTTTTACGTCCTTAGCAGTAGTGTAACCAAGTTCTCCGTTTGTACTGATTTGGAGTTCGTACAACTTTTTATCTTCTGTACCAATCCACACACCGTTTTTATTCGTTATATCAAATAACATTGAAGAGTTTAAAGGCGTAATATCATTTGTAAGGGCAGTATTTTCTTTGATTTTAACAGCATTTGACGGATGAACTTTTACGTCCTTAGCAGTAGTGTAACCAAGTTCTCCGTTCGTACTGATTTGGAGTTCGTACAACTTTTTATCTTCTGTACCAATCCACACACCGTTTTTATTCGTTATATCAAATAATTTGTTGAATGCCAATAACATATTTTCTCCATTACGTTTGTTTTTAAATTTTGTGTGACTTTCTATAAGTTTCTGTATTTTACGTGCAACGGATACCTTTGCTATCGTTGGAAAATTAAGTTTTATCCATAAATCCATTAGTGCTAGCGCAATAATTTTGCAGCTCTTTACTTTGGCTTTTTCATTTTTGGCCAACGCGTTGTATCTTCCAA
Organism: Philophylla caesio; assembly: GCA_963971545.1. Classification (NCBI taxonomy): domain Eukaryota; kingdom Metazoa; phylum Arthropoda; class Insecta; order Diptera; family Tephritidae; genus Philophylla; species Philophylla caesio. Next base: position 107,935,222 of record OZ020604.1, read on the forward strand.
TTATAACGGCCTGCTTTGGAATTTTGCATAATTCGGTTAAAGATTTTTCAATGTTTACTATTTCACGCCTGTTGGTTTTACTTTTTTGAAAAGATACTAATTTATTTGTCCATACTTTAGCATTTTTATGAACATCTTTTTAACTTTTTTTAAAAGACATATTTTTGAAATAATATAAATAACACACTTTACAGCTTTCGTGTCGCTGGTTGAAGAAAAACTGAGAGATGTAGCAACATAAAGCCAATTAATACAAAGACAATTACAGAACTTTACCGTTAAAGGCAATATTGATCATTATTGTTGTGTTGTTTTGCATTTGAAGCGATGTCTACATTCGCTAACAATATACCTACTTACGTTGTACTTATTTGTACGTTTTTATCAGTGATCCATATTGACAAAATTTAAATTGATCGGTGCGGGAACTTTTTGAAGAAAAACAAAAAATAAAAAACGCAGTTCTTTTTTTCAATATTTCTCATAATATAATGCCATGTAAATTTTATTTTGTTAAAAAATTGTTAAAAGTTATACCCCTAATGTACCTACACGTCTACTCAATGCAAAACATATGTATATCTATGTATCCATAGATAATACAAACATTACCTACGAAATCCTATACTTGGCGTATACATCCATACCTATATACATACAACTGCATATGCATCGTTGTTATCATTGTTAAAACGCTACATGCATATCTATGTACAATGTACATATATGTACATATATATGTACGTGTTTAACTCTTTGGGTATATACGGATATATGCAACTGCGTTATATGTACATATAATTACAAAATAGTGCATTTTAATAAAATGTGTATGTATAAATATGATGTACATGGACTAATGTTAACATTATAATATACTTTTCTTTTTTACTACTTTAACTGTTTAGCTACAATGAAATGAATTCCCCCTGGGCATATAATAAACATAAAATTGCAGTTTTTATTGTATTTAATTATTATTTTTTTATTAAATTTTGAATTTACCACTCTAAACTATTTTAAGCAGTTAAGTACAAAAAAATTATGGGGGTTAGTCCGCTTCTGCACTCGCGCCCTCATACATGTATTCGACAACCTAATTATGTTTTTGGTAACTTGTTCGAGTTTTTCTATAATTTCTGCTGTTAAAGGGGTGTCAGGAAAATAGCCCAAGCTGATTCATTTAGTTTTTAAGCAACCAATCCATAATTTCTTTACATGCACATAAATACATTTATTAATTTGCAAAACAAACGAAATTTGCTAATGGGCTAGTATGTTCGCAGGGTTGTGTGTGCATATTTGCATTTATAAAGAGAAATCGTATGCTTCACACCGTCGAAAACCTTCGCTATATAATGAAAGCCTGTTTAGGCCAAAGTCTGGATTTTGGCTTTCGTTGTCACCATTCAATTCACATTCTTTTTCTGACTGTGGGAGCTGTATCCCCATTTTTAATATGATATTGTGCAAAATCGCGAATGCGTATATTATGTTAGCCGCTCGGTCGTGGCTATAATTAAACACACGTATCTTTGAAAGGCACCTAAAGGTCCCTTTTAAAACCTTAAATGCTCTTTCAATCACATTTCTCGCGCGTATGTGCATCATATTAAATTTTCTTACTTTTTCTGTGCTAGGCGATGAATATGGAGTTAACAACCAAGGTTCCAATGGATAACCTTGATCTCCTAGTATCCAATTTGTTTGAGCATGGCGGCTAGCATTGCTTAAAGACATCCTTGCAGCGGACATCGTCCAAATCTCTATATCATGACATGACCCCGGGTACTGAGCATTGATTGAGGTTAATATCATCCGATGGACGTATGTCTAAAATTCAATCAGTTTATGATGCTTAGCACAAAGCATATAACGTCTTAAAATGGATTTTGTGCGATACCTACAGCTTCAACATTAATGCTGTAAAATTCTTTGCGATTCATGTGCAATCTGTCGCTCCAATTGTGCCTTGAATTTGGAATTGACGGTAAAACCTAAAACAAAACATGAATTCTACAGATTCTTAAATAGAAGCACTGATTTTGATTACTAACCCTATTTTGGTAGTGTTTTCTTCGGATACGCCCTGCGGAAAACGCACTTCGTATTTTTTATGTTGAACTATCAACTTTGATATTGCATAAACAGTCCGCGAAATATTTGTCTGGCTCATAGCAGTACCAAATGCGTTTCCAACACATTGTTAGTCAGAGCCGTGGCCAAAAAAGTAAAGCGCTGCCAGAAAACGAACTTTATCGAACAGTTCGAATTCCGCGTTATGGATATTCCACAAAATTTTTATGCAACCTGTAGTTTTTTTTTGGAATACTTATTCCGTTGTAGCAAAAGGATCGTGCTCGGTGCGCATTTGTTGCAGCAAGCGTCTTCTACATAACATACGGCGTTTTCTGGCCCGACGCATTATGATGTTGTGTAAAAATAGTTGCTCCATTATTATAGTATTTTTATTCTTTAAAATCACTCTTTTTATGTTATTTCACTTATTATTTCTAATTCAATATAATTGCGTGGAAACAATGCACAGCTGACAGCGCCAAGAGCTGCTCGTTACCAGATCTTTTAATTTGTCTTTCGAAAATAAGAAAAGAGCTTTCTAGATAGTTGCCAGAATAGACATCGGTTACACGAAAGATTTTACGATAGTTGGAGTTAAGGGGGAAATTTAGAGCAGTTTTATTTGGACAAAACTAATTTTGCGCCTATAATCTACTAAGTATAAAATTCATTCTTACCTAAAAGGCGAAGGAGGGCTGCAATTTAACTCCAGTTTCCGATATGATTCCTCAATTGGACTTAAAATGTCTGATACACTGAATGGTGTGGTATGGTTGCTATTGAATATGGAGTTATGATGTTGATTATGTAAACTTTGCATATGGTGAATATTGGAAATATTGTTTTGATGAACCCCTGTAGTCGCTGCTGCCGTAGCAGCATTTGGCGAGGGGATAGTATGCCTCAATAAGTGCTGCTCCAGTTGATTGTGTGTGTGTATTTCTGCAGAAGAAGATATTTTTGGGGATAGACTCATAACCAAGTCAACTCCATTCAGTCGCATTAACAGATTACTGTTTCCATCCGTACCGGGATCCTCCGGAAAGGATTCTGAATAATTTTGTAATGTTATTAGAATCGACGTTGACATACGCAACATAAAGCACACAACTCTCGTGGAACAGGCTCTTTCTGAAAAATAATAAAAAAAAAAATTAAAAATTAACCATTTTTAAGTTTTAAGGTAATAAAATGTGTGTATGATGTGTATTTGAAATATTGTCGTAAGCTTCTTTTAAATTAATTGAATATAAACAATACTGAAACACTGGCTCTGAACAAATAGTCCTAGCTACCACTGTTAATCTGAAATTATTTATAAAACAAATTTTTGCCAACATCTGTGTTTAAGCCGCCGCCGCCAATTTAACCAACTGGCCGTGCGCTCGTTGGGGACATCCGCTCGGCTTTTCGGAGTTGCCCGAGCGGGGCGAGCGGCCGGCCGCCCATCACGGCAGCCTGTCACCGACAACGCGGAATTTAGTATACAAGATCAGCTCTGAAACCGCGCACGCGACGTAAAATCAAATTTTAAATTCAATATAAAAATTTTGAATTATTGCGCTTATGTGAATATGCAATTTTTGTGAAATTAAAACAAAAGGAAAATAAACCGAATAGAATATTAAAACTAAACACATTATTGAAATGATAGAGCATAAGAAAAACAAAACCGGTGAGTGCGAAAGGCGACCAGTCGGATTATTTAATGGTGCTTCGCAGCCAACCTTGGTACAACTTCTATCGGAATATATAAAATATTTCAATAAAAATACAATAAAAAGCTCAATCGTTCGCAAAAAATATTCTGTGAACATAAAACTTAAAAAGCACAAAAAAAACACAAAGTGTTCGAGTGAAGAGCTATAAAAAGGAGGAGTTCAAGAGTGTTATATGAAAAAAAAAATTTGACATAGGATACATTTTTCAAAAAGTTATTGAACAAAACTGTTTTTTGGCAAAACTTAAATTGTACGAAAAGTTTTGAGTGCTACAAAAAAAATTAACAAATCATATATTTTTCGAAAGTGTTGAAAACACAAAAAAAAATATTTTTGCCTAAACATATAGTTTACGAAAGCTACACGAGTGTCACGAAACAAAAAAATCCCTTTATTCCCTTAAACATTTAAAACACCTTTCGTTGTGCTCAAGGTCATATTGTTTAAAAAAAAAACTGCGAGCGAAAGCAAATGTTCATATGTTTGTACATACGTGTATCCACAAGTGAACAAAAGTATGCACATATATAAAAACTAATAAAAGGCATAATTTGTCACGCAAAAAATATTGCGGACATTTTCTTACCGCGAAAACTTTCATTTGCAATTTTCCGCTAATAATATAAATACAAAAAAAAGTTGGGAATTATAATCCGTTTTACTCAAAAAGCTATATACATATATACATATGTATATTCTCTTGCCGCCAATTTATTAAAAAATATTCCATTGCAGTTTTAAATGCCTACTATCCCACTGTATATAATAAAATATCACCAGATTACTTTCCCCACTTACCAATTTCTGCCGTTGTTCGCAAACGTCGTTTACATTAGCCAAAGTGCCGAAAATCATAAGGACAGTTTTGCATATGTCAATTATACATATACGCACATATATTCACTCTTGCTAATCAAGAATGATAAAGAAGAAGATTGCGCCTTCCGGGGTATCGTTACTCAAAACTTTTCTGATTTGACAGTTGAGTAACGCCAGTGTAGTTAAAGCGTAGCCACAAAGATTTTAATTTAATACCAAAACTCTAAAAAATACCCAATCTACAAAAATATTAACAAACGTCGTTTTACTCGTCAAAACCTTCAATTTTTTTTTTAATATTTATATCTATTAAGGTGCAATCACATATGTATGTACATGTCGTTCTTTTACTAAGGGCCAGTTTTTCAGTACAAGTTTAACTCTGTTTGTTGTTTAAGCTCAGTATGAAGTTGAACGGCCGATATTGAAGGGTTGAATTTAATCTAACATATCAGCTAATTGCTGACTACTTTCTTTTGTTTGCAAGAAATTTAATTAAACTGAGTTTAACTAAACTTATTTTAAACTGAGTTCAACCAATACTCATAAAATACAATAATCGATTTGATAATGCAGAAATGCTCATTACCACAAAAAAAACATTTACATAGACGTAACTCATTAGGGAATTTTTCTCAAACAAATCTTGAAATTTAGCAATATCTTTTAGGTGTTCAATTTTATTATATACACACATTGTTTCCAAGCGTACAAAACCAATTTCAATCGAGAACCTTTGAAGCCTCTGTGCAGCACACTACTGCCACCTCGACATCTCCCGCTCGAAAAGTGCAGTCAAGCTCCAACTCCAGCGAGCAACCGGGCTGTTCCAAACAGGCAAACATACAATCATTGCATGCAGACAATGGAATTCTCCTTCCAACTGCCATGGCCGCAGTGTAATACGAAGGTAATTGTTTCAACTGAGAGCCTTAGCGCAAAGAACTTCCATATCCTCGAAAGTACAAAAGAGGCTGAAGCCTGCATTCGAACATTCCAGCTTCGAAATATCAGACATGGGTGGACACCTCGTCCAAAACTCGTCCAAACTTTGTCCTCTTACACTAGTTGCACCGAAAACTAGACAAAAGGATACGGGCTCAGACTATTGTACTCCCTCAATTGACAAGACATATCCCAACATTCCCCATTAGCCGTGAACATTAGCAGCAGTTCAAAGTCCTTGAACTCGCTCACCCTAGTTGACACATACTAGCACAAACTGATATGGTAATTGGCAGCGATATACTTCCACTCATCCTGTTGGAAGGTATTTTTTTATTTTTTTTTTTGTTGGAATCAGGCACTAAACAACGCGTGCAGAAAACTGCACTCAGACTACATGCCGTGCATTGTACTGTTTTCATGTTCCTTTTAATCTGTTTCAAATCTGCAGGATTTACGAATAAATCTTAGTAGATTTTGGGGTGTCAAAGAGCTCAGGTGTTCGTCTCTCAACACGTCGCGGCCATATGCCTCATACCTAGTTCTGGCAAAGGCGGGGCAAGAGCACAGAAAGTCTTCCGCCGTCTCTTCCTCTTCAGAACAGGATGGGCATATGGGGTTGTCATGTACGCCTATCATTGTCAGGTGTCTATGCCACGTGAAGTGACCGGTCAGCAGTCCAACAAGTTGCCTGTAGTCCCGCCTGTTAAGAGAGAGCAAGTGTTTTGATAGTCCTTCTGAGATTGAAGGTATCATGAGTTTTGCCCATCTGCAACCTCTCAACGCCTCCCAGTTGTTGGAAGGTATACAAAAAATGTGTGACGCCGCACTTGCGCAAAAAACAGTATTTGGTTGGATTTTTAGTGTTCAACTGAGGGAAAGGTGGTGTCATTCTCGACACAAGTAGAAGAATGTTTAAGTGCCACCCTCAGTTCTCATTTGAGAAAGTTCTGGCAAGAGGAAGGAATTCCACAAATTTCACCGGAAGATTAAACATGTGAAAGTATATATGCAACGACGAAAACTCTTGATTTAAATGGTCGATACATTGTGAGACTTCCGTTCAAGGCAGAATTCCCAAATAAACAGTTTCTTGGCCATTCCCGGTCTGCTGCCCTCCAGCAATATTATAGTATGGAGTGATCAATTCAAAAGAAGGCAGACTTAAGCACAATGTATAAAAAATATGCTCTCAAGGCATTAATTTTACAGCGCTTACACCAGGTCATTCGAAGTGCACCGCCATTAGCAATTCCTAGAAGACCTTTCCCTACTTATGTTAATATGAAATTTTTGTGAAATTTAAACAAAAGGAAATTAAACCGAATAGAGAAATAAACTAAACACAGTGTTGAATTAATCGAGCATAAGAAACACAAAAACGGTGAGTGCGATAGACCTTAAGCTTTATACGTCACCCGCAATCACAATTCATGAAATTAAAAACCTACACCATGCGAAACCACTCTTCAGTCAGAACCAGCTGTACTGATTTAAATGAAAAATGACACATTATACGTACATCTTTTACTTACTTTTACAATGCGGTTCGAATTGGTTTGATACGAAAATAATTCCCGCAGTTTTTGAAAATTAACATGAACGTATTCATGCGGTAGCTAATGATTTGACAAACAGCAATTCTTCAAGAAGGTGTTTCCTATGTCATGCATGCCTAACGGAAATAAAAAAAAAATAAAAATAGATGTGAAACGAAATAAGACAACAACAGCACTGGCACAACATCTTACAAGTAATGGACACAATAGATAATATGATACGAAACTTATCTCTTTTGCTTGCTGTGAGAGCCCATGATCTCACATTTTGGGCTGGCAACAAAGCCGAGTCATGAGCTGCTGTACAGCTGGCACGCAAAAAGGTAGGCTACCAGAGGCAAATTCGTGGAAATAGCTATAATTGGTATTTTGATAAAAAAGCGAGTAAATATTATATTTTAATAAAATGCGTCTTGAAATCTCTAAATTAAGAGTTACATTTAATATATGTATAAGTTTTTACAGAGCAGGTTTTGTTTACATACAAATATTGTATTTTATGTTAAAAAAATCCCTAAAACTATTTTTTAAAGCAAACTCGGTATAAATAGTATTTTAATATACATGCATATACATGTATATTTATACGAAAACGTGCTATAGCTTAAATTATTTGTTTTATGCATATAAGTTAACACCGGTAAACACGTATCCGGTCAACACTCCACTCCCACCGATATTGCTGACAGTGTGTCGGCAGGTTTAAGTGTGGAAATAGCATAACAACAACTCTCCCACCGATACTGATGACGAAGCGTCGACCAGGTAGCGCGTGACAACAACAACATCGCAGCAGCGGAAAAGCCAACAACAAGAGTTAAATTGCCGAATTGGCAGGTATAACAAAGCGTCAGGTATTTAGGCGTAGTCGCCGCAATATTTTAGTTAGCAAATTCAGTTGTAATAACTCGACCGATACAAACGGCTGCTTTTGTGCAAACTGGAGAAATAAAATAACATAAAAACCCAACCAAGTGTTTTAATAATTGGCGCCCAACGTGGGGCCATTGTGCAGTTCTTTTGTTATCCTAATAAAGGACCAATCCTGTGCGTGGCCGTGGTTCAAATCCACCCAACAGTCGCGGAAAAACATTTAACTTAATTAACACTACATAAATAGTGAGGGCTACGAACAATTTTCTATTTTGAAAAATTTTTACTGTAAATGAATACACTACATAGAGATAGTACAAACCGCAAACATTTCATGAAACTCTTATTGCATATTTAAAAAAATAAATATATTATTTTAATATTTTATAATTTTATTGACCTCAAGGCCAGTTTATGGAAGATTTGTTTGTGAAAAAGCAACAACAGTACTATTTCGGAAATCACCACATTTCCTCATCAAACTTCTTTTTGATTATTAAATTAAATTATTTTTAATTTAATTTTTCATAACCACTTCTCTCAGGCTTTGAACCCGGGAGCTCGGAGTTGCAGAGCCAATAAGCTACCTATTGTGCTACGCTGGCCGAGTTGGCTGTTGTGTTTATTTCATCTTCCTTAAACAAACCAACTACAAACAAGAGCAACTGATCTGCCGCTATTTAACTTGTTTGTGTGGTTGTTGTTTGTGTTTTTATTTTCCAAATTCTGTATAAATATTTTACTTTTATATTCTATGCATTTTTAAGGCGTGCTCATCCTTGTCTACAAATGTTTGTTCATTATATATTATTTTGTGAAAATTTAAGCATTTTATTTACAAACACCGTGAACATTTATGAAGTTTCCCTAACAATTTGAAACGATAAAGTTTAAAAATTAAAACACTACATAACTCGTGGGAGAAAGTGTAGAGCCAATGCTCTAAGAAATAAAGCATCCTAATCATCGTAATCCTGTCTTCCTGCTGCTGGATCACCACCCGAGGAATCATAGTGCTGCTGCCTTATCATACGTTATTTAGTGACATAGCTCATCGGGATATGGAAAATTTCATGTGAGTAGAGTGATTTAAGAAGCTAACTTAGTTTAAAAAAAATTGACTATCCTTTTTGATAACTCTTAAATAATAAATTAATTTTGTAAAGGTGGGTAACGGTTAGAAAGTGAAATCCCTGACTTAGAAAAAAAAAATATGGACGCACAAGCTCTAGAAGCGCTTCTTAATTCTGCCATTCGTACTGCGACCGAGCATTCCCAGCGGGAATTTCAGTCTCGGGTTGACGAACTGACAAGCAGGTTAGCAAGAATCGAAGCACCAGTTCGTGTTACCCAATACGAACCGGTGACTATTCAACCCGGAATACCATGTGACGAAGCCTTGGACCTTGTGAAAACCTTGCCGGAGTTCAAAGGCGACCCGACCCGTTATGTGTCTTGGAGACAACAGCTCATACTGCTTATAGGGTGTTCGAAGTGTATCAGGTGAGCTCAAGGTACTACCAAGCGGTAGGCATAATCCGAAAGTAGTAGGAGCAGCAGATAGTATTTTATTCTCTTTTAATACAGTTTTAAATTTCCACGCTATCATTTCTCGACTTGACTTTGCCTATGCGGACAAAATACCAATTTATTTAACTGAACAGGAGTTATCGACCCTTAGACAAGAAAAATCATCAGTAGTGGAGTTCTATCATGCAGTTGAGAGAAAGTTGACTCTGATAGTCAATAAAACTATCATGACCCACGGTGAGAACACCACGCTGATAGGATCACTTAACAAGAAATATCGGGATGATGCCCTTCGCGTGTTCATCTCGGGACTCAATCGCCCTTTGTGCGATGTTCTCTTCTCCTCTAGACCCGCTGATCTTCCGTCAGCACTTGCCCTAGCACAGGAACTGGAAGCGAACCAAGCCTGATCAACGTTTGCAACTTCCTTTAACAGACAGGCACCCCATAACTTAGATCCTTATTATTTCACCCCAATACCGTAGAATACCTCAAGACCAACGGGGACAAACTCGAACTCAGCAAACTCCAGTACCAATGAACATAGACTCATCATATTCCCGATTCAGACAAAACAGACCCCAACAACTCCGTGGTAATGACGATAGGTACCGTAATCAAGGAGCTTACCCTAAGATAAACCGTCCAGATAACGGGAACACGGGCGGCATATTCAATCGCCAACAGCCCGTGTCAACAGGCTTGAATAAAGAAAAAGCTGAATAAGGCAGCATGGTAGTGATCAGCTGCCAATACAAAAAGTTCAGCGTATCAACAATCTCACGCAGGACCAATATGAACCAGAAAGTTATAATTGGAGTGATACCGGGTATGATGACTATTATCATGACACAGAACCTAAGAGTGCTGAATATGACCTGGACGGACCGAAGGACGACGTTAATTTTTTTGGACTAAGTCCCTCTTGCCCTATGTCGAAAGGACACTTGGAGGAAGAGGAATAAGATTTTTAATCGACACAAGTGCTGCAAAGAGCTATGTAAAACACCTTAACGCTCTAAAGGGAATAAAACCTGTGAATAACCCATTCACTGTTAAATCCAACCACGGTACCGATATAATAAAGAAAAAATGTACAATAAATATTTTAAATAAGAATGTTGAATTCTTTGTCCTACCCAGTTTGAAAACCTTTGACGGCATTATAGGACTCGACTTACAGAAAGAGGTAAATGGTCGTATTGACCTGAAGAGTGGTACGTTGATTTATGACGGTGGAAAGGAAAAACTCTTTTACTAGGTACTACTGTTCGGACGTTAACAAGTTAGTAGAAATTAAATCGAAAACAAGCGAGGACAATATTGATATCTCTACATTGCTAAAGCGTCATGCCCCATTGCTTCTGCGGAATTTGTCAATAGGGAGATATCAGATCTGTTGCGTGACGGAATCATTCGACCATCCCGTTCCCCTTATAACAACCCAATTTGGGATGTAGATAAGAAAGGTTTAGACGAAAGAGGCAACAAGAGGAAGCTAAATACTAAGACAATAAGTGATAAATACCCAATTCCGGACACTTGCGGAAAAGGATAGTGATAAAACGCCTATCTCGGTTAACAATGGAAAGTATGAGTTTTCTAGGCTCCCCTTTGGCCTGAAAAATGCCCCTAGTATTTTCCAGAGAGCGATTGACGATGTCCTTAGAGAAGAAATTGGGAAAACGTGCCATGTTTACATAGACGACGTTATAATTTTCTCCAAAACTGCCGAACAACTCAGTAAGGACATTGAACAAAGCCTGACAAAACTTTTCGATGCCAATATGCGCGCTTCCCCTGAGAAATCCAAGTTCTTTCAGGAAAGTGTTGAATTTCTAGGCTTTACCGTATCAAAGGAGGGAATCAAAACATGCCCCGACAAAGTCAAAGACATTTTAGAATTTTCGATTCCATAATCGTTACGAGCTTTGTGTTCATTCCTAGGATTAGCAGAATATTATCGACGGTTTATAAAGGACTATGCCTCGATTGAAAAACCTCTAACGAAGTACCTAAGGGGGGAAAACGGAAATATAGGCGCTAATCAGTCGAAGAAAATTCAAATTACTCTTGATGAAGAAGCACTTAATGCTTTTAATAAGATTAAGAAAATCCTTGCATCAGAAGACGTATTGCTTCTTTATCCTGATTACAAGCAAACATTTGATCTGACTACAGATGCCTCTTCTTATGCTATAGGCGCCGTTCTGTCACAGAATGGAAGACCTATCACGATGATTTCCAGGACCCTCTCTTTAACCGAAGAAAACTACGCTACCAATGAGAGAAAACTGCTGGCAATAGTATGGGCTCTACAAAAGCTTCGTAACTATTTGTATGGCGTAAAGAATTTGGATATTTACACCTACCATCAACCACTCACATTCGCTTTATCCGATAAAAATCCGAACGCGAAAATTAAAAGATGGCGTGCATTTCCCGACGCCCTCTCCCGACAACATATAAATGCATTAGACCACGACATGGACTCGGCAAGCAGGGCTGCGAATAGCGAAGAGTCGCTGTCTCAAACAATCCAAACTGTAAAGAACCCCATAAATGGTTTTCGGAATCAAATAGTCCTTGAAGAAGGAAATCCTACAACACTTAGCTCGAAAATTATATTTAAATCCCGAATGAGGCACCGAATATCGTTCAATTATGTAGGAGAACTGATGAAAACTAGAAAACAATGTGTCAACCCAAATATTGTGAACGGCTTGCAGTGTGAATTGTCCATCCTGGCAAAGATTCAAGATGAACTGGTCACGGCATATCCGGCCGCCAAATTCCGTCATACCACCAAACAGGTAATAAACTTCTTCAACAAAGATGACCAGCGCGAGATACTTCAAACTGAACATAACCGAGATCATCGGCCACTCCGTGAAAACCAGAAACAAGCCCTTGAAAGTTATTATTTCCCTGATATACGGAAAATTTTGAGGGAAATAATTTCTAATTGCAAGATATGCCACGAGGGCAAATACCAACGATATCCCCCAAACCCAGAAATAAGATCGACTCCTTTACCTGAATAGCCAGGAAAAATCCTTCAGGTTGACATTTATTCCACCGATAAGACACATTTCCTAACATCAATAGACAAGTTCTCAAAGTTTGCAATAGTATTTCCAATCAAATCTAGAGCCATAGTGATGTTAAAGAAGCCATATACAAACTTCTCAACTTTTACAGACATACTAAGGTGTTGGTCTGTGACAATGAGAGATCGTTTAATTCGGAAACCATTAAATCTATACTCAGAAATCACTTTGGCGTCAAAATCTACAGATACAGGAAAGATTCCACAGTACTCTCACGGAAATCGCCCGCTGTCAGAAGCTTGAGACTTGTATCGCTGACACTATTGAGCTTATTCTGCTAGCCACAGCTAAGTACAACCGCACAATTCATTCAGTAACGAATAAAAAAACAATAAACGTAATACCTTTAACACCGGACGAATTAAAAAGGGAAATAAAAACTAGACTTACACGTATTCAGCAGAAAGATTTACAAAAACATAACGAAAGTAGACAAACACGACAGTATAATCCAGGGGATAAAGTTTATGTTTTCAAAACTTTACACCGAAAAAGTAATCCAAAAGGATCTTGGAACATTTGTTATAATTGATGAACGAAAAGTGCACTAAAATAATTTAAGATACTGACCGCTCTCTCTTCTGTCGCCCTTAGGATCATTTTGCTTTCGTTAAGCTTTCGATCTAACGCGGAAATACTCGACTATACCAACTCTTATTACATCCCAATTACATCCGGAAAAACACATTATTATTTGAAAACACATTATTTATTATTTAGACACAAGAAAGACATAGTCTTTTAACGTGTCATAATCACAAAAATTACTTAAGTATAAAATTGAATACTTTAAAACTATTTTGAACAATGGACTTAAGGACTTAATGTAGTGTACATAAGGTAGCAGAAATTTTAAAGGAAGAAAATTTTAAATATATAGAAATATTAACAGTTAGAGTAAGAATATAGAATAAATTGCCAATTTGAACTGCTTTAAATTTGATTCCAGTTTTAATTTATTGCGTAAAGAGTTCCATTACTGAACAGCTCTAACGAAAAACATTCTGGAGGTACCTGAATACCTATATTGTGGGACTATAAGATTGCATGTACGAGTTGACTGCGCAAAGGTTAATTTAAAGAAGAGATAACTCGGACAACGTGTGTAGATTATCTTGTGTATAAATAACAATAAGCGACGGTAAAAAAATGCAGATAAGCTACAGCCAAGGATTTGTATAGATAACTCAGAAATGTGGTCAAATTTTCGTTTCACATATATATATATAGCAGCATTATTAATTAGTAATTGTAGCTTTTTCATGGAGGCCTTGTCCAGGCAACCAATTACACACTCTTGATAATAGGCACCATTACCGTTTTGACTACCTTAAGTTTTATGTCCGAAAGTATATAGGCTGCTGTCTTCTAAAGATGTCTGAGTACATAATACGACTTGCTGATTGACGCATTTACATGGTCGACACATGATAGAGTTGTGTTTATCTTGAATCCAAGGACTGTAATAACTTTCTCGTACTTAATTTCAGTTCCTTTTAGTATTAAAGGGGAAACATCATCCATGCTACACGAGCGATTATATAAGACTATTGCTTGTGTTTTGGCTGTGTTGAGATTCAGCCTATTAAGTTATGACCACATATAAATTGATTCTAGTTCTTCATTCATTCTAAAAACTAAGTCCTCCGTGAGGCCTAGAGGTGCAGAGAGGTATATCTGCGCATCATCAGCGTATAAGTGAATAGACACATTTCAACAGCACTTTCCAATGTCATTAATATATAACCTTGCGGTACGCCTGCTTTGATTGGCATTAAGGCTGAGTTGCTGCTCTTTGATACTACCCTTTGTTGTCTATTTGTAAGGGATGTAAGGTGGGTCGCCTCCTCGCGGTGCATCCTGGGTAACGCTAAATGACCTGCGGCCTACACGGCCACACCTGAACGGTAACGACCCCTGGCCTTTCCTCTGGACTTTCTTAATTTATATGTTTTGGATCTGTTGATCTCGGCGCTGGTGGTTGCGGCATTCTGCCACCTGAGTATGTAGAGGTGACACTCTGCAGAAATGGCTGGTGGGCTAATGTCGCAACTGCCCCCGTCCCGTTAAAACCCTGGCAGGCCTCAGAGTACGTTCCGCTCCCCGTCACCGTTAGGTTGGTGGTGTAGGTGTCGGTTGAGCTTCGCTCCCGCTTTGCGCCGGTCGGCTCTGAACGCGTGACCCCATAAGGGCACGCGTCAACCCTCGACTTGGCCCCCTCGGGGACAACCTTGGGACCTTCATAGGCGACTACACATCGGGGTGCGGATAGCGGCTCTGAGTGGGGACCCATATAAAATGAACAAAAACTCCAACAAACTTAACATTAAAATTTTTTCATCGAGCGGTAGAGGTGATCCGAAATCGAGCACCAACGCTGGCTCATCCGGGCAGGTAGCAGAATCTACTGCCGGCGAGGCGAAATCGTCTAAGGCTGCAGGCTTCATCTCCAGTGAGATCAGCATGCCCGGCAGTAGGTCTCCTGATGCGGGGGTTGGAGGGTCGAGACCGAACCTCCCCATTGACTCTAGGCAGAAACTGGGGGACAGGGCTGCTGCGCCGAAATCGGCCGCAGCTACAACAAACCGAAGGACAGGGGGTGGGGAGTCAAGAACGAAACCGTCCACGGCTCAATCCAATGAGGCACAGGCTGAAGCAGCTAGCACTAGCAAAGGGGTGTCCAAGCCCAGCATAGAGAAGGCTGTATCGAGGCGGTCTGATAGGCGAAAGGCGCACTCCGACCGACGACTAGCGGCTAAAATCGTCAGTCGCTACGGAGGGCAGGACGCAAAGCAGCTTTCCGAAAAGCATGCTCAGACGCTCGAGTGGGCTCGCAGCATGCTACGCGAAGACAAGGCGGAGGGTAAACTAGCGGAAGTCAAGGCTGCGGGCGCTCCTTCTTCCAACCAGCCACCAAAGAGACAAAGGTCTCTAGAAGGGGAAAACCCTGCGGGGAAAAGGCCCAAGACGGGTGGTCCCCCCTTTTCTTTCAGCGAAATCGCTAAACGGGCGGGGTCGATAACTCTTGGAGTAATCGACAAAAGTAAGGAGGATGGAGCCATTCCCAAGGAAAACTGGAGGCGGGTGGCCGCGGCCATCACCACGGTCTTCATGAAAGTGGTCAGAGAAAACCCTGGGCCTCCTCCAAAATGTGAAGATGCCGGGTGGCACCATGGCATACACAAACGAATAGTTTGTGCCGACGAGCGGTCGGCGAATGTATATAAGGCTGCAGTGGCTCTGGTGGGGGAGGTCTGGGGGGGCGCCAAGCTGGAGGCCGTGAACGAGAGGGATCTACCCTCACGTCCGCGCGCGCGGGTCTGGCTACCAGCAGGGCCTTCTACACCAGATGAAATGGAGGAACTTCTCCGATATTGTAACCCGCACCTCCCGGCGCACAACTGGAAGGTGGTCAAGGTGGAGCGGTCCGAGGACCTGAACAGGCAGGCAGTGTTACTGCTGAATGCGGAGTCGCTCGTGCCCCTCTCCGAGTGCCAGGGCGTTGTCAACTACGGTTTCGAAAAGGTGGTCCTAAAGGTCTACCATTCCGATGCCGGGAGGGACGTACCCGGACTTTCAGTGGTGCGTGGGGCGGAAGAGCCTTCGAAAGCGGACTCCATGAGTATGGAGGTGGAATCTGAGATGTCAGAGGCGGAAAGCGCTGGTGATGTTCCCTCTACGGCGGGTTCGGAAATTAGCATCGGACGCCTTTTTGACAGAGCAGAGGAGGACAGGTTACTGTCCGCGGTTGACGAGGGTGCCGAGTTGGCGTGGTTGGAGGAATTACTGGATGAAGATCCTACAAATAAACCTCCAGCACTCTAAAGCGGCCTCCGCAAACCTTATAATCCACCTGGAGCAGGGTGGAGCTGATATAGTCCTGATTCAAGAGCCGTGGCTGAGTAGTAGCGGAATCTCTGGTATCAGGACGCCAAACTATAACCTGATTATGCAGAAGCAAGTATGTAAACCTAGATCTTGCATGCTCGTAAGAAAGGAACTAAAAGCATTTATTTTGCCCAATTTCAGCAACAATGATATTGTCACAGTAAGCCTGGAGGGCGGCGCTGGTAAACTCTGGCTTATTTCGGCATACATGGCGCACGATGACGTGGTGGAACCACCACCAACCCTACTTCGGGAGGTCACTGCCGAGGCGAAACGGCGAGATGTCGCTATCATCATTGGATCTGATGCAAACTCATGGCACTCGTGCTGGGGAAGCTCGGACATAAACAAAAGAGGTGAGTCACTTTTTGATTTTATTGTTGGCGAGAATTTAGCTATCTGTAACAGAGGCCTTGAGCCTACTTTTATAACTGCGGTCAGGCGTGAGGTACTAGACATCACCCTGGCCTCTCCTTCCTTAATACCACTTATATCTGATTGGAGAGTTCTAGAGACTCATTCCTATTCAGACCATAGGTATATTGAATTCACCTTGAACGAGGACTGTCCCAAAAACAAACCCTTTAGGAATCTAAAGAGAACTAAGTGGGATATATACTGCAAGAAACTGCAGGAAAAGCTGACTGAACCCCCGGTTGGGAGCTCGGATCTTTCGGTACGTTCCATCGACGATTTGGTAGAGAAATTTACCTCAGCATGCAATGATGCAATTAAAAGCTCGTGCCCCTTGAGCAGAGGTTCACGAAGGGTAAAACCGAGCTGGTGGACAGCGGAGCTGTCTGAACTTCGGACGGCGAGTAGACGTCTCTTCAATAAGGCTAAAAAGAGTAACCTCCAGCAGCACTGGGAACTCTACAAAGCTAGCCTCTCAATTTATAAATACGAAATTAGGAAGTCTAAACGCACATCATGGAAAAACTTCTGCGAGACCGTGGAAGGTTGCCATGAGGCTTCGCGTTTTAGACGCATCATATCTAGCAATCCTGTCCCAATGGGATACCTGAGAGCTGAATCGGGAGAATGGGCGACTAGTAGTGAGGAATCTCTCAGGCTGCTTCTGGGAGTCCACTTTCCTGAGAACCCCGCTCCGAATATAGCAACCGACATGGATTTCGGTGGCATCTCGGTCCCCTCTAGTGAACTACTGGGGGGAAGCCGCCTGCTCTGGGCCCTGGACTCTTTTAAACCCTTCAAGTCGCCGGGACCGGATGGTATTATACCCGCGCAACTACAGAGGGCGAAAGATGTCTCATGTCAGTGGCTTGCCCCCATCTATGCGAACTGCGTAGATAGGGGGTATGTCCCGAGGGCTTGGAGGCGGGTGAGGGTGACTTTTATTCCCAAGGCGGGGAAGAGCTCTCACGTGTCCCCCAAGGACTTCAGGCCAATCAGCCTCTCGTCTTTCCTCCTGAAGACCCTAGAGAGACTGATAGACCTATACATCAGAAATAGAATTCCACGCGAGAAATTAAGTCTCTCTCAACATGCCTATATGAAAGGTAGATCTGTGGAGTCTGCTTTGCACTCCACAGTTAAAATAATCGAAGAGTCCTTCGAGCACAAGGAGTATGCAGTGGGAGCGTTTATTGACATTGAAGGAGCTTTTAACAATGTCCTCCCGAACGCGGTTATGCTGGCCCTAGGTCGGCTCGGGGTCGAGTCCAATTTAATTAGGTTTATCTCCAACATGCTTTGCGACAGAACTGTCGTGGCGGAATGGGGGAGTGCGTCGACTCATCAAAAGGTGAGCAGGGGCACTCCACAAGGAGGGGTTCTCTCTCCCTTTCTCTGGATAGTCGTTATTAACGAGGTCCTGGAAAAGTTGGAGGGGAGAGGATGTCAGGTTGTTGCCTACGCTGATGACGTGGCGCTTATAGTGAGAGGAAAGTTCCTAACCACGCTGTATGACCTCATGCAAGGTTACCTTAATCTGGTGACTAAATGGTCCACAAGCTGTGGGTTATCTATAAATTCCAACAAGACGGAGCTGGTCTTGTTCACAAGGAAGCATAGGGTCCCGGATGCACAATTACCCTCCATCGATGGCACTCCTCTTGTGCTTTCTGACAGAGTCAGGTACTTGGGGGTTATTCTGGACAGAAAGCTGAACTGGAGGCCGTACATAGAGGATAGGGTCAAGAAGGCGTCGGTCGCGTTATACTGCTGTAGGGGAGCCATCGGAAAGAGATGGGGTCTCTCTCCAAAAGTGGTCCTCTGGCTGTATGAAACTGTCATTAAACCAATTATGTTATATGGAGTTTTCATCTGGTGGAACGCACTAGACAGATCTACTCTAGCTAAAATCTTAGAACGGGTGCAGAGAAGCGCCTTGATTGGCATTAGTGGGGCACTACGCACCACCCCAACACTGGCTCTAAACGTGATGCTTGGCATCATCCCCGTGGACTTGGCGGGTAAAGTTGCCGCCGCTTGCTCTGCCATCAGGCTGCGGAGTGCCGGGTTTTCTCTAACCCCGATGAATGGGCACTCAGCGATCCTAAGACAATTCGAGTTCATCCCGGAGGAGGTAGACCTGTGCGCGCCGAAGATTGCCCCTAGAGGATCCTTCACCACACACATCCCATCAAGGGAGGAGTGGAAGGGAGATGACCTCTGGTGTAAAGGTGCAGTGAACCTGTTTTCGGATGGATCGAAACTGGTGGGCAGAGTTGGAGGGGGTGTTTTCTGCGAGGAACTATCGCTCAGTATTAAGTTCAGGTTACCAAATTTTTGCAGTGTTTTTCAAGCAGAAGTAGCTGCAATCAAGGAAGCGGTGGACCGCCTGGCTGGTATAACCACACCTCGGGGGGCGGTGAACATCTACTCCGACAGCCAGGCCGCCATTAGAGCCCTGGGATCGCTGACGGTGAGGTCAAAATTGGTCGGCGAATGCTTGACCTCCCTTTCGGCCGCGTCAGAGGATTTCCACATCCGGCTAATCTGGGTCCCAGGACACAGTGACATAGCCGGAAATTGCCGTGCGGATGAGCTGGCCCGAAAGGGTACAACAGAGGATATCGCTCCGTTGAGGAAGGGCATTGGGATTCCCCTTTCCACTTGCGGTCTGCTCCTGGAAAAATGGGCCTTCGGTCGGCTTGGCAAACGCTGGGCGGAAACACCGACTTGCAAAGTTGCAAGGTCCTTTTGGCCGGTGCTGGACCGCGGGCGGTCTGCGGAGTTACTGAGCACAACCAGGCCACTGCTCTCGGCTTTGATCGGGGTACTGACCGGGCACTGCGCAATGGGAATTCACGCCGTAAGGCTGGGCATTATCTCGAACCCGAGGTGCGGCAGCTGCATGGAGGATGATGAGGTGGAATCTTCTCAACACTACCTTCTCAGCTGCCCAGCCTTCGCAAGGCTCAGATTTAAGCACCTGGGATCGTACTTCTTCGATGCTCCAGAGAGGCTCTGTGGGGTAAACATAAGTAGGTTGCGCACCTTCATTGCGAGCTCGCGGCGCTTCTTGTAATATATATATGCATCTTACGGTGGGTATCGTCTATGTTCAGGTTAAAATAAAATAGGGTATAATTATACCAGTGGTACCACAATGGACTTTAAATCTAGTCTAAGTGAGCCCAATTCTTGGGGCTACCACCTGACCTAACCTAACCTAACCTGTCTATTTGTAAGGTAACTCATTATTAAGCTAACTGCATCATGGCTGAATCCGAAGTACGAAACAAGTTTTTGGCAAAGAATTTTATGACAAACAGTATCAAATGCTTTGGAGAAGTCCAATAGTGTAAGAATTGTCAGGTCCCCCTTATCAAAGAATGACCGTATATCCTCCATCACTTTAAGCACAGCAGTTGAGCAACTATGCCCCCGACGATAACCGGATTTATGTTCGGAGATGATACCATTATCCGAAAGGTACCCCATCATTTGATTCAATATCAATCTTTCGAAACCCTTTGACAATGATGGCAAAATACTTATTGGTCGAAAGTCACAAGGTTGAGTGGGATTACTTTTTTGGCAACAGGAATTATATTAGCGACTTTCCAACTGTCAGGAAACCTTGATGTTGTTAGCGAAAAATGTATATTTAATATGCGTCAAAGGTGAAATAATATACGGTATATAGAGTAGTTTTATAAATCTTAAGCTTATTTTATCCTCACCCACTGCATTTGACTTGATTGAAAGTATACTTGGTATAACCTCAGATTTAGTGACATGATTAAAATTAAATTTTCTGCCAAAGCAAGTTAATAGATTGCAATCAGGTTTACAGTCAACATTTTCTTCTGGAGATTTTCCTGAAAAGTACTCATTCATAACGTCAGCATCGACCAGACATTCAGTTTTCAATTCTTGCTTTACCCCAAGATTTTTTAAGTTATTCCACAGCACTTTAGGTGGAAGGTTTGCATTGAGTAGCTGTAGCTGTTTATGAGCAGCATGTCTTTCTACTTCATCAAACTAATTTATCAACATTCGAAGCAATAGCTGCGGAGACAGACAAACTACTGATCCAATTCCCACAATCACATATTAAACGACTACTAGAGAATGACGCTAATGAAATATTGCTACTATTGGACGCGATTAAAATACACCATCGGTACGCTAGAGGTATTAATATTCTGGGGACTGCCTTGAAATACATAACAGAGACTCCAGACTCTGACGACTTTGAAATGCTGGAGACCAGAACCAATGCCCGATTAGAAACAAACGAACAACAAATAGCGATAAATTCAGCTACACAAAAGAAAATAGACGAATTGACAGTGACAGTAAACAAATTATTACAAAATGCAAAAAGCACCCAAATAGATACGGGATATTTCTTTTCTCTAGCCTCCAATAGAAATAGAGCAGCTGTAATGGAATTGGAAACCATTTTAACGTCAGTCACTCTGGGCAGGTTAAATATCGTCAACCCTATTTTGCTTATTGGTATGGAAATTAATGGGTTGCTAGCTGCTGAACACTCTGCAAATATTAGCATAAGTGATTTATTGTCCATATCTAAAATTAAGATCATACGAATTGCATTTACTTTGTTATTAAATTTCCAAAAATAGACAGATTTTGTAATAATGTAAAGTTGCTGCCAGTGATCCATGACGGAAAAATTATCTCTCTAGAAACAGACGTTATTGCTGAATGGAATGGTAAATACATTCCACTCTACAACTGCAAGGAAGCTGTTGCGGCAAACTTTTGTCAGCCTCTGAAGGAAAGCCCCTGCACGCTACAACTACTTAACCAAAACTCTGCAAAATGTAAGTCAAAATTCGCCGATGATGTTCGCGCCATTGAGGAAGTTTATAATGGCATCCTGGTAATCAACGATCAACCAGCATCTATACAATCCCACAACTTGACAAAACTAACGAAGGGAACTTTCCTTGTAACATTTGATGGAGAGATTACGGTAAACACTACGACTTACGTCAACTGGGCTAAAACTATTTGATCGCATCCCGAAGCTGCATGCGCACAATATGTAAGTTTCACCGAACACATTGATTTACTATCGTTACCGTACTTACAGAAAGTAAATATGAGGAACATTAAGCACATAGCGAGGCTGCATGATCTCGTTAACGTCCGTTCATTACAATCAGGGGACCCACTTCTCTTGCTCCTATTTGCGATCTCTGTAATTGGAGCAATCTTAGTGAAACGAAGGCGAACTAGAATGTGATGTTAAATAAAGTCATCAAAGAAGCCGAGGACGCCTTAATTTCAAGAGGGGGGGTAATGAACACCGGTAAACACGTATCCGGTCAACACTCCACTCCCACCGATATTGCTGACGGTGCGTCGGCAGGTTTGAAAATAGGATAACAACAACTCTCCCACCGATACTGATGACGAAGCGTCGACCAGGTAGCGCGTGACAACAACAACATCGCTGCAGCGGAAAAGCCAACAGCAAGAGTTAAATTGCCGAATTGGCAGGTATAACAAAGCGTCAGGTATTTAGGCGTAGTCGCCGCAATATTTTAGTTAGCAAATTCAGTTGTAATAACTCGACCGTTACAAACGGCTGCTCTTGTGCAAACAAGAAAAATAAAATAACATAAAAACCCAACCAAGTGTTTTATTAATTTATATATGTATAAGTTTTGATGATGATGACAATATAAACTGCGCGTTCGGATCAGCAATAACATATTATAAATTTACTGATTAATGATGTGGTTGTATTTTAGTAAATTTGTATTTGATGTATATTGAAACGATTTGGATGACGGAAAAGCGTTCCAATATATGTACATCAAATTTCCACCCTGTCGGAAAATCCGAAGAAAATCAAAATACAGAAATTTGTATTTTTTAAAATTTGAGATTTGTTATTTGATACTATCTTTGCTGTTGTGTGGTGGAAATCTAAGCGTAATATTTGTTGTTAACTTATTTCTTATTGTTTTAATTTAGATTTTTATTCCTTTTATGTTCTATGTACAAATAAAATACAGACTCTATGAAAAAGGCGCGAGGGACGCCGAAAAGCGTAGGATGATAAAAAAAACTTTTGTTTTATTTACTTAGAATTACCGAGCGAAAAGCTCCGCGAAATTCTAATAGGAAATAAATGATATTGAACAAAATAGAATACCAGATCCAGATAATTTAAAGTTTGGATCATCAACCCTCAAATGCTGGATTCTACTCGTTGAAATTACTAGTTATTAAGGTGTTTATGAGTTATTCGTGAAAATAATTTTTAAACGCGTTTCTTTATCGGGAGAAGTGAAAGTAATAATTTAAACGAACAAAAAAATACAAGTAAACTATAGACTGAGTTGATATTTTTTACTGAAGTAATTAAAAATGTAAGAAGTGTTTATTAAAGACTGTGGTGCATAAATTTAAATCTATTTTCCAACAGGTCAATACCATCCACTGACCTTTGGGGCATTTTATGTCAAGCGGACATGACAAAAAAGTTGAAGTAAAAATTAAAAAAAAAAATTTTGGAAACTTCGACCGGTTTTTTTTAAATTTGTTTATTTCAATATATAGCCTCATGTGTAGTTATAATACCCCAGAAGTTTTAGAGTGGGACTTCTATCAGTTAGGGAGATATGTGAATTTGTGCATATACAACTCGCGAATTAATATCGTTTACACGACATGAATTAAAAAAATATAATTTATTGCTACGCCGAAATGCGTGCGCTTTATTGATATTCTTAAAACTGATTTATATTTTGAATTCTTAATTATATTTATACTATTAAGATGCGGCAGTGGTTATCGCAGTGAATTATTCCATTGCCAGTTGTTTGCTGTTTAAGAGTGTAGATATCTATTTGGGTTGGTTATTGTTTGTTGTAGTGATAGTGCATTTCTATTGTTCTAATGTTTGTCCGTTGCTTGGGTGCAGGTCACTTGTTTTTTTGTTTACTTATAAGAATGCATTTCTTAATAATGCATGTTTATCTGTTGTTTATATGTTGGTCAGTTGTTTGTTGTTGATAATGCATGTTTCGTTGTTATTGATGGTGTTAGTGGAAACGTCTTGTATTAATTCCCCTCTTTCTTAAAATGAAGCGTCCTCGCTTTAACCTATATGTCGTTCTTGTTGGAGTCTAAAAAGTTATATTTCATACATTTATTTTCTTCTTGCTTCCGCTTTCTTTGCTATGTAACATTTGCAGAGTTTGTCTATACCATAGATAAGTAATGCTAGTGTGCATAACCCTAGGATGCAGTAGAAGGTGTATTGGACGATGTTCCTCGATTGATATCATGACAGTTGACATTTCTTGAATATTGCTACATTTATAATCGGCATTGGATTCGATGATGCGTAGGACTTCTAGTTGTTCGTCATGTTGCTTGTATATGGCATCTTTGAATTCCTGTTGCTGGTTAGAGTATTGTTTTCCATCGATTGTTCCGGAGTAGTTGAATTGTATTAATTTCGGCCCATCTATTTTTACGTTGTTCCAGGTGTGGTTGTAATCTGTTATGATATTTCCGTTTTTGAGTATTTGGAGTGGTACGTTCTTTTCGTGTATCACTTCATATTTGGCATGCTTATTTTCTAGCATGTTGAAATTGCAATTGTCTGAGTTTATAATTTTACATATATAGTTCCCAACATAGTTTTTACATTTTTCAATAGGGACAAAAACATTGTTACATTTTGCTATCTTAGAATCTAATACTATTTTTCCATGTTTGTATGCAAGCGGGTATAGATCGAGCAAGTTACATTTTGTTTTTAATATTGGATACTTGTATACAGATACAATTGCGTAATTAAAGTAGCAGACATGTATGCCAGCGTATTCTAATATATTTAATAAAGGTGAGTCTAATGCTTCATTGGATACTATTTGTTGAATATCCTTTAAGTTTACAGTTTCTGGGTAGAAGTTTCCATTTTTTGCAAATTAATTGTTTTATCGACAGAGGATAGTTCGTTGTATACATCGGTCATCACTAAATCATCTGTTATAGTTGCACGATCGAGAGTCTCTAAAATTCTTTCAAACTGTGAGTTTATTTTCTTTTGTTTGTTATTGTTTTCTATATTTAATCCTGTCTTAATTTCGATTAAGTTGGCGTGATCGGGTGTACCCGTAATAATTTTAAGAGCTGACCCTAGAAAGTTAAGTAATCGTCTAGCACTAAAGATATTGGAAAGTAATTGTGACTTAATTGTCTCTATTTTGTTGACTAATATTTGATCTGCCGAGTTCTGTTCGAGTTTATAAGAAGATCGTACTGTTTTCTCATAGGGTGCTAATATTTTAAAAATATTTGCTACATGATAAAAAATGAAGTATCCAGGTACACGTATACTGGATCGGTTTCTATCATTACATACTTTTTGACCTTTAAATCAATTACACTGTCGCAGAGGGCAGTAGAGGTGAAAAATAAAATTATTATTCCTTGCATGCTTGCACTCGTGTATTGTCTTTGTGTATACTTTACCACGATTTGTAAGTATTGTGTCACCTAAGTATGTCTTCTTTTATTGTATGTTTCGCGTATTTTCCTACGGTTTTGTTTCGACGGTATGTTTTGGAGTATATAACGTGCCCTTTTTTTGTAAGCGATACTGTTACGATTTTTGTTATGGTACGTCCTCGGATTTCTCTCTTGTGGCTAAGTGAATTGTTTTGTTGTATTGTCGTACCGGGTTAAAAATTTCGTCTTCCGGTGAGTGATTATGCTCCTGTGCTAGGACTCTAGCGAGTTCGATCAGGATGCTGTGTGTACGCTCAACTTGACCATTGGTTGTCGAATGAAATATTGGTGTTACTGTATGTACAATTTGTAGTTTTTCGTAAACTTGTTTCGCACATATGCCCGTGAATGTTGATTCGTTATCTGTCATTACATACTTGACGTTTGGGTGAATTTGTGATAATATTTCGTCAATGTATGTATTCTGTACTTTGAGTACCCAGCAAATTTAAAAGCGAGATCTCCTGAAAGGAGGAATGAAGGAGTCCTCCTATTGACCTCCTTTAGGAGCAATAAGGGAGATTTTTTAATTTTGTTCTTATATTGTGTTTTTTTATATTTTATTTTAGTATTGACCTCCATTTGTCATCCTTTAGGAGCAAAAAAGGAGATTTTGTACTTCTATTGTGATTTTTTTATATTTCATTTTAGTATTGACCTCCTTTTGTCCTCCTTTAGGAGCAATAAAGGAGATTTTTTAATTTTTCGTAGCTTAAAAATCGCACTTTTGATTCAAAAATTATAATTTAACGGGAAATAATAACTGTTAATTTTTGTATTCAAGCAGTTGTTCATTTCAACTGTGTTTTTCAAAGCGTGCAGACGTAAGTGTTTTATATTGAGTATTAGATATTTTAAATTGAAAATTAAATGTACTCTAAAAGGCATTTAAAACGCCTAGTGAATAAAAAATTAAATAATTTATATAAAAAACAAAATAATAATACAAAAAATCAAAATCATGTGGAAACTGTTAATGAAATTGAAAGTGATACGGGCTCTACAGAAGTTTTTGTAGAAGTTGAAAGTGGTACAGGCTTTATAGAAGTTTTAAAGAATTTGAAAGTGGTACAGGCTCGAAAGAAGTGTTAGAAGATTTTTGTTTGCCAGCTGAACCACTTTCAAAACAGTTAGCTGAGCAATTGAAAAACGAATAAAACGGGCGCGTGTAATAACGTACAGAACTTGTTTTAATACGAACTTGTTTCCAACAAGGTTCAGTGCAACATCTCCTCGCCCACTGGATTGCAAAGTTTTACCGCCGGCAATCTCGATAGGTTCACTATGCAACTCAAAACTGTCAAACATGTTACGGTACGCACACATGTGAGTTGAAGCGCCACTGTCCAAACACCATTCAAATCGACTCAAACCAGTATTGGTTGCAACGAATGCCGAGAACGAACTTTGTCTTGAGTGACTTTCACGAACATTCTTTGCTCGAAATGTTTCTCTGCTCTTCTCCCTACATTGCGCTGCGTAATGTCCCTATTGTCCGCAATTAAAACATTTGAAGTTATTTTTCCTACCGCGCTTTGGCCCGTTATTGCTTTTGAGTTCGTTGTTGTTTGTGTCACCGCGGGCTACAAAAGCCTGACATTCTCGAAGTTATGCTCATTATTTGCACGTCGTGTATTTTCCTCAACGAGTTTAATTTTTAACACATTTAATTTCGGGAGCTGATCACGCGATTCTAATGCAACTACAAAGTTTTCATACGAACTAGGTAGGCTGGCCAACAACATTATTGAACATCATTCCTCTTTTAATGTAATACCGATTTCAGACAGCTTATCAGCTACGTCACTGAAATTCAATATGTGCTGTTGAACATTCTCGCCCTCCTTCATGCGGAGATTCAAAAAC